>PVKB01000561.1:0-514427 GCA_004027205.1 Ctenodactylus gundi | reverse complement strand
AACTAAAAATCAACAATTCTTCCTAATCTTTCAGAGAAGGGATGTCACAGGACAAAACTGGAGAGACAAACAGGAAAAGAAACAGGCAATCATAACTTAACGGAATAGAAATCTAAGAACAGAAACCTCCGTGGGACTCATACTGGGTAGGAAAACCTGACTGTAATTGATGAATTGCTGGAGGCTCTGTGTAGAGAAGTTTGATAGTCAAAACTCCGGGGGCAGGGGGGTGGCCTTTACAGGGGGCCAATGTTCCTGTGAGTTTTATTTTCAGGCGCGCTATGAGGTCCTTACAGTGAAAATCAGAGAAAGACATCTCCTGTATTTCCTGCAAAGAGATGGGGGAAGAACTTGCTTCAAAACAACCGAAGGACTCTGCCCTTTCCAACAAGGATTGCTCTCAAGAGAAATGATTTTTATCAGAGCTTACTCCAGGCAGGATAATACCCAAACCTATACAGCAAGGCGGGAAAGAAACACTTAACTCTCAGCTCTCTCTGGCATCTCCGTCTCACCTAAGCAGGTGGGGGGTTGGCAGGGAAGGAACTAAGAAGCGCAGAGGCACCAAAACACTGAGACCCCATCCTAGGGGTGTGGGACATTTCCCTCCCTCTGCAATACCCTGCCACACCACCCAAGGCCCGTTTACCAGAGTTTCTTTGTACTGGTCCATCATATCCAGGTTCCAACACAATAAAAATTATGACACAATAAAAGGCCAAAAGCACAGCTTATAAGAGACTGAACAAGCCATTGAACGCAGACTCAGATATGGTGGGAATATTGAAATGACCAGACCAGGAGCTTCTGAAATGCTGAGATTTTAATGGAAGAACTGAATGACATATAAGAGCAAATGAGCACAAAACAGAGAGACAAAAATTCTAAGAAAGGATAAAAAATGAACTGCTAGAGATCCAAAACACTTGAGCATAGCCACCTCGATGGGCTGAGGAGTAGACTGGGAACAGCTGGGGAAAGAGTCTCCAGGCTTGAGAATATGATGGTAGAAACTCCCCAAACTGGAAAACAAACGAAAACTACACTTCAGAAACAAGACAGAATACCCAACAGCCCTGGGCCAACTGCTGAAAGGGTACACCAGAATGCCAGAAGGAAACAAAGGAGAGAAGACCAACAGCAATACTTGAAGTCAGAATGCTGAGAATTTCCCAGAACTAAAGTCAGGTACTGACCACACGTTCAGAATACATGGGAAACACCAAACGAAATATATGCACATCATAAGGAACAGAAACCAAACGCTTAGGAATATCATATTCAAATTGAAAAAAATATTGGGTCCAAAACTCTTGAAAGACGCTAGGGGCAGGAAAAGCAAACACCCCATCTATACAGGAGCGAAGATTTAAAAAGTCTTCAATTTTTCATAGACTCAAACATTTAGTATGAAGAGATGTAGTCCCTAACTTAAAATTTGTAACTTCTGAAATAGAAATAAAAACTTCTCAAACAAAAACTGTCGCAACTGCCTTGCAAAACATGTTGAAATAATGATTTCAGAGAGAAGGAAAATGATACAGGTGAGAAATTCAGATCTATATAAATAAAGATGAACATTAGAAAAGGAATACATAAAGACAAAAGCTTTCATTTTATTTTTCAAAAGCCTTTCAATTAGTGATAAGCCCCTACCTAACAGTGGTTCTGTAAGTTATGGAGCCCAGCGCCATCGTAGCCGTCCTAGTTTGTGTGAGTGCAATTATGATGTTGATGCAATGACATCATCTCAGAACGTATTTCTCAGAATGCCCCTCCTCTTCATTACATGGTGCCTGAATATACTCTAATTTTCAGGAGCATGCACCTCTCCCCCGCCCCCGCAGAAAAAGCTGATGGTTGATATCACTCTTAATGGTGAGAAACCTGAAGCACACCCACTGAGATTATGAACCAGATATTCCCCTCTCACCCTAGCTTTTTAACATTGTACTGAAAGTTTTAACTAATGAAATAAAATTAGGAGAGAAAATAAAATATAGATAGGGAAGGAATAAATAAAGTTATCTTTGGTTTCCAATAACATGATTGCCTAAGTAAAAAAAAAATCTAAAATAATTGACAAAAATCTCTTCTGGAACAATTAGCAACTATAGCATGGCTGCTGGATACAAGGTTAATACACAAAAGTGAGTTGCTTTTCTGCACTCCATTAATGATCAAGTGGAATGTAAGATCCAAAACACATGACTTCTTACATTAGCACCCTCAAAAAATGGCAGAAGAAATCAAATAAATATGTACAAGAGGTATATGAGGAAAACTACAAAACTCTGATGAAAGTTACCAAAGAAGTAAATCAATGGAGAGATAGCCTATGTGCACGAATAGGAAGTCTCCATTTTCCTAATATGTCATTTCTTCCCAACTTGTCATATAAATTTAATGCAAGTTCAACAAAAATACCAGCAAATTACTTTGTTGGTATTGACAAACTGATTTTGAAGTTTGTATGTAGAAGCAAAAGGCCCAGAACAAGAAAACAACAAAGTCTCAGTCTTGACACAACTGGATTTCAGAAATGGGGTAACTTACTCTTTCATAGATAAACAAGTTCTCAAACATACTACTACTGGAGAGCAAAACAAAGCAATATATAACTTTAAATTCTGTGTGTCTGTGTGTGTACATGTGTGTGCATATGTGCATGTGTGTGTTAGGGACTGTGGTAGAAGGTGGCTAGATCAATGTCCACAACTTTAAAACAATGTCCTTCAAGTCTTATTTAAGAAGTAGCTGGAAGAAAATCAACCTTGTGTTTACAAGAAAAAAAATCTAAGGAGGAATTTAGACATCATTAAAGAAAAACTCTAAGACTAAAGAGGAAGAACTAATTACTAGGAACTATGGCCAATTTTCAGTTTTGTGGTTCAATTCTGTACACATCATAACCATGCTAATCAACTTCATATACAGATAGGCACATAAATCTTAAATTGGATTAGACTATCTCCACCAAAATCCTATTATGCCCAACACAGAGTATCTGGGACATGGTTTCTTCATATTAGCCAGTCATGACAATTGCAAGATCCAATGTAGACTTCATGTATCTGCAACAGAAGGAACTTATAATAGAGAATGCTGAAAAATAGCTGCTGAAGCAAACAGTTTAGCTATTTCTCAGTGGCGTGACAGCAGTGACAACTGGGCATAGCTCCACAGCTCTCCTCTGTACTTCTCTTTTCTTTTCTTTTTTTGGTACTAGGAATTGAATCTAGTGCCTTTACACTGAGCTACACCCTAGCCCTTTTTCATTGTTTATTTGAGACTAGGCCTTGCTACGTTGCTAAGTTGGGCTCAAATTTGTGATCCTCCTGCTTCAGCCTTCAGAGTGCCAGGATTATAAGCATGCACCTCCACAGCCCCCTGGGCAGCTTTCTTCTAAGCATGGGTAAGGACTCTCTTAACTTTTAAATCAGCCATTCAGTCATTTTTAATGCCCCTCTGGGTCCTCCACATGCAAAAGTCTGAATCACACAAGATACTTTGAAGGCCAGAACCAAAAATACAAAAAAAAAAAAAAATCAGTTCTTTGAATTTTCAGGCAGAGGGAGTAAAGTTTTGTTTTTCTTGTTGTTATTGTTGCTTGACAGCAGTGTTAAAGGCTTTGGTATTAGGAGCAAAGAGAACTGATTGGGTCCATGAAGGGACTGAGGGTGACTGTAAAGACACAGAGTATCAAAAGAGCCCTGTCCTTAACCCTATGTCACAGAGAAGGACATCAATGTCTTCTCCTCTTCCCTATGCTCAGCAAGTGTGCCACTGTTGACCCAGGCAATTTCCTCTGTGGCAGGAAGAGGCGCTTGCCTGCTTCCTCTGGGAAGACAGGAAAAGTCTCACATGGACTTCTTCCAACTGATAACCCATGTGACACAGGGTAGGATTTTCTTTGGCTCTATGCTTAAAATAAAAAAATACATATTTTATATATTTTACATTCTAATGTATAGGTATATATTATATACATCAGAAGAAAATATATAAACTTCATGGCTTGGGACTTGATGACAGAGCTTTCTCCTTTCTGATTTTATTGTCCAAATAAGTTACAAATAAGCCAGGTTCCTGTAACTTTCAGCACCCCAAATTTTAAGACAGAAATTTCACCTCAAGATTTATAAAATGGCAGCCCAACATTCTAGCTTTTCGTTGCCATTCCAGGCAAGAAAAGAAAAGGGATAAAAGAAGTATCCAGTTGATTCTCTCTCTTGTTGTTAGAAAAAAATAAATAGCTTCCCCCAAAGTCCTCACCCAACAGATTTCCATTTAAGCATCTTCAGCCAAAACCATGTTATACGGCACCCCTATCTGCCACATTGCCTAGGACTTCCACTCAGCCTCCCTAATGTATGAGTTCTGCATTCATGAATTCAACCAATCACAGGCTGAAAGTCTTAGTGAATTACTGGATCTCTCCTGAATACTCACAGGCTTCTTCTTCTCGTCGTTCACTAAACAATACAGTATAACAACTAGGTACGTGGCCGCAACGTGGTATCAGGTGTTAGAAGCAGTCTAGGGATGACCTAAAGCACATGGAAGGATGTGTGGTGGCTTCTAGGCAAATACTTTGCCATTTGATATAAGGAAGAGGGGAGAAACCTTTATTTCTGCCAACAGCCATTTGAATATTTATGACATTACTCATGGCCATACAAAATTACCAACTTAGTTCGCTGTGTTTGGCAAACCATTTCAACAACTTACACCTAAAAGCTGAAAGTGCTCTTCTGTGGAACAATTTCCTTGACCCAGCTGGATCGCATCTTTCCCCACCCCCGATAAAGATGCAGTATCCATGGGTTTCAGTATCTCATACAACGCCTGGAATTAATGCCCCCCAGACACTGACGGGGGGATCATACAATCTTTGGTCTATACATTTTCCCTTGGGAGGACAGGGAATTCTGCTAATAAAAAGAAGAAACAAATATGGCATAAGTGGCCAGTCATACTGGCCAGAGTGTTCCTAAAAGGCCAAAGGAACTTCACTCTGATTTAAAAAAAAAAAATTAAACCTAGAGTTGAGACACTGGGTGATGACAGCTTGTTTAGAGACCTCTTCTGATAGTTCATCCCTAGCAAGCCCTGAATGCCCGGAACAGTAACAGTCACAAAGCATCTGCCTAGTGCACTCAAACAGCTCCAGTTGTGTGCATTTCCACATAATTACTGATTTCCTCAACAGATTTAATGCCTAAGTTTATCTTCACTTTAATCCAATTTCACGCCTGCAGCAGAGGGATTCCAGCTGGAGGTCTTTCTTAACCTTCTGATATCATTAATTATTGCTACATTGGGAGTTACTGCATAGAACAAGCAGGTTTTTAAATAGAAATCATTTGTCTCTCAGCAGGGAAACTCAATGGCTTTATTTCCGAGAATTTGAGCTGCTGCCCTTGAGTCACTGGCATCACGGTGACCTCCCAGCGCACACCTCCAAGCAGAATCAGTCCTTCTCTTTGGCCTCCCAGATCAGCCCAATTTGCCACCTGTAGCGGGAGCCATCCATTTCCTCTTCTAATTGTTGAATGGGCTTTACTAGAAGAAAAAGCCAGACTTTTCCTGAGCTCTGGGCAGTTGGTCATGCTTCCTGGTGGTTTTCTGCTAAAGGAAATCCCCTAACTCATTAAAAAATAATAATAATAAATTAATTGACCAATTCGGTAACAAGTCGCTCCAGGACCCAATAAACTTTGCAAAGAGTACATTCCAATTACAACCGCGAGCAGCAGGAACTCAGTAGGTGAGCCAGTGGACCTCGCTCCAGCATGCAGGAATTCAGACGCACTCCATTTGTGTTGCTCTGCGCTCCAGCCTGGACTTTGGGTCCAATTTCGGCTCCCTGTCCTGGTTCTATCTGCTGCTGTGACACAGAGTGCCCGAGCATGACTTTGTAAACCCAACAATGCCTCAGGTCATAGGCTGGGCATGCAGGAGCCCTTGGAGTGGGGTGTTTGGGCTGTGGAGGCACCACCCTCCTGGGGTGCAAACATCTGGGATGCTGTAGCATCCTGGCAGGCTGTGCAGCTGCGGCCTATCCTCTGCCCTGTGAGGAGAAGGTCAGCAGGAAGCATTGACTTTTGGTCACTAACCTGATTGCAAGAACAGAACCAGGATGCCTGAGAAATGAACCTGCTGGGCAACGCGGTGAAGGAGGGTGCTTCTCTCTGCTCCCCTGGCACAAGCTGCACTATTATTTGAAAACTCTTGACACCACAAAAAAAAAAAATTCCTCTTGAAAGAGCACCAGTAAAAGACGTGTGCAAGGAGAGATTCCAAATCAACTCAACCCATGCTTATCAAGCACCTTGGGAAATGGTGGGTACCCTACCCTGTTCCACTAGAGTAATCACCAAGTTACTCCTACTACATGTAGACATCTTATAACATCCTACTATACAACTTAATATAAGTGAAAAATTCCCCTTCCCGAACTCCTCCTGTCCTATTGTTGCAGAGCAGCAGCCATTAGGGCTCTGTTCTGATCTAGCATTGAGCCAGGATCCTGGCAGGTGCTCAGGGCATGCTCGGTGAAGGACTTCATTCACGGGTCAAAGCATGAATCACTGGTTGGTGTTTTCATCCACCTAGTGTCACCTGAGTGATTAATTCTCTCCATACTGTGAAGCAGTAACACAACACTATGCTGGAGCCTGATCTGTTGAATCTGTTCTTTTTAATGTTACTTCAGGAAAAAAATAACAACCCATTGATTAATCAGACTTTTCTTTTATAGGTTATCTGGCACTGTGAATACGCCGTCAGAATCCTTGGTTCTCAGAATCTTACAATCACATTCTGAGCACGCTACCAATATGCAAAAATTACACAGTGCAGTGGGAGGTGTTTAAAAAAACACATTAGTAAAATTGAATCTACAACACCAAGTGTTCGTAACGGCTTAAAATATTAATGCATGTTGGATGCCAAGTTATTTTGAAGGCTCAACCAGACTCCTGTTTGGCAGGAACAATTTTGCATAGGCAATTAGATACACGTGCAAATATTTAACTATAAGTTGATGCTTATGCCATTGAAAGAGAATGGTTCATCAGCTAGCCACCTGGTTGGCAGAGCCAATTAAGGATTTGCCTGAATTATATCTAAGTCCTCCCCACCTTGTTGGTGTTCTGGAAATTCAAACAATCAAGGAAATTCTAGGATAAGAAGGGAGTAGAAAGTTGAAAGATACCTCTAAATCCTAAATTCCCAATAGAGGCCAAAAGGATAGACACATGCCAGCTGTCTACATTTATCTTTTTGCCACTTTTTATGTCTCCTGAGGGATCATGAATTGCTGAGCTTGCTAAACTATTCACATTCATTCTTCAGTTTGGGTAGATTTTTAACAATTGCATGTGTCAACTGCATATGAACATTTTTAGGCTGGGGGTATGGTTTGGTAGAGCTCAGTGGCAGAGTGTTTTTCTAGTATGAACAAGATCTTGGGTTCGATTCCCAGCACTTGACACAAAAGAGACCATTATATTTTTGAAAAACTAATTAGTATATCAAGGATCAACTTTCATTCTTTGTTAAATAGCAAATGTATGTATAAGTACACACACACACACACACACACACACACACACACAGAAGATACATCTATAGATATTTGCAATGAAGGCAGATTATCTAATCTCTGAATCTACCACTTGTCTTAATAACCAAATAATAAGAAATTCACCATCACATGCAGGAGTGAAAACTGAAGGCAGAATCAAGCCAGACTTTTCTTTATAACTTTGCAACTTTCAGCAAGGTAGTCCCACTGAGTCTCGGTTTTCTCAGTGAAAAAGTAGAGAAAACAATATCTATCTTACAGCCTTGATAGAAACCTTGAAATGGAAGTGGCCAAATGTTCATCTTCTCCTTTTGAGAAAGAAAGCCAGCTACCTAGTGTGCCGTCGGCCAAGGCTTCCTGGCTCTCTGAGCAACATTAGTGAAAGTTCAGGGAGCATCCAACTGTTGTCCTCTAGCTCACTGTTAAGTTGTCTTTAAGGAGAACTATGTGTTTCTGTTGAGCACATTCTAAATTAATATGACATTTTCTTCCAAATTAGGTTGACAATGAATAAACGCTTTGATGCAGTGCCATCTACAGTGAGATGGCTCCCATGGCATGAACTACAGTAGTACTGAGTTGTATTCACTTCAAAAACCAACAAGTCTAAGGACCAATATATTTTGCAGGAGATGTATTACACTTTCACAGTGACAATCAGAATTTATGCTTCTAACTTTTAAATATACCAAGCCTTTCAATTTCCCATCCCCAACATCGAATGGTCTCTCTGTTATGAGAGTCCCAGAGCACAACTCCTATGGAAATTAAAACGAAAAACAAAGTGAAACAGGGGGGTTGGGTAGGGGAGGAGGGAGGGAGGGGAGGGGAGGGGGAGGGACAAAAGGAGAGTGGGAAAGCCCTTGTCACTTTGAAAAGATACATATGTGCATAAAAGGCTCAACTCCATTGTAAGCCTTAAATTTTGCACATATACGTATCAGTAAAATGGGGAAAAAATTTCCATCCCCAAGTCCATCATTGAATTTCTCAATACAAACTGAGGGATTATTAAACAAAGGGTCTATTGGAAGATGATTAGGTCATGGGACCGTATTTATAATGATGTCCATGTAATAGTTATACAGCACTTTGTCTCTTATTTAATTTCTGTATGCCTTGTAAATATAAAAAGCAATATTCAAACGTATCCTTTTCTTTTTTGGCAGTGCTGAAGGTGGAGCTAAGGGTTTTCACACTGAACTACATCTCCAACTCAATTTTAGTTTTTTTTTTATTTTTTGAGGCAGGTTCTCACCAGGCTTGAACTGGTAATCCTCCTGCCTCTACCTTCCAGAGGGCTGCACCACTGGGCCCAGCCAAATGTACCTATTCTTTATAGATTCCTCAACTGTTTTGATAAGTTTATGCTTCCAAATCTTGAAACAGATACCTATTGGCGTCTTCAGGCTGAGAACCTAGAGATTCACATCATTACATTGCATTGCCGACACTACGCCAGGCAAACACTACCCGCACTCACACCCTCTGCTCCTTGTGGTTTTGTTTCACTTGGAAAGCAGAATAATATGGGTGAAAGGACAGAGACCTGACATCCACTACATAAGTTCAATCTGACTGGGTTATTCCTGTGTGACACTGGATAGCCTCTTACCCCTCTGGGTCCTTGATCTTCTTATCCACAAACTGAAACATTAATATGTAAAACCTCAGAACATCATGTCCCACTGCACACCAAATGCCCTATACCTCCAAGACCCACCTGCAAGCAAAGCTCTAAGTCCTGTCTGCACCAACGAACCTCCAAACACAATTTTTCCAACTTTACTCTTTGTTACCATTGCTGATATTGGATCACTTCTCTGGAGAACAAAACTTTTATTCAGAATTTCTTCCTAAGGTAGTGATGTATGGTCTTTGATAATTCTGGAAATCTTGGAAGATTTTGGGGGATGTTTTCACCTGATACCTCATAATTGGCAGCATATTCTAAAACCTGGGCTTTGCAGCAAACAATTACTAACCTCTCCTTCAAATAGATATGATTGAGCTTTTTGTTTTGAAACAATTATATGTTCACAAGAACTTACAAAAATAATGTAGAGTTCCACGCACTTACCTGGAACAGAATTATACAACAATGACCTTGTACAGTACAGCAGTACAATATTAGAATCAAGGAGCTGGCTTTGGAACCACACTGCTAAACAGGCTACACACCTTGTTTAATGTTTGCCATGTTTTACATACTTTCCTTGTGTTTGTGTGCATGAGTGTTTGTGTGTACATGTGTCTAGTAAGTGAAACCACAAACGGACTCCTGTGACCACGAGACACTCCACTACAGCATCAGAACTCACACTTGCAACTCTACAGTCACACCCCAATAACAATTTTTAGAATTGATTGTGCTTGAGAGCAGCATTATTCACAATAGACAAAAACTGGAAGCAAACCAAATGCCCGTTGAAGAATGGATGAATACGTGAAATGGTCTCGTACAGAGACAATGAAATGTTCTTAACCCTTATAAAGAAAGAAATTCTGACACACGCTACAACATGGAAACAGTCGTCAAATAAAGAGACTGAGCATAGCAAGGTGGGGCGGTTACTAGAGCCGAGGGTAAGGGACGAGTGGAAGGCTGTGAATGGGTACAGAGTTCCAGATTTGCAAAATGAAGAATTTCTGTAGAAGGAGGGTAGTGATGGCTGTACTAGGTACCTGACACGGAAACATATACTTAAAAATGTTCCCAAAAGAAAGAAAATCAACATACCATAAAGACACATGTACACCCATAGAAGCACAATATATAATAGCTAAATGCTAGAAACAACCTACTTGCCCATAAATAGAAGGATGAATAAAGAAAGACATGGCACCTATATATAGAATAGAAAACTTAGCAGCCACAAAAAAGAGAGATGAAGCATTTGAACAAAAATAAGGCCACCTTGAATCAATAATGTTCAGTGAAATGGACCAAACACAAAAGACTGACTAGAAACATATGTCTCTCTTATGAAATTAACAAAAATCATTGCATAAAAAGGCCCCAGCACAGGAGACAGGGGCAATAAACTGCTAGGAAAAGGATGAAACTCTGAGAATGGGTGTTGGAGTAGGGGGAAGGTTTGGGGAAAAGGTAAGAAGGAAGGATAAAGGGACCAAAATTGGTGTAGATGGTCATTGACTCCCCAAGTCATACGCTGTTAATGTATAATCGAATTTGGAATTCATGTATTTAAAAATAAATAATTAAATATAAGAGAGTTTTATTCAAAAATGGTTGAAATGGAATGGTTTAGGCTAAAAATAAAGAGTACAAATGAAATTGATTGTGGTTATGTGGCCTTGTAGGCAGTTATAATGAACTTTGGTATATGGGTAACCATGTGGCCCATGGAACCGTAAAAGCCTGAGTGCAAATCTTAACCTGGGACACTCACTACCTGCATGGCTACAGCCAGACAGCTAACCACTCTGTTCCTTCGTTTCCCCACTTGAAAATAGCCATAATTATAGAACATACCTTGAGGAGTTTTGTGAATATTAAATAAGTTGGTGCTTGTAAAAAAGGTCCTTGGCCTGTGTTTTGCATTAAATGGATGAAAGACCTTGGGCTGTAAGGCCATAGAACCTTCTTGGATATCCCATGACTTCCTGCAAGATGAGCCCTAAGGGGCTTTGAAAGAGCCTGAGACAAAGGCAGAAAATCACAGAGCTGAGCGGGCCGGGTCAGCATCTTCCCAATGAACAACCTATGAACCCCCAAGTCACCCCAAGGACACTCTGACTATTCATTCACCCCTATGCAATGTTATCGCGTTTCAAGCGATTTTAAGTCAAAACAGTTTTGTCAAGTTTTTTTTTTTTTTTTTTTTTTTTTTTTCCAGTCCTAAATCCCACTTGCCCGGCAATGGTAGCTTAAAACATATGAGAGGTCAAAGAAAATATAGGCCAATGAAAATAACATTGCAGCAAGAAATTAATTGCAAAGCCTGTTTAATATGACAGGGGACTCCCTAAAATCTTATTACATCCTTCTCTGCTTCCCTTCATTGCGTGCACTGGTTCTGCACACAAAGGCCAGGGCAGGCTCCCTGGTGCATTGCAGCATTAATTTGACATTTCTGGCTCCAATTAACCTTACATTTCAGCTATTTTCTAAAGATTGTTCTTTTAATTTGTGATAAGATTATTTTTTTTTCCTCTGTTGGTGTTTCACTGATTTGTGCACAAAGGCCAATTGTAGAAAATCCAGCCCTAGTTTCCACATGTTTCAAGGCAACTCAGTGTTGTTTATACTTTGCCTATTTCTAGGCAGAAGAATTGGGTAAAAGACGGTCTGTTGTGTTGGATGCTGGTTGGGACAAGCGGAGTGATCCCACATTGACACAGTAGTGGCTGTGGGCTAATAGCCCTTACTCCAAGGCAAGAGCAAGAAGATCCAAGCGTAAAAAGAAGGCCACGTTCTGACTCAGTAGATCCAAACTCAACTCCCTCCTGCACCTCTTAGCAACTGGGCTGCCAGGACAGCAAGGCTGATGCTGGGGAACCAAGTGATCACATCTTCCAAATGGCACAAGGCCATCACCCTCTACGGAATACTAAGTAGACGATCAGTGGAAAGTTTCCTTCTAAGAATGAATCTTCATGAATATGTTTCTAACAGGCCTCTCTATTGTCACAGACAGTTCTGGTTCAACAGGGCACAGGCCACTCTGACCCTCTATGTGGTACTATAAATAAAGTTTTATTGGAACACAGTCATGTTCACTATCTTAGTCATCTATGTCTGTTTTCTCACCACAACAGCCAACTTGAGAAGTTATGACAGGTACCATATGGGCCTCAAAAACTGAAATATTTACTATCCGGCCCTTTTGGAACAATATTTGCCAACTTCTGTTCTAAAGAAACAAAAGGGCTGCAGGTCTTGGCACCGTGGCATCTCTAAGTGCCCCCCAAAGGTTCACACATGAAAGGCTTGTTCCCTGCCCTTTGGCACTCTTGGAACGTGGTGGAATCTTTAAAGGATGGAGCCTCATGGGAGGACGTTAACTCACTGGGGATGTGCCCTAGAAAAGGACATAGTCTAGGTTGATCCTGAACTCATTATGTAGCCCAGGCTGGCCTCAAACTCACAGCAATCCTCCTGCCTCAGCCTCCTGAGTGCTGGTAAAGTGTGTGTGTGTGTGTGTGTGTGTGTGTATATATATATATATATATATATATATATATATATATATATATACTGGCTCATGCGGTGCTGGGGAATTGAACTCAGGGCCTTGAGTTTGTTAGGCTAGCACTCTACCCACTGTGCTATTCCTCCAGCCCCCTTCCCATCATTCTTTTCCTACCTGGCTGTCATGAAGTGAGCAGCTCATCCACCACACAGCCTGCCATGATTTTCTGCCTTACTGTATACACAAAGGCAGTGAGGCCAGGTGACTAGGGACTGAAACCTTTGAAACAATTTATTAAAATTAACCCTTTTTCCTTTTAAGTTGTCCCAGGCATTTTGTCATAGTGATGGAAAGTTGGCTAACAGACCCTAGTTTACACCTACTTTTTGTGGTGGCAGAACCCTGGAACGTTCTGAGCACTAGGAGATCCTGCAAGTCTCTACCACCTGTTTTCTGTCACAGCCTCAAAACAGGGTTTCCATTGATTCTGTGGATAATGCCTCCCACTCAGCTGAACTCAACTAAACAATGCTTAGTTTTAATAATTTATTCTCTGGGCTACCCAATCTCAAAATCATTTTTAGGGGTGAACTCCATTGTAGGGCCATATTTGACCTCTTCAAAAACAGCATTTATTTTCTGAAACTAGTTTGTAGTTTAAGCACAAGTGCCCTCTCCCAACTTTCTTCTGTAAATCACCACTTCTAGCCCTTCCATGGGAAGGCATTGTGACATGTAGCACACTTGGGAAGAAACAAAATGGACCAAACAAAACCTTTCTCCTCAATGCCTATACTCCACATAAAATAAGACTTGTTGAGCAAAGTGCTTCATGGGTGTTAATGTGGGGCCCCAGAGGCAGCAGCTACAGCATCCCCCAGGAGCTGGGTAGAAATGGAGAATTGCAGGCACACCATACACCAGCAGGATCAGTATCTGCTTTCTAACGAGATGAAGGAAGGGCAGGTGTGTGAAGTTGTTCTTCTGGAAGCCCACACCCGACCGGGTTAGAGACTCGCAGAAGGGACCAGGTATAGGGGCAGAAACAGGAAGAGAGACTGGCTCTAGCTTACGATGCAACTTTGACCTGTGGAGGGTTGAGGGGAGAAAAGGAAAAATTTTAAAAGAAGCGTTTCACTTCTGGACAGAGCTCTGAGTAAATCACGAGCAATTCACAGAGTTCCAATAAACATGAATGCCCTCCCTTAGTATTTGTACAGGATTGGTTCCAAAACACCACCGCCCTTGTGGATAACAAAACCTCTTATAGAAAGCATCATGGCCTTCGCATAAAATTTTACATGTCTATACTTTGAATCATCTCCAGATGACGTGTAATATCTAATGCAATGTACACAGAACGCAAACAGTTGTAACACTGTATTGCTTAGGACACAGTGATAGAAAAAATTCTATACGTGTTCTATATCGATGCAATTTTTCTGAATATTTTAAATCTGGGGTTGGTTGAGTCTTTGGGTGAACAACTGAAGGCCGACCGCAATCATTTCCATGAGATCATCTGCCTGTCTTCGTATTATGTTGCCTGTCTCCTCTCAATCCTGATTACCTCAAACTTCAAAGCTATGTGTTTAGATATATAACTGGTTTAAAATTTTAAATAAATCCATTTCTATTAATTGAATTTGAGTCATCTTTTCTCAGAAGATTATCATTGAATGTTTAGACAATTTTCCCACCAAACCATTGCTTTCAGGGAAATGTCTTCTGATCAGAATGTCGGAGACTGTTTCTAAGTGATCCCAAACCAAAGGCAGACATCAGCCCCTTTAGTCAGTAGTATGCATTTCCCAGTTAGTCAAGAAAAAACTTTTCCTGTGTTTTGTACCCACAGAAAGGATTAGAAAGATTTTTTTTTTCACACTTCAGGCATCAGATGCTGGGTTTTAAAATACCCTGCATGGTGTGAACTTAGCTTTCAACATCGAATGCAGCTTTTCCAAGTTTGAAACCAAATGGCTGAGAAATAGAACTGCCGAGCAGCAAAATACACGTGTGCAGAGCCTCGTGTTGTTAAGTCAACATGTGTGCGGCGAGTGTGGCTGTTCACACCCAAACAGACAGCTCCCGTGATGCTGAGCCTCCCAACCCCTGGGGGTGGGCATGCCCAAACGCGCATGCGCGTGAGCACACACACACACACACACACACACACACAGTATTTACTAGACACAGCATCTGAAGCACTATGTGCCTCTTGAATTATTATGTGATTCCTTCCATATGTGTATTCGAAATCTATATAGGGCCAAGAATGCTGCACTAACACCTGGTTCTTTTTTCTTCTTTCTCTTTTAAAAAGAAATAGTACTGCTCACCTTAAAAATCACTGACTTCGGAGTATTCAGATGGGTTACATTTCAACAACCAAGACTATCTGAGAAACAAATTCAAGAGAAAGTACTTTGTGGATTCTGAATCCAAAGATGCAACCAGTCTCATGTCAACAATATTTTTAAATGCTTCTTCAGCAGACAGGCAGAGGCTTTTTCTTATTATTAACCCCTACAATATAGTATAACTGTTTATATGCCATTTGTATTATACTGGATATTGTTGAGTCATCTAAAAATGAGTTAAGGTATATGAGAGAACATACTTAGGTTACAGGCAAATACTGTGCCCTCTTCTATAAAGGACTTGATCATCCACGAATTTAGTATCCGTGCAGGGTCCAGGACCCAACTCCTCATTGACACAAAGGGGCCGCTGTGTCACCAAAGTGTCTGTGGGCTGCTTGGAGGGCCATGGAGGGTGACATGAGACTGGTGAGTGTCCCAGACTCCCATGTTCACTCCATGATTCCAAGTTTAGCTTTCATGTTGTGACTGTTCTCATCCTGCTCTGTGCTGAACCGCACAGAAGGCAGGTGGGCAAGGCAGCAGGAAGGAAACCTACTCCATGTCATGAGATCTGGTTCCAGTCCCAGCTCTGCCCATGAGTGAGCCTCAGCATTCTCAGCTGGAAAGTGGACCCATGCCTCCTCCTAACATGACCCAAAGAAGGATTCCAGGACTACAAGTGACTGGGTTTCATCCACTATACAAGGCACTGCAAACCAAAGTGTCATCCTGACTGCAGAGTGCTTTGGCAAAACAAAAGGCAGGTGACAGCTGGCCAGACCGGGGACAGCTCAGGAAGTCAAATTCCTCTCAAAACTGTTCCTCACTTCCCCCTTCAAAGCACTTTTTCCTCCGGAAAAAGCAGTTTTAAGATTTAATAAAATTTAACAAGAGTTTTTCAACTTCAGCACTTCCAACTCTACTAGGCTCCTATAAAGCTCAGTCTTCGCAGAAGCCAGGCCCATTTTTGCTGCTGTAGGCCTGATTCAATTTATCATTTTACAATGAGTTATATTAGAATGGCTTGTTACAGAGTGCTTGCTGCGACGCTAAAAAGCCCGAAGTGCTGTTACTGTGCTCTTATCCTCCTAGCAATCATTTTATAGGCGAGAAGAATCAGGCAGATAAGGCCAAATGGTCAACTTTCAGTCACACAGTTCATATATGGTGACATTACTTTGTGATTTGGCGACTCTGTCATATCGCTCTGTATCTCCTCACCTACTCAATTCTCCTGCCTTCCAGGGGCTTCTTTGGGAAGAGCTCTCCTCATCACTAATACTGTGCAAATTTCAAATCCTTAGAAATTGTTTTTATAGCATCAGAAGCAAATCCAGGCCAGTGTACGCAAAACAAATAATAAAAGAAATTCCCAGAAAAACCCTTTATGGAAATGTGACTGTTGTTTCTTTGCAAAGTATAGTCAATAAAAATGCATTGCATGTCTCAAATTAAGTAGAAGAGGGGATTTTGAATGTAGTCACCATAAAGAAATAATTTAAAACTTTAATGCAACAGATATACTAATTACTCTGAGCTGATCATTATCAAACATACATACAAATCAAAACATCACATGATACTTCATAAATATGTGCAATTATTATGTCAATTTTAAAATAACCTTGGCAGATTTGGTCTCCTGATTTAAGATTGGTAGGTACTGAGTCCTTAAACCTCCTCTGGATAATAGAGCATTTTTCTGAAGTTCGAATACCCAACATTTTAGTATGCCACACACATCCCAAGTCCAGGGATCCTGGAAAGTGGAAATTTATTCCCAAAATTCTGCTTTAAAATTATATCAATCCTTGTTTTAAAGAACAAGTTTGCATATGTGTTCTGCTTGGGTTGGTTTCTAAGTTGTATTCTGACTTCAGTTTATTTAACTTTTTCAGTGTCAGAGGTTGAACCCAGGGCACTGCACATGCTAAGAAAACCCTCTCTGACCACATTGTATCTATTTCTCTTCATTTATTCTCTAAGTATAGCTAATAAATAAAGGAAAGAGCTACTTAAATCTTATACTAATCGCATAGTTCATATGAACTCTATTCACACCAAAACTGATTAATGAATATGTTTGAGTTAGTAAAGAGTATTGTTTTATAGAATTATTGAAGTTACTTCTGTGCTGTATATGTGTCAATAAGGAAAACTGAACTTAAAAATGAAATTCCCTAAATATTACCTATGTAAGTGTGGTTTTTGGGTTCATAATTAATCCACATTGACTCCTCAGTACCATGAAGATTTCTTCTCCATGTGTAAAGGCATAATTCTGTGGGAGACACTTCCATTAATTCAGAGAGACTCAGCTGTCCAAAATGGCAAGGAGCCATGGTGTCAATCCTATTTATTCTATAAGGCATCATGAAGGAATCAGAGATCCTTCTGTGAATGAGCCTCTTAATGCAAACAACTGAAACCCCTAGTGACCAATATTCTCTCCAGAGACCTGTGACTTTGCTCCTTGAGACCTGGAATTTGTCTAGTGCCTCCAGTTTCTGGAGTTTAACATAGGACTTACAGAAGTGTCTTAATTATTTTCTCATTGCTGAGACAGAATACCCAACATCTACAACTTTGGAGAGGAAGGATTCATCTTAGCTTACAGTTTCAGAAGGTCACAGTCCACTTTGGAGCAGCTGGCAATGGTGGAAAACACACGGCAGAGATTCAGTTGTTCACAGCTGACAGAAAGCCAAGCGCAGGAGCACGGAGAGAACTCACCTTCCAGGCTCAGCCCCAGCACCTCCTGGGGAAGCCCCAGTGTTCCCTCCCCTCTGGCCACGCCCCACCTCCCAACAGCGCATTGGTATTCTAAAACTGAAAGATATGAGTTTGGGGGGTGACACTCCAGATCCAAACCACAGCAGGAAGTGTGGAGTCACTTCCCCTCCACTGAGCTGCTCTGCACAACTCCTTTGCTCCTATACCCAGCTGTCTAAGCTGAAGAAACTGTAGACAGATGAAACTGTTGGCGAGACTTCAAGACATCAGCATGGGCAATGGGGTTTGTGTATGACACCAAACGTAGAGGAAGCAGAAGCAGAAACAGGCGAATGGGATTACAGCAGCTGTAAACTTTCTCCACTGCAAAGGAAACAGTGAATACAGTGGAAACCTGTGGGATGGGAGATGTTGGCCAACTGTTCACCACGCGAAGGAGTGACACTCAGAAATATTTATATGGAACACCAAAGCTTAATAACAAAAGACAAGTAATCCAATTTTAAAATGCACAAATGATCTGAATCCATATTTTAAAATATATATATATATATATAGCTAATGTGTTTTTTAAAATGTTCAATACTATCAGCCATCAGGGAAATAGAAATCCAAACTACAATGTCTTTCCATCTCACACCAATTGGAATTGCTATTATCAGAAAAATAAAAATCACACGTGCCAGTGAGGAGATAGGGAAAAAAAAAGAACACTCATACATTACTGATGGTAATGCAAATTAGTACAGCCACTATGGAGAAGAGGCTAGAAATTTCTCCAAAAAACAAAGTCAGATCAACCAGATGATCTGGTTATTTTACTACTGGGAATATACATAGAGGGAATCAGTGTATCAAAGAGTTATCTGCACACACACAGTAATGAATCAACCTAGGTACCCATCGATAGATAAATGGATAAAGAAAATGTGCTAGACATACAGATGTAAATATGACTATAGCCAGATATTGGAATATTATGCAGTCATTAAGAAGAATGAAATCCTGTCATTTTCAGCAAAAAGAATGGAATTGCCAGGCATTGTGTTTAATGAAATAAGTCAGATAGAAAAAGAAATATTCTACATGCAGGTAAATAAAAAAAAAATAAGTTGACCTGAGGGTAGAAGAGTGATTATTAAATGTTGGGAAAAGATGGGGGTGAAAGAGGCAGAGAAAACAGTGGGACACTAAATCGGATATCACAGGGAACCCCATTTATACATAATTAATACTAATCAAAAATTTAAAAAAATTGTTAGTGAGAAGAGTTCTGACTTTAATCAACTTTAAGTAAACCCTCTATTTTTTAGGAAAAAGGATTTTCCTAAGCTGCCTTTTACATAATGAAATTACCCACATTCCGAATTCTTTTCTCAGAGTCCCAGAGCTGGAACATTGGTTTCCTGTAAAATTGGGACCTCTGACCCCTTCCACGTTGAAGTGTTTCCCAGGTTGGGGCTCCCGATTATCTCTTTCTTATTTGAGCTAGTTTTGCTCAAAGGACAAAACATGCAGGCCTTGAGCACTTGACCCTCCTGAAAATATTTAACATCTGAATTAAACCAAGAGGCTCCGCCAGAAGTGCTCTCCGTGTTTTATGTCTGAGACTATTTTCCCCCGGCAGTTAATCGCTAAAACATAAGTAGGCAAAGACAACTCTGATGAATTGTGTTCCCTGAACTAAATGCCATCAAGGAAATTCTTTATTTTCCCTCTCTCACAGCAAGTGTTATAAAATGTTCTACACCCTCTGTGTCCCCACTGAATTCAATTATTCTGAAAACAAACATGATTGCTCAAAATGAAGATCCAGAGGCTATTAGCGTGATCCCACAGCTGTACTGGGGTGAACTTAGAAGCAATGAGGCAGAGACGCCAGTGGAGGCGACGAGGCCGGCTTTGATGGAGGATCAGAGACAATAAAATTATACAGCCTTCTTTGTTTACTGCCCTTTCGGGATTAATGCCAAAAGGCCCATTCCAGGACAATTGACTGCAAAAAGGAATAATGGGGTTTTTTGGACATTTCCAGAAGGCATGTCTAGACCACCTTTCTCCCAGTGAATCAGTCAACTATATTTATTAAGCACCTCCATCATATAAAACCTACTGCAAAGCTGGGGGTTGAGAAAAGGAAGCCACCTCCATGCCTGGCTTGAGACAGAGATGCCTTCCTCTCACTTGAGTTGAGCTTCTATTCCACGCAAAACATGGGCTGGGCATCTAGGGCCACAAGGAAAAACAAAATCTCACCCCAGGGTACAGGAGGCATGTCCTGGAAGTCAGGCTGCCTCTGGTGGCAGGGCTGAGACTGAGTAGTCCTGTAGCCCTAGACTCAACAAAGTAACACCCACAGGCCAGGTATAAAATCAACCCCTCTGAGATCTAGTGGCTTCAGTATTCACTGCAAAGACAGGCCAGAGCCCTTGAGTTTGAGAGCACAGTGGACTAGGTCTGGCCAAGGAGTCTAATGGAGAGAGGAAGACTGGAATCCAGGCAGAGAATCAAGGACTCAGAGGACTCCACAGGCGAGAGCTTGTCCTGAAGACAATTTGAAAGCGCAAAGAGTCACAGGACACAGAGATCTGTGAAGAGCGAGCCTTCCCTTCTTCTCTGTAGGACCCACAGGATACAATTTCATGATAAGGAGGTGGCTGTTGAGCTCGGCCAGGCCCAGAGAGCCCATAGCATCTCACGGAGACAGGAGCCAATGCTTGCACTGTGCCCCACCCTCACACCTGAGGTTTCATACACTGTAGCCCCAACTCACAACTTGATGTGTTCGGATAGAAGCCTTTGGTAGATAATTAGATTCGATGAGGGTGAGGTGCATGACGCCCAAAATGGTTAATCTTAATTAATGACTTGATTGGCTTAGTCGCCACCTAAGAGACCAGGTAAGCACACTTTTGGCTAGTCTGCGTGGATTGTGAAGGAGTGACCTTAGGTACTAAACCTGGACCCTCCTTCTCCACGACCCCGGCCCTTCCTCTCTAGCGCTGATGTCCCACTCCGATTCACGACTACCGGGAATTTTTTGCAACTTTACTCCACCATGGCCTTCTACCATGACATTCTCACCTTAGAGTCCTCTGACCGTGGACTGACACCTCCATAACCGTGAGCCAAATTAAGTCTCTTCTCTAATTTGAGGACATCAGATGTTGTCCCAGCAATGGGAAAGGTAACCAACACTGAACCACATGACGGGATCAGTGACCCCCTGAGAGCTGTTTCTGCTCCTTCTGTCACATGTACACACAGCAGGAAGACAGCTACATGCAGCCCGAGGAGTTGTTACCAGAATCTCACTAAACTGGCACCTGGATATGGAACATTCCAGATTTTAGAATTACTAGACATAAGTGGGGTTTTTTGTTGAAGCCACCAGAGCTGCTGTGGAAGCCCAAACGATCTAAGACACCAAGTACAACAATTTTTGCCTCTTGGACCCTTCTCCCTCCCATGCCCCTGTCCTTGAGGGAGACAAAAGGAAGCGCTACCAAGAAGAGGAGGAGAAGCAGGCTGCGTAAGTTAGCTGACCCACCCCATACCGTGGCACCTATAGCTTCTTGTGCGAGGCAGGGAAAGAAGCCGTGATGCCAGTCAGATGCAGACTGGTCCCTGCTACACAGAACTGGGCATCTTCACACCTGATGCAAGCTGTTTGTGCGAGAAGCTGTAGGACCTTCTACTGCCTCTTGGTGACCCATGTGGTCACAGACCTCAGGCATAGTGTTAAAGTGCCCATGGAGAAGAAAAATTTGAGGAAATCAAGTAAATTTCAATGACATACTCATCAGCACAGTGAGAATTGACTGCTCCCAGACTCGGGGCAAAAATGTCAAAAACGTCAAATATTTCTGTGATGAATTTGGGCACATATTTCCTTAGAAAACCATACAAGAGACCTCTCCAGACAAGAACAGAAACAAACCCCAAGAGTTCTATCTGCAGCATACAAGTTGTGCCCTTTAGGTGGGGGTCTTTGAAAACTTTCCAGTTCCATCCACAAACCAACTACAAGCTTCTACATCAGTTTAGAAGGAAAGATACCTGAGTTTACTCACACAGCATAAGTAAGGAGGGAAAATCTGGACCATTGCCTAGATTTGTGCTGACGATAAGACCTTTTCTGTTGAAGGAACAGTACCTTACTTAGCAAATATGAAATCTCTATCAGGACTGCAACGTTTCTAAATGCCTTTAGCCAACCTGCAACGGTTACTTACTGAGTGCCCTAAAGAAATCATGGTTGATGATACTATTTTACAGCTGTTTGATTTTTTCTTATAAATGGCAAAATGTGCTTGTGTACTTCCTCTGTGGAAAGCTGCTTTCTCCGCTAGAAATGAGATGGAGTGGCTAATACAGGAAAGCAAGTGAGGACTTGGGCCTGTGGCCTCCAACTCCCAGTCCGGTGCTCCCTCCCACGTGGTAAAGCCTATTCTGGGAGGGGGCCATGAGTGTTCAAACTACAGAGGACCAGGGCTGTGCAAAACAAGCACTATACCACCTCATGAGACAGTAGCAGCTGAGAGGAGAGGGGATACAACTATAAAGCTGGGAAGGAGCTGGGATTAAGAGTACAGTTCAGACAGAACTTTGCAAACCTCTTCCTAGTAAGTGAGCAGAAGACAGAGTGGTAACTGCTGTGGTCTGAAAGTCCTCTCCAACACACCTGTTGCAATTTGGTTGTTATAGTGTGGAGTCATGAGGTGTCTTAATGCTGTTATTGTGAGAGTGGGTGAAGAATCTCCCGAGTAGATTGTCATAAAGCTTCTTCTTTTGTTCAGTTTCTGACCTTCTATTATGGGATAACACAGCATAAAAATCCTCACTATATTTTGACCTCTCAACCTCGAACTTCTCATCCTCCAGCACTGTGAGCTAAATAAGTTTCTATTCTTTATAAATTAACTTGTCTGGCTGTGGTGTTCAGTTATAGCAACGAAAATCTGGCAGAGACAATGAGTCTAGTGACAAACTGACATTTGTGCTGCAGCCCCCTGAAGGTCAGGGAAAGGTTCAGAGGAAATCAGACAGTATTTCCATCAAAATGAGCTTCCCAAGAGGAGAAGGGCTGATATGTATATGAGAACAAGGAGAGGTCTGATAGACAGAGTGCCAAAATGATCCCCGAGCTTCTCCCTCCCTTGTGTCCACACACTTTCTCCCAGCTATCCAACCCAACACTGATCTAGGTGCTGCTCGGAAGGGATTTCACAGATGTAACTATCCTATTGGAGTCTGACCTAATCAGTTGGGCCCATAGACAGGACAGACGCCTCTTGGCAAAAGAGATTCAAAGCGTGAGACACCATGTGGCAAGAAATGGGAGTGACCTCTGGGAGTTAGTTGAAAACCAGCAAAGAAACAGGAACTGAACATAGAAGCTGATTTTCAAATGGCAGGCCACCTGGCCACAGAGAATCCATTCATGTCACATCCAGACCCCTGACCTGCAGCGCTGAGTCAGGATGCTCATTCCTAGATATCTGGGATATCCCCTCAGATGGCAAAATCTAAGGATGCTCCAGTCCCTTAGGTAAAATGGCACAGTATTTGCATATAACCTATACATACCCTCCTGTAGTCTTCAAGTCATCTCTACGTGCATAGTTACCCTATCTAATACATGGAGAATGGCTTAAATAGTTATTATACTGTGTTACTTAGGAAATGATACCAAACAAAAAACAGCTGTACTCATTTGGAACAGATGCAAGTTTTTTCAAATACTTTTGATCCATAGTTGGTTAGTTGAACTCACAGATGCACAACCCACAGACATGAATGGCCATCGTAAGCGGGTCATTTGGAACCACCAGATATGTTGAGCTTGTTATGTAGAGAGAAAAAAATGATCACAACGGTGAACACTTACTGTTCCTTCTCTTCCAGGCAGTTCCGAGTTCAGTTAATCCTCACAAGCTGGATGAAGTACACTCTCTCCCATTTCACTGAGGAGGAAGCTGAGGCACTGGCTATTCACTTAGATCTTAGACACTTTTCTAACATCTAGTGGGCACAGAAATTCCAGGAGGTGCTGGCCCGCCTCCTGCTCTCGGTTCTTTTCTCAATATTCCATCTTTCAATTCATCATTACTGTCAGGGGCACCTGTCTCCCACCTATGCCGTCCGTACTCAGTCTGACCTTCAAGGCTAACAGGGGGGTAGAGAGTGAGAGCACTTTATTCATTTGCTATGGCTGTCATAACGAAGTATGACACACTCGTGGCTTAGACAACTGAAAACTACTGTCTCACTGTTCTGGAGGCCAGAAGTCCAAGCTCAGGTGTGTGACAGAAGAGTTGGCGCCTCCACAGGTCCCTCTTGTTAGCCTGTAGATGACCTTTTTCTGCTCCTCCCTAGATCTATGTATGGTCTTTTCTTTGTAGGTGTCTATTCAAATTTCCTCTTCTTCTAAGGATACTAGTTATATTGGGTTAGAACCTAATCATAAAAAACCTGTTTAACCTTAATCACCTTTTCAAAGAGCCCATGTACAAATGTATTCACATTGTGAGATACCTCAACATATGAATTTTAGGGTCACGTCACCCAGCCCATAAGAAGTACCCAGATCAAAGTTAAAGATTTCAGCCAACTTTTCAGAAGCCCTTGTGGTTCCCACCAGCAATGTATGAACTAATCCCTATGAGAGACACCTTCTCCCAAATTCCACATCTGTTGTCTCCCCCAACCTCCTGCTCATCTACACTCAAAACCCCCAGTAACAGGCCTTTATTTCCTGCCCTGCCTTTAACACATGGTGCCGTGTGCCCACAGAGCACCAGGTACACACCACAATCAGCTCATCCCAGCAGAATTTCAAAGGAGAGCAATATTTAGCAGTTCAAGTGGGGCTAAGGGCTGACATTAAGCAAATTTCAAGGGTTATTTGAAGTTAATTGAGTTTAATCATATAATGATTTTATAATTAGACATAGTGTTCTTGTTTCTACACTAATGGACCCAAGCTTTACAAAAAAGGAATGCATGAGGCAGGGAAGGGCTTGGGCAGTGTCAGAAGGGACAGTGAGAGGGCAGCAAGGTGGAAGTGGGGTGTGGATGAGGAACCTACAGAAATGCTCCCATGCGCTGGGCCTCAACTGTCTGCACTAGCTGTCAGCTGGGATTCCAGCTGCAGCTCCTGCTCAGTCCGTGGTGCTTTCTGAGTCTTTGTATTACTTCGCCTGGGGAGACATCCCAGCTGTGTTGACACTGAGCCTTGTGGCCAGAGCATCTGCGTCAGGAAGTTTCTCAGATGACCAGACACATTGGAAACTCCACATACGCCGCTTTCACACAAACTAAAAAATGAGTAAGGCTATTGGTCCAAACTACTGGCTCACTCTGATCAACCTATATAGCACGGAACTCCTCAACAATAATTAGCAGTATTTGTTTGTAAAATTTAACCCCTTCAGAACTTTAAGGTAGGCATGGGTCCCATAGCTCCTCAGTCACCAGTCTTGGGGGTCTAAGTGTGGCTTCCAATGCCACAGCACCAGCCAGTTGATAACTCACTATACTCCTGAGTGACAGAACTAGAAATGACTGGGAGAGTCCTGTGATGCTCTCTGAAGCTGGATTTCTCAGGGAGAACTTAACACTGGATAAGGTACAAGGAGGAGCGACAATATCCCATGAGGTGTCACATTTGTGATTCCCAAAGGTCAGGTGATACTTTCTCTTAACTTCATGACTGCAACTGGGGAGAATAATGGAGAAGGACCCCATGGTCAATATTTACCAGCACCTACAACTGGTCACACACTGCTATCTCATTTGCTTCTCGTGGTCACCCTTCTAGAGGCCACAATGAACACAGGCATTAAGAGGCAAAGTCACACCCCTGAAGTCACACTGAGGTGCCAGGCTGTCTGACTCCAGAATCTCGGAAGAGTCCACTGTGGAATACAAGCCAGTAGATATAAAGAAGATACGGTGGGGAAACTGAGTGGATCTGAGCAGAAACACCTCACATCTGGACAGATGCCCAGGACTCCATCCGCCTGGCCAGAAGGGACAGCCCAGGTTCTGCTTCACACAGATGTCCAAGAACTCACTTGGAGACACACTAATATTTTTGTCATATTCCTGAGAGATCAAATTATCCATTAAAATAAGATTCCAGGGAAATAATTCAATAGACCAAAGTATAGAAAACAGGGTAAGAGAATCTAATATATAAGCAACAATGCCAATTGGATTCAAACTGTGGATATTGATTATTTTCAATAATAGGGTGTTTTCATAGGGAACTGATTTGTCAATTCAGTAGTGTCTCCAAGAATTGTGCACTAGGGGCTAGAAGCATAGCACAGGAGTTAAGAATGCTTGCCTGGCAAGTGAAAGGCCCTCCCAGACTTCTCTGATTGGGCCAAGGTAGGCACTATGCTAATTCTTAGACTCAGCTCTGGCACAGGGAACTGTCACATGCTGATTTTCCAGTTGCATTTCTGGCCTCTCACAGCTGTATCATGGGGCAAAGGGATTAATAAAATCCAGGTCCCTCAGAAAGGACAGGAAACTGGATACTGCATCGAAGTCACCATAGTTCCTGTGACAGTGGCTTGCATCAGCATGAACCTCAGACAAGAGAGACTCTGGCAGATACAATAAGAAACTGGTACACAGCTTCTGAAAGAAAGTGACTCGTAAGGGGGAATTCAGAAGCCAATCCAGCCAACACCAGCATCCTCCATCACAAGGCCCTTCATCTGTCACATGAATTTTCAACATTTTTTTAAAAGTTCTTTGCTCTAAGCACCTGATTAAACATTAATACCAGGTCAAGATCATGACCCACCAAGCCCTCCTGACAAACCCCTTTCCTCTTCTGCTCACGAGTCCTTTGGTTGCAATGACATTTCTTCTTTGCCCTGCCACCCTGCATGCACCCTGGCTATTAAGGGTTGAGAGCCCAAGTGGACAGCTGCCTTTGGTCCTCTGGTGGGTGGCACTTCCACCACTTTGGATTGTAGGAACAGGGACAAGATTTGGGCCATTTGTGGCTCTAGTTTACAGAATTTTGCTCCCCAGCAAAGCCTTTACAGACCCAAAGAAACAGATGGTCAACGAGATGGAATTTGTGCATTCAAGGCCACCTTTCCTGTAGGTTAGTATTATTGATCACCCACACCTCCAGGCTGGACAGGAAATCAATAGACCCTCTGACCCAAATATGTGACTTGGCCTGTAGGGGCTTGAAAAACAAGAAGTGAACATAGCAACTCTGATTCACACTCTTCATACACGAGAATTACATTTTTTTTAATTCCCCAGAGCCAAAAAGCTGTTTCTACTCAAATTACCTAGCCATCTTAGGAGCACATAGAGGATCCTTTTCATTTTTTTCCTGCTGGATAATTCTACAGGCAACCCCAAGCTATTAAGAGAAACTGACAGACCTAACTTTGGGGAAATCTACTTATGCCCCTGAAGAGCTAGGATTCTATCTCACCACATTTTAGGAAGGGTTGTTAACCTTCTAGATAAAAAATGTGGGAAATGGTGAATTTGCAGGGGAGGAAGGATGCTCAGGAGGACAGGAAATGAGGTGAGTACCTGCCAGAACAGAAGACAAAACCTAGAAGCTATTGATATGGTGACCTTCAGAAACAGAAGGACTGTAGCTGGTGATAATGACACTGACCCTCAGACTGAGAATTTAGTATACTGGAGAGGAAGGAAGAGAAGATGCTCAATGAAAAATAGAAGACAAAACTTCTAAAAGTCTCTACTACACCCCACACCCTGTCTACACTATAAACTACCTCTTCCACGGGCCCATAGAGTCCTGGACATACCAGTTGTGCTAGTTTTGCGTGTGTGTGTGTGTGCACGCGCAAGTATGTCTGTATGCATATTTTGCTGTCCTCCCAAGAATATAAAGTGCACTAAAGTTGAAAGCATAAATTATAACCAATTGACATCAAAATCCCAGCCTCAAACAAAACTCAGTACTCGGTAGATGCTCAATGAGGCCCATTGAATGAGAATGAATATATGAATGACTGAATAAACTTATAAGTAAGTGAATAAATTTATAAATGGGTGAGTGAACGAAAATGTGGCATCCAACCAAACAATATATCAAGATGCTATTATTCTCAAGGACAACATTCCAAAGAAAACAGGCCCCTTTCATCTTCATAGAAATGGCAAAGAGTTGGCTAGATACAATGGAAAAGTTCATGGGCCTTCATACCGGACACATTTTCAAGCTTGGGTTAACCTCTTAACGTATGTCAAGGCCACTCTAAGATATCAGATCACTGGACTGAATTGCCCAAACTAGTAGACCACAACTTTCCCCTTTCTGGCCTTGAAAAAGATAATAAATTTTAACCTTCCAAAGGTCAATAGCAAAATTTTTCTCAAGAAATTTGAGTTGATAAACCAGAAAGATAAAGTTGCTGCCTCTGTGTAAGGGAAGTTACAGTAAATATTAAGTTGCCCAAAACACCAACTCCACGAATCAGTCAGGATATGTCAGACTGTGCTGCAGTAATAAATAGCTCCAAAATCCCTGTGAGTTAAAAATCATGCAAATGACCTTTGCAGATCAGCAAGGGGACAGTGCTCAAGGATCTGAGCTTACTGAACAATGATAATCTCAAGGGTGGTGATCACCAACGGCAGAAGAGAGAAGGCTCGGGAATGTTTCATATTAGTAATGAAATATCAAGTGTGGGTCTTTACGCAATCATTGCCCAGAGCAAATCACTCATCACCACTCAACCATGAGAGAGCAGAAAAGTTCAGTCCCGCCATGTGACCAAAGCTGGCCGAAAGGAAAATGTTTGGCAAGCATAACAATAATGAGAGCCACACTTTAACAAGGAGGGATCATCTAGTAAGCGCCATGCAAATCAGTCTTGGACAGCGATACCCACGAAGATGACTGGCAGACATAGGAATCAGTCCCCTCCCAGGTTCTAACCGCCCTGAGTACAAGAGAGTCCGCACTAAACAGACCTTCATCTTACGTTTAGCAGGGTGAGATCTCAGATTTTTTAGTTGATAGTAATTAATAGTTAACTGTATTAACATTGTATCAGCCCACCACATCCTCAGGGTCCCCACCTACAGACCCAATCATTCACCGACTGAAACTATGCACGGAAAAAGAAAATCATGTCTGCACTGAACACATACAGATGTTTTTTCTTATCTCTATTTCCTAAACAACGTAACTATATACGTAGCATTTGTGTTGTATTAGGTATTGTCTGTCATCTAGAGATGATTTAAAGTGTACAGGAGAACTTTCTAAGTTGCATGCAAATACTGCATTTCACATAAGGAGCATGAGTATCTGTAAATTTGGATATCTACAGTGGATCCTGGAACCAAACTCCTAAGGATACCCAGGGACTGCTATAATTGACCACGCACATCAAATCACAAGACTGCTTGTGTTAGGCAAGAACAAGGTGGAACCACTAGAGAAATGTGAACATGGATTCTTGCACGGGGGAGAAAGTGCTTCTCCCCCTTATCTGAAAGTGAGTTTTAAAAAGGCAAAGAAAGCAGAATTCCTTGGGGCATTTTACCCTGCCAGGTATGACTGTGAGGTATTAGCAAGAGCAACACCTCCTGGATTACCGGAGATTCGGGACAAGACTTTGTTTTCCAGGTTGAGATCATTGGGGAGTTTAATTAGCAACTTGGTTTCAGAATCTACACGTTGCCTTGTCCTCTGAGACCTACATAGAATTGACTGGGGACTCCCTTCTTTGCCAGGTATAAAGGTCACTGCTCCCCAACACGTCTTTAGGCTCCTGGGGCTCATATCCACTACAACGCTGCTTTTTTTTCCTCCGTGATATTTTTCATCCCACCTGCCAAAAGGAAACTTGAGCAAATCATACAAGTAGTTGCCAACTGGTGTGTCTGCAATAGCCAGGGGTGTGGTGCTGCAGGAACAGGACACAGGGGTCTTGAGAGGACCAGCAGGCCAGGGCCAGGCAGAGGGTCTCAGGCTTCATCCAGTCATTGGTACAAATTCTTGTAAGGAATTTAAGAGTAAACATGGCCAGATTTATTGCTTGGATGGATCACAGGGCAACTGCTTCTCTAGAAATCAACGAGGAAGTAAACAAGGACAGAGTCAGAGTCCGAGGGGAAGCTCTTGCAGGAATCCTGGGAGTGAGCAAGCATCTGACTTAGTGTGTATATGGGAGGGATGGGATTATTCATGAAATACTTGAAAAAGTGAAGTCAGTAGGGCTTTGTGATTAAAAACAGGCTAAGGGAGAGGCAAGAGCTCAGTGGGACTCAATGAAGGTACAAGGATCAGAAAACACAGCATGTGTCCAGAAAAGAGGGGGTCACTCGGGTTGACTGGAAGGTGGGTGGTCCTTTGGGGAGTAGATGTGACTGGTAAGGTCAGGTGCTATGAAGGTCAGGGTAGGAGGGAAGCTTTGTGCTGAGTCTTGTAGACAAAGGGTAGGCCCCAAAAGTTTCTAAGTAAAGGTATAGTAGGCATGGGTGACGAATGCCGGCAGCTTGTCTGTCTAAACTGGAGTAAACCAACAAGAAATTGCCCTATGGACTAAATTCCCTGAAAATACAGAAAGCAATATTTACACATGGAAGCAATCATGTTTAAATATGTCTACAAATTTTTCAACACTGCTCTCTTCAAAAGGCAGAAACTAACTCCCTCCCCTAAGCTCAAGTGTGGATCGGCTTCTCACAAATAGGATATGGGGAAGACAAAGTGTCTCATATTCACACTACGTCTTAAAAATCCTTTCATCTCCACCCCGCTCAGTTCTCACTTTCTCTGCTGTGAAGGATGACAGCTATTATGGTATGAGAACGCTCGATCAACTTCACTGAGAGATTCACATAGTTAGAAGCTAAGGTCTCCTATCAGAATCTACAGAAGAACTGGGGCCTCCTACTCACAGTCACATAGCTGAGCTGTCTTAGAAGTGAGCTCTCCAATCTCAGTCAGGCCATCGGATGCAGGCAGTACCAGCCAACACCTTGACTAAGACCTCATGAGGAACCCTCAATCAGAACTATTATAGCTAAGATGTTCCCAGATCGCTGACTCTCAGAAACCAGGTGACGTAATACATGCATTTTTCATCAATTCGTGTTGGGCTAATTTGCCTCACAGCAACAGACAGAAAATACAAGGAGATACCCAGGAAATAGTTGGAAAGTGAACGGTAAAATCAAGAAAGGAAAGAGATCTGTTGGACAACTCTTGCCAAGGTTTTTTAAAAGATGTATAAATAGCAGGGCAAGAATAATGGGAACAGAAAGGAGGGAAATACTCAAGTCTGGCGAAAGATGGAAGCGGCAGAGAGCCTGGCAACTTACTTACCATGAGACACGTCAAAAAGAAAGTTGCAATGATTGTTAGGTTTGGAATCTGAGTAAGAGAGGCAAAAATGTCCTTAGAAATAAAATTATGTAAAACTGTCACAGTTGTTGTAAAGACCATCATTGTCCTCTTTGATAGTTATGGTGTTTAGAAGTTTTCCTTTGAAAAACATATGCTTTCAAAAATGGCATAATGTCACTTAAGGGGATTTTTATTCCTGTCACTTCAATTATTAAAATGGCCAGATCACGCCCTATTTCATGAAAAGTTTCCATTTTGATCTTTGGTTTCCTCAAATGCTTGTAATTATTTGCTGGTGCGTATTTGAGAAACTTGAAGCAGGTGTGGCCTTTTTCAATGGTCAAATGAACACGCTAAAACCTTTCCCAGAAGCATCTTGTAGCACTTTAAACAAGTATGTACTGGCCAAGGGTTAGTGCACATGCAGACAACCATGGGGAGCCCCCTCGGAATTCCCAGATGAGCCGAAACAGCAAGTGCCTCATCGATTGACCCATCAACGCTTTGGAGTGGAGCAGGAAGAAAGGGGCTCAGCTGGACAGGGAGAGGAGCAGGCAAGGGTGTTGACAACTTCCTCGTTAATGGATTCTTGCGTCAGATGGTATCCTTCTGTTGGATGTCACATGTAACTGATGTATATGCCTTGACCCAGCATCGGCTCCAGCCAAGAATTTGGCAAAAGCTGAGGCTGGGCCTTTGGCTGGGGGACAAAGACAGCCATTGGCACTTTCTTCTTTGCTTCCACCTTAAAAGGCCACAGAGAAACTAAGGAAATTCACATCTCACACAAAAAGTAGAAAACCGTCAGGACAGATTTGCCACCAAAGCAATTCATTCTCTTGCCCTGCTCTTATTTCCAGGTAAAGGAACAGCTGGAGGAGAATGGCAAGGAAGGTCATTTTGCACTTTACCTTATTCACAGTGACCTCCGCTGACTGGATAGCGACACTCAAGTGTGCCCAGGATGACCCCACCATGATCCTAAGGTGGCTCTTCTTTTGACTGTGGTATCATTCAGCAGACTGGGTTCAACTACTTTCTCACTACAGCCATGCACAAGCCTCCCGCAAGTCTCACTGCCTCGGATTCTATGAGCAATAGAAGGCCCCATCAGACCCCGCGTCAGCACAGAGACCATCTACACAAGCCACATTGCCAGAGCTTGTTCAGTTGTCAGCCTCCCTGACTGGTCAGTGGTTCTCAGCCTGGACAATGGTCACCAGCAGGAGTCATCAGGGAGTTTTTTTTATTTCCAAAGCTGAGATAAAGGGGCATCAGATAGGGTGCTACTTAACATAGGACACCCCTTATCACGGGAAGTGTCTAGTTACAATGGTAAACATGTTTCAGCTAGATTATGAACTCCACACTGGCAGGCTCTGGGCCTTCTTGGTTCATTACTTTGTCCTCAATGCCCAAGCCACAGTGGTTGTCTTACAGTAGGTAAGGGAGGGGGAAGAAAAGGAAAAAGAGAGAGAGCGAGCAAAATGCATGTAGTACATCCTCAGCAGAAACTTGAAGGCTGAATGAAGAATAACTGATTTGGGCTGGATCTATATGCTGTACTGTCAATTTTCTTCTAAAATTTTTCAGTCTAAGCCCAGTTGTTGATGGTACACCAGATGCCGCCTCTTTGTGCGTCAGACAATATCCTTTCTAGTCACTAGCCCCCAGCTGAAGAGGTGGCCCATCTTTCTCCCCATCAAGTGTGTACCTTGAGTGATTTTGTACACTGATATTCACGCTTCTCCCTAAAATTCAAGCAGCCTGGCCATACCACAGCACACACATGGGCCCAGACACATCCGTACATATACTAAGGTGCAGCACCACTTGGCTCTACTGCCTGCTGCTAGAGTTGGTGCCCTAGGATGGTCCCATTCCCAGCTACAAACAAGACCTGCTGAATTCTGAGCCCACACATTACAGAGTGCTGTGTGGAATGTTTCATTTCCCGTGCCAAGCTGCCCTTAGAGGGGACCCAAACACCAGTGAGACCCAACGCCATGCACAGCCAGCCCATTTCTCAGTTCCCAAAGAACCTGTCTCTATCCTAAGCATTCTCAGTCCACTTGTCAGGAACTTCCTGGTAGCCACCCTACCTGACCACGAAGCAGGGGATGAATGGGGGAGAGGGAAGCTGTCGACAGGCATCTGCTCCGCCCTGTTGGCCACACATCGTGTAATGCCAGGCAACCCTCCATGTCAACGTAAAGTCTGGGCACCGTGCAGTCCCCTGAGATGTCAGCTCCATGAGCAAGCATTCTAGAAGACCACGGATATAGGCCCTACCCTGGAATGACCTGGAATCAGCAGAGTCCCCCTGTCTTCCTGCCTGAGATGGGAAGCACCTGTATAGACCTTCGCTTCTGCTGGTGTTATTCCAGTGCTTTGGCCTTTGGCTTTGCTGATTCTGAGGATGCTGTCTTCCCAGGACAGGCAGCTCCCAGCAAGAATCAGCAATCTGCTCCCACCTCCCCAGCATGGTCATCCAATGCGAATTAGCCAGTCCAGGTCCCATGCCCACATCTCCCTAGCAGGCTCTCTATTGGCCTGCCCTAATCCCACTGAATCCAGTTACGATACCACCAGAGACACCCTAAAACCCACTGACATTCTTCCAATGGGCCAATCTGAAACCTGGTGCCCTGACTCGTCTCTTCTTCCTGTGAACCCCACAAGAAAGGCTTCTGTCCACCTTCTACCCCACCTTCTACCCCACCAGCCACTCTGTCTCCTGGCACTTCCCCACATGTCCCTTCACTGCCGTTTATAGAAAATTTAACAGTATGGGATGACTAAAGTTCTGAATCTGTGTGTCTTCCCATACCTGACTACAATAAACCCATAGTTGTCTCAAAACAATGCTAAACCTGTAAAACCTTTCAAGAGCCCCAGGGTAATTGGCATTGGCAGATGCCACTCCCACTTGGGTCTTGGTCCACGTGGTAATTTCAGCCTCTCTGTTTTCTGTTAGGCCCCTTCCTGTCTTAATGTTAGGGAACAGGAAAGATAAGCGGAAGGTGGGAGAGACGAGGGACACTGAGCTTTGGAAGCACCACCTGTGTCCAAGTTCCAAGCCCACGGTACATATTATCTTTTCTATCATGGCTGTAACCGGGGACACAGAAGAGGCTTAGGAGTGGTAAAAATCCCACACAAACCAGAAAGAGCCAAATTTAAACCCAAGACTCAACTACTGGTTCTCTTTTCACCTTCCCAGGTACCTTCCCAATGGAAACTTTCCACATCAAAGAAGGAGATCTTCTGTTTTCCTAGAACCAACAAAGCCTATACACAAAAGGTCACTTACAAAGGTGCCACTGTCACTCTTAAGCCCACAGCCATAGGTGTCCTGTGGGCCAGTTCTCCATGATCCTCCCTACCTCCATGGTACCCAGTTATTGGGCCAGCTATAGCCAACAGCTACTAGTAGCTCCTCCCGGGACCTTAGCCCGTGCTCCAAGTGCAAAGAGGTGGCCTCTGGCGAGGGAGCCTTCCAAATGCTCCTCAAAGCGCTGTCCAGGAGGACACGTTGGAACGTTTCAAAAGCTATGCGACAAAATCACCAAGAGGTAAAAGGTAGATTGTTCCCAGCCCCTGCTCTTCCCCGGGGAGGACTTTATAATGTGCCCTGGCAGTCTGGATGGAGAAAGGGGCATTTGAGAAGCGTGGGAACTGCCAGCATCACTCGTGCCTGAAGTCAGCTTTCCTGCTAGAAGCCAGGAGGCTTATTAAGGATTTCAACCACAGCTAAGAAGCAAAGTGATTTTCAGGGCTCACCCTCAAAGAGCCACCTCCTGATGTTTGTGCATGACACAGATCCCCTAGGAGCAAGGGGCTGCAGAAGTAGCAAGAGCCATGAGAAGCCACATGACTTTAAATTTGCCCCCAAATTGGACACCCTGAGAACAAACAATATCCTATGTGCTGTGTTCCAGCCTAATTGCAAAACACATCAGACAAATACAAGTTGTTCTTTTTTAAAGCTCTATTTTTACAGAGTGAGGAAAAGAAGTACAATATTGCAAAAACGACAATGTCACGAAAGACAAGGACACGCTGTCGAAGTGTTTCAGGTTCAGGACCCAAGGAGACATGACAACTAAACTGTGTCTCACCTCGGCTGAATCCTGGGCTACAGCACAGGAGGTGGGAGAGGCTTGCTCCAGAGGACACGATAAATCAGGTGACAGATTCCCAGGGTGGACAGTCAACCAGAGGCGAGTGCCATGTCAGTACTAGTAGATAATGCGGCCGGCAGCACTGTGATTGTGCAGAGGTACTCTGCGCTCCTAAGAAGTAATCACTGAATAACCAGGGATAAAGGACCGAAGTAATCCTCACTGAATAGATAGAGACCAAGATCCGTTTCTTACCCTTGAAAGTTTCAGAAAAAGCACACCCACACACAGAGCAGATCTCAGGGCGCCAGGCACAGAGGGTTGTGACACTTACATCCGTGCTCACCCATGCTCATGCCTCCTCTGGCCTCTGACGACAAGTCTGGCCCTGCTTAGCCACTGCCCTGATCCGAGGATCCAGGGTGACCCACTGCCCTGCAGCTAGGCGCGGGGATACCACAGAAGCAACAGGCCAAGTGCAAAGCCACAATCCTCGCAATGCCGGCTATGACCTGGGAACCAGCGGGTGGGAGCTCAACTCTCTTCCTTTAGGAGCTCGTACGGTTTCCCCAGGCAGGTCCGGGGTGGCCAATAGGCGGAGCCTCCGGAGAACTGGGCCCTGCGGCCCCTCCTCGGCCCCATGTCTCTGAGCAGAGATGAACCACCAGAAGGCTTCCAACAAGAGAGTTCCTCCCTTCCATGGGGACACTGCAGCTCCCTGGGACCTCCGCCACAGATCCTGGGAGCCGCCACCTAGCCTCGAGGAGAGGTAGCCCAGGGTTAGAAGGCCTGCTTTGGGATCTGCCTCTTCCCTTCCCGGGTCTGTTCCAGAACCATCTCCCAGGGCTTCTATTCCCGCTCACCACCCCCCACCCATCCCCAACATCCGTCCCTCCCTCCGAGGGGTGGTGAGGACTACACAATGTAGTCCTTTGCGGCTCACCCTCCGAGAACCCTGCAGCTGGAGGTGTGGGCTGCCAGGTGGATATGGCCGTCTGCCCCCAGCACGCCCGAGCCTCTTGCAGAGTGTCTATTAGATACTCCCAGGTGCTGAGACAGCCCGGGGGTCATCGGCTGCTGAGCTGGCCCTAAACCCAGATGCAGCCTGAATTCGGCGCTTCTCTGGCTGTCTGCACAGCACCCACAATCCCGCTCACTCACACGACCAGCTCTGGCCTCTGCAAGCCCACAGATGCCCTTCCTCTCAAAGCCTCCTGAGGCTTCCTGCAATCTATGTAGCTTTCCTATACTCTCTGACCTGACACAGGGACAGCAGTGGCAGAGACTACAGGCAGAAGCAGGAAAGATGAGAGCAGAGCAGAGATTAGACAAGAAAATGGCCTGTCGCCACTTTTATTTTAATCAGGTGATATCAGGGCCTGCGACCAGATCTCTGCCGCCAAGGGTCTCCAGAGTGGGGCCAGTGGGGAGATGGAGGAGGGCTGCAGCCTGAGGGGAAGAGGAATTGAAAAGCCCTCAAGGGCTTTCCCGCTGCAACCCCACAGCCAGGGTTCCCTCTAGTCAAAGCCCCCGCTGTATATCATTTCCTGGACATCTTAGTGAAACACGTTCTTATTACACTTTGGGGACAGCGGTGGGGCCCAAAGAAGCCAGGAGGCCGGCGCCAATGTGCCCCGTGGAGCCGACAGGAAAGTGCAACAGCGCCATCTAGTGGTCACGAGAGGCTGTTGCCGACATCCTCGCGCCGTGACCCGGATTTTCCATCCTACGGAAAGTGGTCCCTTCAGACACCAGTCCCAGAACAGTAAGGCAACCTTTGGACCGACAGTCTTTCCAGACTGGCCGTAGGCTATCGGCTATCGTTGCCACATCCGTAAGAGAAGCGAAAGTCAGACATTTACATGGCTTTGACCTATTTGGGTAGGTCAATGGCTTTCAAAAGAGTATCGTAAAAGACACGCCGCAGTGAAACTCCCAGAACTCCTGGGCCGAGGGAACCGCGGGTCTCAGGGCCTGACTGTCTGGGCTGGAGCCAGCCAGCTCGGTACTTCTGCCTGCCAGGGATGGAGATCAGCAAGGCTGTGTCAGAATGGCTTCTTCTAAGGGGACGGAAAAGTTGTGACCTGGAGCCAGAGACCCCGCCAGGGCCCAGGTGCTGGGGAATTGTTCAAACCGCATGCCTGAGCTGCCTCCAGTCTCCGGCTGCTGGCCGCAGATGAGGCCTGGGGATCTGCATTCCTGCCACTTTCTGTCAGTGATATTGTTGGTCTGGGGTCCACGCTGAGACCCCCGCTCAGCCCTAATCGTTACTTAGGCTGGCCTGCTTCTTCCTAGACGTTTGCAAAGTTCTTTCTGGGCTATGCTGGCAGGAGGGCCTCACAGCAAGGCACTCTTTTGGGAAAAGCCATGGGACGTGGGGAGAAGGTAGGACAGCGCTGGACATAGGGACTCTTTTCCACTCCCACAACCAAGCAGGCAGGACCCAGCCCCTGGCCAGAAAGGGCCCTTGGTCCCAGTCAGCAACCAGAGGGCCCATGAGGTCAAGACAGTCATCAGCCCCTTCCCAGAGGGCCAGTCGTAAGTCCTCTCCGCTCCATCAGTGTGGATTTCCACCATCTTCCCAGACAGACTTGCACTGGAACCACTTTATGGTAGAGATTTGCCAATTCAAACAGAAAGTCTGCACACTCTAGAGCCTGCAGATTTCGTGAGAGGATCCTTTTCTGCAATCTTTAGTTCTTGTCCCAGTTAGATTCACCTTTACACCAGCATAGTAGCAAAACATGATTTTTAATACTTCTACGCATGAATGGGCCTGTGAAGACCAAAAGCTCTAGGACCTGTTTGGTTTTGGTTTGTTCGTTCGTTTTTTGAGACAGGGTCTCACTCTGTAGCCCAGGCTGACCCTGAACTCACTCTGAAGTCCAGGTTGGCCTTAGACTCACAGCAATCCTCCTGCCTCGACCTCCTGACTGCTGGGGAGTCAAATTCAGCTCTAGCGACAGTACTATTTCTCCAGCCCCGGTTTTTAACTTCTGGTCTCTGATGCCGCTGTATTCGGGGACCTGGTGTCTCCACCTCTGGGTTTCCATTCCACTACCTGGCCCTTCCTTGCAGCCACAAGGTGGCAGCAATCTCACCATGATCACTCCCCACCAGGTTCCTTTCTTCTACCTCAGATTCTGCCTGGACCAGCTCAGGCCAACCTGACTGAGGAGCTCCTCCTATTTAGGGAAATCCGGGGCTATGATTGCTTAGGCCTGGCCACCTGCCCCCACAAAAGCCCACATGGGATGAGACGTGATTGACAGAGGGAAACTCGCAGACGCAAAACCAGGGGCTATTTCTGGAAGAGAAAAATGGATACCGGAAGTGGATGACAAACGCCCCTTTGATTTGCACAGTGGAGCAGCTGCCTCGCTTTGTGGCTTATGAGTCTCCACTCCCATCAGTTCATGGAGCCGGCCTATTACCTCAGGGCCCGGACAACCTTATCCCATTCACGGATAAGGAGACAAAGGCTCAGGGACACCCAATGTCACAATGGCAGAGCCAGAACTCCTGGGCATGGACACGGGCCAGTCCGCAGGCAAATGATTGGACAAGTGAAGCTCCGCCTCCTACCCATCACTCCTGTTAGGTTCTAATACTGCTGCTGGTTGATAGGAGGCGGAGCTTCACCCCGCTCCCCCTGTGCTGCATCTTGATTTCAAAGCTGTCCTCCAAGGACCTGTTCCAAAACAGGCATCCCCCCACCTCTGCCGTGGGACAAAGGTCTTCAACTAAAGTGGTCCCAGGTGCCAAAAAACCGAGGACCACTGTCATGGATCGTGGGTATCTCCCTGAGGAACAAGAAGTGGAAGAAGATTGCCCCTGGCCTCAGAGAGGAGAAAGGAAACACAGGAACATAAAAATTGCCTGACAAGGTCTTGCCAAGGCCCTGGATGGGTCATCCCGCTGCTCCGAGTCTGAGACGCTTCCTTCCAGTTCGAGCCTCTGGAAGCATTTCCCACATATATTCGTTTCCATATCGCCTTTGCAGTTTGCCCCTTGTGTTCTTTTATTGTTTATTTTCCTTGAGTGAATTCAAAAATGTGTTGACAATGGTGATTGTCAATCAAAGCCAGTGGCACACACTAAGAATAAAAATTAACATCAAAATCAATGTTGAATACTGCTCATCCAAATGCTCCTCAAAATGAGTCCACAGGTGAGGCAGGGTCTTCAGGCTCACTTTGGGGGCTCAGACGGACCCACCACACCAGAACCCAGGAAATCCCTGGCTGTTCGGTCACCTACACTCTCTGTCAGTGATGCCTGCAATCTACCTCATGCTCTGAGGGGAGCCTGAGTGCCTCGGGGCAGGCAGAGGATCTACCACAAACATGGCCAGAGCATGCTACTTCACAGCCTGGTCCTTACTCCCCGTCACCAGGAAGCTGGCTCTAGCCACCTACCTCAGCCCCTACCGTTGCTGGGGCAGGGTACAATTAAGGAGCCACTGTGCCCCCTGCAATTCCAGCATCCCGGCCATTCTCTCACTGTGGGACAGCATACCTAACATCCACAATTTAAAGGAGGGAAGATGTATTTTAGCTTATAGTTTCAGAAGACAACAGCCCATACATGAGTGGCTGGCAATTATAGAGGCTGGGAGGAGGAAGAGGAGGAGAGGGGCTGCTCATAGCATGGCCAGCCCGAAGCCAAGTGACAGAGAAAGAACAGAGCTACCTTTCCAGGTGCTGCCCCAGTGATCCACCTTTTCTGGGTCAAACCCCAGTGCCCCACCCCCTCTAGCCAGGCCCCTCTCTTCACTGCATACCATTATTTTACAGTATCCAGATACATGAGGCTTTCAGGGGGCATTTCAGATCCAAACCATACTAGTTATCTTAGAACACACCTCCTCTGTGATTGTGGCTGGTAAAGTGCCACCAGGTATCCTAGGCTGACCACACCCTCATCTCCATTCTTGGCCACTGCCATTCTGTTCCCCTGCTGCTAGATGTCTTTCAGTGGCCAATTTCCAAGAAGAAAGTGAGAAGCCACCAACTTCTCAAGCAGGGAAAGCATTTTGAAGGCATGGAGAGAAAGCTCCTCACTGCATGGAGAAGTCAGCCCTTCACGTCTGTCTCTCCCCACCTTCCACCACCCCCCAGCACCAACTGGGGCAGAGACTGAATCAAACCCTGAATCATGGTACAGTTTTCTCTTTTACACAACCTAGAATATTTCCACCATTTGAGTTACCTCCTAGCTCTAAGGACAGAGTGCAAATCTACCACAATCACACATTCTTACCTGGAAAATATGAGTGCTGGGTCATACCAGTTATTCTGTAGAAATTAAAAATCAGACTCTAATTCACCTACCCAACCCTGAACAGCCCCATCTCTCACCCCAAGGGCTCCACACTTTCCATCTTGTGGGTGGGAAAGACTTCGTATGACCACAGGAACCAGGTGCTCCGTGTAGGCTAAATGTCAGATAGCAATACAGACAGGGCATGTCTTCCAGGAGGCCGGCAGTGGCTGGTGCCCTTCTCTCTCACCACTGGCCACTCTCTTCCTAAACACTATACCATTTCAGTGCCACCACCTCCTACTCCTCTCCCAGGGCTGGTGAGGAGTGGGCAGGAGGGGGCGCTACTTCCTGTCAGCCCATATTTACCACAAACTAGAATAGAAAGAGACTCTGAGCAGGGAGGAAAGACCACAAAGAGTCTCAGGGGAGCAGCGGTCCAGGCAGAGCTTCTGCCGAGGAAACAGAACACCAAAGAAGGCAGGCTCTGTGACAGAGGGCGTAGAGAGAAGAAAAATCCTCTGCCAACCAAATATATTTCCCTATACTCATATTTTAGATGTATTCCTTTGGGTAAGAACTCTACATTTTTCAGATTATTCTTCATAATAGCCAGAGACAGGGAAAGCCTAAATATTCAGGAGTGAGAAAGTGGTTGTAACAACCACAGTATAGCTATGCTACAAGGTCTTATTACATACCTAAAGAAGCTTAAAACATTGGGGTACGATAATTCAGAAAATGTTTAAATATTTTAAAAAGCAGACAGTAAACCGCATATACGGTAAGACTAAACAAAGGGGGTGGAGAAATAACTATTATGTAGTGCCTGTGTACTTTTTGAACAATGTGTAAAACCCCGGCAAAAAAGATCCAATTACATGCAAAGGGCCTGGTTCCCATTTACAGTCTCAGAGCTACCTGGGACACCCAGCTGTGCCTGGCATGCCCAACAGAGCTGTCACCAGGACCTCAGGCGAGAAGGCTCAGTCAGGTGTGCCCAGACCACCTCCTCTCTGGACGTCTCCCTGGGGGAGCCCACACCAACAGGAAGGCCACAAGCATCAGCAGAGTCCAAATCTTCCTGAGGGCTTTTGTAACTGCGTAAGTTTACAGTTGACATTCTCATGGGACCAACTGTCAGTGTTTCAGGGCCTGTGAGTCCTGACCCAGAGTCCAGAGAGCGTCTATCAAGGTGCAAAGGCACAGTGGACTCTTCGCTTCTGGTTGTTGCTCTATCACCATAATAGAGCTCAAGACCACCAAGCCATAACACCAGCCAGGGCACCAGAGTGCTCCCACTCTTCCCCACCTCCTGTTCTCTGCCTAAACCTCCTCCCAGTTCATCTCAATGGCTGCCCCGGATTCTGATCCCTGATCTTCCAGCTAGGGAAGATCCATGCTCACACCAGCTCCTAGCCTCGTCTGCTGGGCACTTCTGTACTCTGACTTCCAAAACAGCTACTTCCTCGGCACTTCCGAGGTCAGGTGTTGACACGCTAACCTTTAACACCAGGATGATTGAGTGCACCAGTCCTCACCACTGTTATTGCTTCTAATAGGGGCTGCTACTCGTGCAGTGCAGGATAGAAAGTTCCAGGAGGACAGGGCCACGTGTGCCTTGCCCTGGACTTTGCACCAGCCCTCAGTCCAGCCCCAGGCTCATGGAAGGCACGAGGTGAATTGGACCTCAGCCAGCCAAGAACACAATGGCCTTAAGATATGACTCCCAGAGCATGGGGCATGCTGTGGCATCTTTGTTACCAGTCTTGACCTAAATAGGCGCTGGACCACTCAGGCCAGAAGGGCATCTCCAGCCCCCTACCGTTACCCCAGGACAAAGCCTACCTCCCTGAGCCCATCCTCCGGCCCCAGCGTGGTCTGTGTTTCTGCTCTGCTCACCCAGCTTCCTTCCTTCCCTCTTCTCACACCCGTTTTTCTCCTCATCATGAGCCATGGTCAACATGAACCAGGAGACACTGGGACACTGGGCATTCCCCTTATGCTTCCCAGGGAATCCTGTAATAGAAACAGGATCGCCATGTCATAAATGGAGCAAAGCTTGTCCCCAAACGGTATGGTCACTGCCGCTGGGGGGAAAAAGCCAACTCACACATCAAAATAGCTAAAAGTACACTTGGGGCCAAACTGATGATATAGACCCAGAGAAAGTCCCACCCAGGGGTTTTGGACTCCCTCCCTCAGTGGAGGCTGCGAAAAGTATTACAGGTTATGAGAGGAAGAAAGGGGCCCGGGGCCGCAGAGAGGAGCAGTAAGGGACCCCAGCTGCCTGCATCCCCACATGAGGGCCCTCACACTTGACTTGGAGCAGAAGGAGGGAGGGTGCATTTTAGTGGATTAGTTAAAGTCTTTTACGGTTTATTGGCAAGTCTCTCAGGTTAACGGGAAATGGAAGAAATGTGGAATCTGCACTCCTGTACTCAAAATGAATCTTAGCAGATTTACCTTAAATGAGAAACACCTTGAGTCCATCTTAAGTTTCCCCTGTGAGGTCCCTGAAATTTGCAAAGTGCAGCCGCAAACACAGCTGGGTACTGAAATAAATCAGCCGTGATTCCATCAGGGCAGACACGCAGCAACAAGCAGCAGTCTGATGACCCAACCCCGGACTTCCTCGGTTTTGCGGGTTAAGCAGGCACCGCGGTGCCCGCCGGCCTTCCGGTCAGGCGGCAAAGCGCGGCGCTGCGGGCTTTGGTTGGTACAAGACTGCCATCGTGCGGCCGCCGCTGGGATTTCTTTCAGAAAAGGGTCCGCAGTGAGTGGGCGCCCGCGCTGTTTGGGCTTCCAAGTTTGGCTCTATGAGGGTCCGCGTTTTCTAACCCTAGCCGGAAAAAACATTTGAAGTATACATTGAACTTAGTTCAAAGAAAATCTGGTTCTGATCTTGCCATCGGGTCTGAGGCTTTACCAGGGCGCCTCCTGGACTTGGTGGAGTTTCTCGTTAGGGGGGATGATTTGGCCGACAAGGAGGACGAGAGGGTGTTGTTGTTGTTGTTGTTGTTGTTGTTTTGTTTTGTTTTGTTTTGTTTTGTTTTGTTTTGTTTTGTTTTAGCTAGCTGGGACTTACAAGGTCCTGGACAGGGGGCGGGCCGACCTGGCCAAGGTAACCTTACCCGAGTTGGTTTCAGCAGTCAGAGTTCCCAGAATGCTCTGCGTGTCCGGAAGCACGTACTCAACAAACAGCAGCTGCGTTCTTGGCGGAGGGTTTTCTGTTTGTTTCTTCTTTTCCTTTTTTGCCCGGTGCTGGGTTTGGAAACCAGGTCCTACTCACTAGATTACACCCTCAGCGTTTTTTGTTTTTTGTTTTTTGTTTGTTTTTTCTTTTTTTCTTTTTTTGAAACAAAGTCTCACCGAGTTGTTCAGTTGCCCAGACTGGGCTCAATCTTGTGATCCTCCTGCCTCAGTCTCCTACTGAGTGGGCATCACAAGCTAGCTACGAGGCCTCTCTCGCAGCTGAGTGCTTTATCAATATCACCCCTGGGCTGAGCTCTCTCAGCTTGCTCGGGACCCACGACCCATCAAGGCTGCACAGCGCCCACCCAGAGTTGACATGTCCAAAGAATAGAGTTCGCGGTGCTCCCCAGCTCAGCAAGCCCTTGTGGGACAGATGACCCTTGGCTGTGGAAGCACTGTTCACTTGCTCTGCCCCTAAGGTGCCATGAAGTAAGTAGGCCAACCATAGCCTCTGGGGAGACACCATGATCCAAATTAAACCTCTTCTCCTTTTAAGTTGTGGGTGTCCTGGAGGCAGGAAAGCTGGCTAGTAGAAAAGGTTTACTTTGCTCACAGTTGTGCAGGTACTGCCGGCGGTGCTGGCTCTGCTCTGTGAGGGCTGTCTTCACTGCCTCCCATCATGGCAGGAGGAAGTGGGAGCAAGAACTCACATCCCCACCAGTCTCTCTTCCTCTCTGCTGAAGCAACCATGGGAGCTCTACTCTAATGGCCCAACCTGATCACTCCCCAAAGGCCCCACCTCTTAACACCCCAATCGGATTAAGTTTTCACACTTGATACCATAGAGGGACGAGTGTATGACAACACCAAGTGAATGTGACATTTGTCTGGGTTGAAGAGAGCTACCCTAAGCATTAGCCCTTGAACCCTCAGAAGGGCCTGCTGGGGTTGGAGATTCATTCTTATGCACCGGTGAGGTCCTTGGGCCTCAGGGCTGTAGAGTGACTGGTCCATGATACCTGTCTAAAAGTACAAGACTAAGACTGGACCAAAATACAATGGCCCCAGAAGAGAGATGGGGGAATGGCACCATCTTCCAGGGCTCACCTCCCGACGATGCCAGGGCTGAGGGGCCCCATATGTTACCGTGAACTCAGGGCCATCTGAAGGACAAGCCTGGAGACTCAGACAAGCAGAACTCTTCCCCAGGGTAAAGTTCACACATAATCTAGGTTTGAAGGGAAGGGAACATGGTCCCAAGTCAGCCTGGCCTCCTCCAGCACAGGCAGGGACTACTTACTTATTTATTTAGGTGGTAGGAGAGATCGAGCCCACAGCCTGCTAAGCTACATCCCTAGCAAGTCCTCTTTCTGAGAAAAGATCTCATTAAGTTGGTAAATTGACCAGTATGGGTTTGAACTTGTCATCCTCCTGCCCCAACCTCCCACAGTGCTGGGATTGCAGGCCTTCACCACCCAGCCTAGCCAGGCAACAACTTTGAAACTGCCACATTTCTAAAACTGGCCATTTCAGCCCAGGCTCTGGACTACAGCAAAGGCTGGTAGGATGAAAATTATTACCTACGTGTGGCATCCGGTTTCTACCCCTTAATGTCGAAAGCCTTCTGCAGATAAGCAAAGCAGACCGTCTTAGGACATGACTAGAAACCTCTGAGGGAAGATAATCACAGGAAATAGAGATGAGCCCCTGAGTTTGGTTCTGACATAACTCACAACCCATCCTTCACACCTGCTGCCTTTGCGGGATGAGAGAGGACAGGGACACCAGGCAGCTTCTGGCAAGTCTCGAGCAGCAGCACCATCCAGCTCCTAGACGCATCTCAGAGAAATAAAGCCTCTACAAAGGCATCCTGCAATTTTTCTCCTACTATTTAAATCATAAGTTGAAATGTTATGGAATTTTTCTAACAAAGAAACAGGAAAATGAACTAAATCAAATTCAAGATGGCTTCTCGCAGAAAAATGGGGGCTTTGAGAGCTGCCTTGTAATCAGAGACCTTCTGAGGTTTCTGCAAGTAGCCACCCAGTCAAGCACCTTCCTTCGCCACACACTGAAGGGCTCCTTCCCAAAGACTCCCAGCAATAAAGAGCAGCAGCCTCAGTTTCCAGGGGTCCGCAGCAGAGGAAGAAACCAGCCTTGGGTAGGGCTAGACATAGCATAGTAACGCCTGTGCTCAACATACACCGGTTTTATTCTTTAGCACTGGGGGTTGAGCTTAGGACCTTCACACTGAGCTACATCCCCAGCCCTTCCCCCTTTTTTTGGAGACACAGCCTTGCATATTTGCCCAGGCTGGGCTTGAATTTGCAATGCTTCAGCCTTCCAATTTACAGGCTTGTACCACCAGGCCCGGCTATCCTTTTTTGTCATTATTCCCTAAACAACACAGTAAAACAACTGTTTACACAGTGTTCGCATTGTATCAGGCACTAGGAGTCACCCAGAGGCCATGCAAGGTACAGGAGGATGTGTGTGGCTTCTACGTGAACGCTGCACCTTACCTTTTCATATATGCAGCGAGCATCCAAGGATTTCAGTGTCCTTGGGGCCTAGAACCTGTACCCGCAGGATCCTAGGGAAAAACTGTACCCAGTACTGGGATAGTCTAAGACACCATTCCCCAAAAGAAAATGTTTGACAGCCCAGTGCATGACAGTGAATTGCCATGTGTGACCACTGAAGAGATTATGTCAACCTGAGGGAATCAGGAACCACACCTGCATTAGGGTTTGGGAACCACGCCTAGATTGGGAATTGAGATCCAGCCTGTATTAGAGTGCGAGTGACTTGTGGGCTGGCCAATGAGGAAAGAGCACTGACCCAATGTGGGACGGCCAACTGGAACTCCAACAGTATAAAAGGAAGGCAGAGGAAAGCCTGTTACAGCTTCTTCCTGTGCGAAAGCTCCGCCTTCACCAATTGTCTGCAGACACCTACCGACTTACTACACACCTCAGATGGTCAGCACAGACTCGCTCCAGGCTTGACTTGTGCCTGTCTGCCCGTCGCTGCTCTTCAGTCACTCATCTTCAGGCTCCAGTCTTAGTCATTGCTCTTCAAACAACAAAGATCTGCAGCAGACTCTCACCTCACCGGCTGTCCTGCAGTCCTGGACGGGAGATCTACTTCACGGCTGAGCAGCCATCTTGGACCATCTCTATCCTCAGATTTGTAAGCTTTCCTAATAGATTCTTCTTCTTATAAAATGTGTAAATTCTGCCTTTGAAAGAACCCAAATACACCATGTATCAAAAAAAAGTGAAAACTAAGTGAAGGATATATCTCAGTGTGAAGGCCATGGGTGCAATTCTCTGTGTTAATTAAATAATGGTGAGGTTAAGAGACTAGAAAAAGAAGAAATGGAGAACTTTTGTTTCGTGGGTATGGGATTATTGTCAGGATGATGAAAAACCACTGGCAGTAGAGAGAGTGGTGATGGTTATGCAACATTGTGACTGTTAATGTACATTTATGAAAGGTTATTAAAATAAATACACATATATATTACCACAATAAATGGTAGAAAGTGGAAAGACCACCCACAGAATGAGCACAGTTTCAAATTACCTATCTGAGGAAAAACTTGTATCAGAACACATAAAGAGCTATTACAATTCAATAATAAAGACAGCTCAGTGAAGAAGTGGGCAAGAATTTCTGAGCAGACATTTCTCCAATGTCATCAGAGACCAGAGGAATGCATATCAAAATCACAATGTGATGCCACTGGCATAGGGACAAAAAGGCACACGGTCACCAATATGGGCTGGGATGAGGAGAAACCAGAAGCTGCATGCAGGGTTGCCACTCTGTAAAATGTTTAGTGGTTCCTCAAAATGGTAAACATCAAGTGTCCATATAACCCAGAAATTCCACTCCCAAAAGAAATGAAAATAAGCATTCACAAAAAATTAAACATGAATGTTCATGACAGCATAACTGATGATGAATTTTGTTCTCAATATTATTCTCATGTTAATAATATTCTCAATATTATTATTCTAGTAAAAGCTAGACTCAATCCAGTAGAGCCTCAACTGGTGAACAGATAAACAAATCGCATGTATTTTATATACCAGAGCCATACATATGTATATGTATATGTATCCCCACGCATGGATAGATGGGTGGATTTGGAGGATCACACTTCCATATGTGGAATATTATTTATTCAGAAAAAGAAATGACGTGATACATGCTACAGCTGAATGAACCTTAAGTACATTATGCTAAGTGAGAAGGCCAGACACCAAGGACAACCGAGCATTTGATTCCATTTCTATAATATGCCCAGAACAGACTAATCCACAGAAAGAGAAAGTGGATTAGCCCAGGTCCAGGGGTCGGGGTTGGGGTGACTTGTCAAGGAACAGACTGCGAAGAGACACAGGCAAGGTTTCTCTGAAGACTGGTGGTGGTTGTAGAACTGCATAAACATAATAAAATCATTGAATCGTGTACTTCAAATGAGCGAATTTTACAGTTTGCAAATTATATCTCAACAGAGCTTTTAAAGAGTAGGCAAGGGTATACAGAAACCAACCAAACAAAAAAACTGCTTTCATGAACCAACACAACACACACAAACACAAACAGGGTGCACACTCCCTGGCTCCGCTAACCACCAGCTAGCCTGCGCCCAGCTTTTGTGCCGGTATCCAGGTGCTGCTGCTGGGACAGGGCTGCTCTGAGCTCCAGACAATAACTTCCAACCTTGGGGTCAGTTTATACATCCTTAAATGAGGCCATCAGCCCATCAGCTTGTCTTCCCTGAGATTATTTTTACTCAGTGGAACTTCAGCCAACCCCTGAGACACTACTATCAGTTCAGCTCATGTAAACACCAAGCACTCGCCACTTATCGCAAATGGTGCGATGTCCACAGCATATGCATCAAGTGTTAAAGGATTATGTCTGGCGTCACATCTGGAGCACTCTGGCTGCAGACTTGAGTCCATTATTATGCTCTGAGCCCACTTCTCAGACAAGCAATGTCCAAAAGCGGACTTCAGGAAGTCCCTGTAAAGAGTTCCAAGCTCTTTGTAATGGATGTAGGAGGAATAAAAACTTCAGCAGACACTCCAGAAGAATCTGTCCAGACAGGAAAGTTTTCTGAGACCAGAAACCATGCCTCATTTTTCCCCAGTGCCAGGCACAGTGGTTGTCCCTGAGAAAGCATGCTGAATGTGTTATAACATAATGGAAGGAAGGAAGGAAGGAAGGAAGGAAGGAAGGAAGGAAGGAAGGAAGGAAGGAAGGAAGTGGGTAGATGGATGGATGGATGGATAGATGGGTGGATGGACAGATGAATAAACACTGGAAACAGACTAGATAGTAAACAGTTGAGAAGATGGGTAGATGGAAGAGAGGAAAGAGAGCTGGGTGGATAGAGAGACATATGGAGAGGCAGATGAGTGGACATGTGGGTGCTTGGCTGAATATATAAGTAACAGGTCTCACCATACATGTCTCTGAACACCCAGAAATAGTAGACGGATCCTAGGACTGGACACTCCTTCTGGTCTCAGAAGTGGCCAAAGCATCCCCATAAAGGGAACTTCCAGTGTCATACTCTCCTGGTCACAACAGGCTGAACCTGCAAAGGATTTCTGCAGCATAAACGGGACCCAGAGTCCTTCTAAGATCACTTGCACAGAGGAAAGAGGTAAGTTCAGGAAAATCATCTGGCTCCACTGCAGCCTCACAAGTTAATCCTGAGGAGTAGAAGTCATATTAATTTAACTAATGAGCTTCCGAAATCTCCAGGAACTGCTGATGTTTGGCTTACAGAAGTGCAAGGACACTTGCGTGTGCCCCTTCAGGCTCCAGGCTTCAGGAAGCACTTTCTGAGATGTTCTGGTCTTGGTACTCACACCCGGAAGAAGCCAAGGCAGGCAGGGCCTGTGGCTATTGTCTCCTCAAGGCTAGCTCAGGGCCATGCAGGTTCTCCGGCCTGGGGAGCCAGGGCAGGCCTCTGGAGAAGTCAGGAGCCGGGAGTTAGGGGCCTACGCTCTGCCATGGAACCCACCAGCCCAGAGGGTACCACTGTGTTCGTGGCTTCTTTCTCTTGCAGCTCAGCTCAGCAGAGCTTGAGGAGCAACCCTTCTTCCTCCCCTCTCGCGTCACCATCTTGACCCTTGTTTGTATTTTTCAGTTCTTCTCCGTGATCTGCTCCTGAAATCAGAAAAGAATCCGCAGAGGCTCCAATTAAACACTGCCATGACGTCATCCAGGGCGGGGCATGCAGCTGTAGGTGTCCTGGCTGGATGGCGCTCATGCTTTGTGTTGAGACTGAAGACAGTTAAGCCAGGCTCTGGGACGCTGAGGCAAAAAAAAAGACAGCAAGTTCAAGGCCAGCGTGTGTACTTTGTGAGAACAGTCTCAAAACGAAAATAAAAAAGGAAGGGCTGAGGATGTAGCTCAGTGTGAAAATCCTGGGTCCAATCCCCAGTACTGAAGAAAAAAAAAAAACGCAAAAGCAAAGCCAGGCTCAAGCACCTGGGCCAGCCACAGGTAAGCAATGCGTTGTACGTAAGAACATGCACTTATTACACAGAACCACAAGACAGCCTAGCCCAGGGAGAGCTGAGAAAGGACAGGGCAAGGCAGCCATGCATTCGATCCTCCGTGTCCTCTGATACTCCATCAACAGAGTCCAACGGCGACAAATCAAAGCTGTTCCTCTCAATATGCATCTGTGCTGAACACGTAGGACTTTAATTTTTTGTCAAGATTCCCCGAACAATACAGAATAACAACTATGTGTATGTGCACATACTAGTTATTACACATCTAGAGATGATTTAAAGTACACCTGTGGATGTACATAGGTTATATGCAAATACTATGTCCTTTGACAGAAGAGATTTGAAGATGCCAAGATTTTTATCCATGGAGTCTTGAAGCTAATTCCCCATGATGGGTGACTATATTTAAAAAGCTGACAATCTGGGCTTGAGTGTGCAGGCCTTTCCTGGGCACCCACAGATCTTGCAATGCCTGGACACACGTTACTTCCTCTAAGATTTTTTCAAGGCTTAAAAATGAAGGAACAGTTCAGTGGACTGGTAGAGCCTCCAGGGAGCCCATCTGCATGCTGGAACCAAGAAAACAACAGTCCCTTTCTGCCAGATGGCCAGAACCAATGTCAGACACCATGCACATTTTAGGATGATGCAGTACTTGCTGGGACACTTTATGCCTCCGGTGTTGAATATTCCATCCCAGAATAATCTACCTACCAAATGAGCAGCATTCCCCCAAGATGCACGATTAAGTTTTGGAGTTTAAAGTAATTATTAATTCTCTAGAGATGCAAGAAGGAAGACCCTTCTGAACCTGGAGAGACGATGCTACTGAGGTTGCCCTATGCAGGCAAGTATCTGCCTTAGCTCCAGGACAACCCACCATCTCATAAAATTCTGAATAGCGGCAAGCCACTAAGAAATATTCTGCAACTATCCCTCCCTAAAACTTCACTCTAAGATCACTCTGCATTATGCTAAAACCTAGTGCCATCTTCCATTTTCTAGTAATCTGGGCTGGAGAGGCAGAGGAGGAAAACAAGACAAATTTGCCTTTTTATCTTGCTTTTGTTCTGCCTGAAAGATGCTGGTCTGTAGCAGAATTTCAAATTCAGATTTTTTTAGTATTTCCTTAATGATGCAAGTCTCCAGCCGATTCCCATGTGTTCTCTGTTTCGTTTTGGCTTCATTAGACCATGTCTAGCTTAGAGAGAGGACCATGGAAACTCTAATTACAAAGGCTGATCCTTACCCTAGCTTCTCTCTCCCCATGAGACAAAGATTCTATGCAGCCCACTGCCAGGGAGAAGCCCACAGCCAAGTTATCTAGGGAGAAGCCTCCTGGGTTCAGACCTTAGCTTTCCAAAACAAGGACATGATTATTAAAGAGACAAGAAGTTTGTAGGATGAAAACCACTGTTCTACCGGTGGCTTCGTCCACGGATGGCTAGACACCTTGAAGGTCCAGCACCCAGAGACTTCGGCGCTGGGATTGTTCATGCCCTCCTGGGAAGCCCCCAGGGATGCTGCCCTCCCTGAGCGTGAGAATGGTATAGGCAAATGAGGGTGGCCCAAGAGGTGGGCAGCTGAAAGATTAGTAACACACTGGGGACCCTTTCAAATGTGTTGATGGCCCCAGTCCCATTCTATCTTCTGGACCTGCACTCGGACCCTTGTTGCATGATTCTCCAGAGGACGTGAAAGGTAGCCACGCCCTAGGAGACGGTGGTGGTTCTACTCAAGTATCTCCAAGCTGGAATTTGGATCTTTCTTTGTAATAATTCAGCTTTCAGTGAACTTGGGTTTCCAATTCATTCCCAGGCTGTTCTCTGCTCAATGCTGAGTCACAGGAGAAGCCATATCACCATGTATGACAGTTAAGCTTGATTGTGTCAACTTGACTGGCTTGGGAGCTGCCCCGTGGACTGGTGGGACACACTGTTAGGCATGTCGTGGTATGTTATGGTGACGTGACTTTGGATACTGTATCTGGTCCTTGGCTCCTTCTTCTTGGGTACTGTCACCCAGCTCTGCTTCCAGGCCACCAGGAACTAAGTAGCTTTCCTCTGCCACATCCTTCTACATTGATCAATGATTCTTGCTTTGGAGACAATCATGGACTAAAGTCCTCTGAAATTGTGAGCCAAATTAAACTTCCTCCCATAAGGTTGTAGGTGCTGGGTACTGTGTTCTAGCAATGGGAAAGCAGACCACTACATCACATTGGCTTATCCTTCCCTCCATCCAGCCATATCAATGCCACCATTGGAATGGACAAGTTGTCTGTTCTACTGTGCACCTCCCCGATCCACACCCCCAAATCAGTGTGTGTGTGTCCATGTGTGCACATGTGCATGTGTGTGTGCATGTGTGCTCACGTGTGTGCACATGTGCAGTGTTCAACTTCCCAGGGGGAAAATTCACAGCCTTGCATTGGAGCTGAAAATACATATATAATTCATTTTAAATTAAATAATAAATGTGTTTTATCTATATTAGCAAATTTTTTAAGTTTATTTACAAAGCTGAATTAACTGGAAAAATTTGGTGTGGCAAAATTTAATTATAAAATGCCATAACACCGTACTTCTCTCTGGCAAGGATTTCATTTCATACAGCTGTAGCTGACAATATAGTTATTAATTTATAAACGGGTTCAGAGCTTGGCCAGACTTCTTTTCTCTTGAATCCCTAACACCTAGGAAAGTTCCCGACATAGTTAGATGATCCATTTACAGTTACCAAATGACTTAATGAAGTAATACATTAATGACCATTCAGATGAATTAATGGATGAATAAAATAAGGTAGATAAACCATGACCATTTTCCACCTTCTCTGGCTTTTTATGCATTATGGGCTGAAGCACACTAGCAGATACCAAATGTTTATTTGTATCCTTCCTAACGAATTCAGGTTCTATACAATTTTTTAAAGGCATGCACTAATCAGTAAGTATCTGAGAATCTACCTTGCCAGTCAAAGGTACATCGAATGGTCTCTCTGATATAAGAGACCCAGATCACAACTCTTATGGAACTTAAAACAAAAAACAAAGTGAAACAGGGGGATAGGGCAGGGGAGGGAGGGTGGGGAGGAGAGAGGACGGGACAAAAGGAGAGTGGGAAAGTCTTTGTCATCTTGACAAGATACGTATGTGCACAAAATCCTCAACTTCATTGTAAACCTTAAATCTTGCACTGATACATATCAATAAAATGGAGAAAAAAAAGGTACATACTGCTCCCACCCTGGGCTGCAGTACCAAGCAACCAACACTAGAGAGAGGCACACAACCTGTCAAAGAGCTGCGTCAGGCAGAAAAACACCAGCATGGTGGTTTCCCCTCCGCCCTTCCTAACCTAGTGCCATACCCTAATGCCGCCATTGCAGATACCCTATGTGGGGCATGACTGCGCTCCAGGACAAGCTGAGAATGGGTAGAATTGCAGTGTGCTAGGGCTCAAACTTTTTAAAAAGTGAGCCCACTCCCCCATCTCAAAAATGTTGCAGTCTTTCATTACAATAATCCCTCTAGTTATAATAAATTAAATATAAACAAAAAAGCAAATTCTTTACGGGTGACAATTAAACACATGACCCAGTCACCTGGGGGAAGGAAGCAAAATCATGCAAGTGTGACTATCTGTCTCTAGTAATATTTCTGCAAAAGAACGTTTCACTGTTGACATAGTCGATTTCATTCCCTCCAGTAAAGAAACTCAGGACATGTGCAGGCTGACTTGGAAATCACATTAGATGGCATTTTTACCCTTTCGGTCAAGTTTCAAAGGCCACATTGTAACTATGCGCAGAAAGAAAGAAATTTCCCACAAACTCTTTCTCTCAAAAGGTCTAAACAATCTTAAATATTTTCAGGGCTATGATAAACCACAGATGTTATCAACAGCCAGGATTGTGCAAACTTGAAAAGACCTAGTCCACAAATGAGGCTGCTTCAAAAAATAGGTTCTTGAAATATTTACAAGGAGACCAAGTGAATTTCCCTTTGAAATGTAAAATGTAAATGCCTATTTTACAGTAAGAAGCAGTCGGCTCCACAGGCTTCTTGCTGAAAGCTCTATTTCCACACCACATGAAATTATAAGGAGTCCCCAGAATAACAGTCAGAAATAAAAGGACAAGAGTTAGAACTTTAAAAAAAAAAAAAAAAGGAAAGAAACCAACTCAAAAAAGCGACACTAAAAATTACTGACTGGTTTAAGATTAAAATTAAGTGGACTGGAGAGACGTCCAGGGCAGAGAACATTCTAGAAGGTGTCATGTTGGGTGACCTGTGGGAAATTCTCATCTGCTAACACTTGTGATTTCCATGAAGGGAGAAACAGATTAGAAGCTAGCTGAGAAGTGCACAGCATCTGTGCTGATCTGTGGCTGCGTCTGCAGCCCCCACTCACCGACTTGGAAAAAACCTGAGATGTCAGCACTCACTGACATAATGGTTACAACATGAAGCCGGTTGGCTGAAAACCTTCCTGAGTGAATTAAAATTCTGACTGTGGGCCCTGGGGGAGACAGAAGGTGTGGGTGAGGCTGGGAACTAGTCATGATTTACAGAAGGAGTGAAAAGACCCTAACTTAGAGTACTTTTTTTTTAAATTCAAGAGTTTTAGTAACCTAATTATATCCTAATTATAATGATGGCTTTTCTTTTTTCAGGGGACTCAAGCATACTTCTGGAACATTCTCCGCAGAAGTCCTTCCTTTGCTGTTTGAAAGCGGGAGTTGGTGAATCTCAGCATGAATTAAAGTGACAGCTTTGGCATCTGACTCCCAGCTCAGCTTCCTCTGACCAGACCACACCGATTCCCAGCTCTTGAAATAACCCCCAGTGGAATTCTCGGGGAGGAAGCCATCTCCCCAATTAGGCAAAAAGCCTCCTTCTCCTTGCTTACCCCCTCCGGTCCGTGTGGTTTCCACATTCCGATATGCAATCCGTTTTCTTTTTCCGTCCCCAGCCAAGTCACTGCAGTACCCACACACAAAAGCTGTAACCTCCTTTGTGAAGTTTGTCCACAAACCCACATGGCTGGTCAGCCCAGGGCCCAGGCAGGCAGGCTGGCTTTTCTTCTAACTCAATGCCACAGGGCAAGTCACTTAACCACCTCATTAGGATCACAGTGGCAGCCCTGCCTCGGCCTCCCTCCCTGGTGTCCAGTCACCCCATTAATATCTGTAAAGACTCATTAAGGCTGCTAGCTGAAAGGTGCCACAAAAGCAAAACCCATCACTATTCTCATCAATAAACTCCACGGCGCTCTTGCCTGTCACCACCAAGGTAAATCAGTCACCCACACGGAGAGAAAGTCGGTACCTCAGGACCATCCGCCCCCTAATGAGCCACCAGCACACACAGAAGTCCCAGATCGACACTGACGGAGCTCACACACCAGGAGGGAAGAAGAGCCACTGCTTTAATTTGGGACAATTTAAGCTGTTAGGATCTGCTGTCTCCCAGCCACGCGGGTACCTGCAGCCTGGAGGTGTCACTGCTCCAGGCTTGTCCCCACCCCTCGCTGGAGTTGAGGGGGCTGACTGTGTGCAATCCTTCCCCACTTGGGAGTGGTGGAAAGAATGTTGTCAGGAAGCAGCTTGGAAAGCCAAGGACAAGCACGTCCACCTTTCCTCCTGGCAATTTAGGGACCCCTTCCCCCCCCCCCACCCCCGGCTTCCCTTGAAACCTGTCATCAAGTTCCTGTCTTCCTCTAAAACACACTCCGTTCAAACCCCACTGAAAAACTCATAAGGGCAATGTCTGGACCAATCCAGAACTGAAGAACTCATCCGTAGGGTACCATACTACATTGCTGCTAAAAAGGTTAAATCAGACCATAGAAAGTGGTCTGTGTGATGCTGCTGTTTTACATGGGTGTGTTTTCCCCCTAAAGGGGACAAGTATGGGAGACTTGCATGTGACAGCAGGAAACCCTTGCCCTTAATCTCGAATTTTCAACCAAGCGCGTTTCCTATGCAAAATACTGCTGGCAAGTGACCCCCAGCCAAGCAGAGGAAACTGATCTGGAACATTTCAATGACCTAATTGTAAAAGGGGAGCCCTTTAGTGTAGGAGAGATGCTAATTGCTAAACTGGGGGAAAGCTTTTTGACAAGATGGATGGGAAGGTGTTCTTCGTTCAGGAAGGAACTTTAAGGAAAATAAATGCCACCAGCAGCCAGTTTTCACACTCATCTTTGTTCTTAACACAACCTCAACAGAAATAACATCCATATAGGTCTGACACAATCTTAGGAGATAAATGTGTACCCGTTACCAGCACTCAGAATAACTAGACCAAATGGCACTGGTTTGGTTCCACTCACCATCCAGAAGTCTTGCCTGCTGAAGCTGAACCTGCAACCAGACATTGATCCGCTGGCCCCAGGCCCCTGGGGGCTCCACCTCCCACAGGCGCCCTTGCTCCTCGGGATAGGACAGGAGGAACCGCCTACAGACTGAGGAGAACACATGCGTGAGCTAGGAAGACCCCACCCAGCCCCGGGCCAGTTCTCTCTCGCACCCTCAGACACAACCTTCTCCCAGCTCCTCCTGCCACAATGCCCCAGGCACGCCTCACTGCTCTGACCACTGCTACACTCAGAGCAGCATCTCATCAGCCTCCGTGGACAGGACAGGCTCACTGCTGAGCTGAGCTCCCGCCTCCATCCACCTGTATTAACTCTGTGCGGATGTTACAACAGGTACAGCCACCCCTTGATTGGTTCTAGAATCCTCCCAAAGGTACCCAAATTCGAGGATGTTACACACATACACACATGGTAGGTTTATCTGTAACAAGGCACATCATTCTGTATATTTAAAGCAGCACTAGATAAACTATAGTATCTAATACAATGTAAATGCTATATAGTTATTGCAATGCATTGTTTAGGAAATAATGACAAGGAAAAACATCTATATGTTCAGTAAAACAGGTTTTTATCAAGTGTTTTCAATCCAGCTGGTTGAATCTATGAATTTGGAACCCACGGACATGGAGGGCAAACTGTATCTCACACTGGGTGGCTTCAATGAGGCGGACAGAACTTTCTTAGAGCTGACAAGCTGGAGACCTAAGATCAAGATAGCACAGGAATAGCTTCTCCTGAGTCGTGTGTCCTTGGCTTGAGAATGGCCTCCTCCTTCCTGAGTTGTCCCATGGCCATTTCTGCGTTCAAATATCCCTGGCCAGTTGGTCAGCTGGTCGGTCAGTTGGTTAATCTCTCAGTATGTCTGTCTGTCTGTCTGTCTGTCTGTCTGTCTCTCTCTCTCTCTCTCTCTCTCTCTCTCACACACACACACACACACACACACAGGCCCTGTGTCACCAAGTACAGTCACCCTGAAGGCTTGGTCATACGAATACAGGATCAAGGAGCACAGTTTGGTCTTTAGCACCATCCTTCCCCGCTCCTCTCCTCATACACGATCCTCCCTCCTGAGCCTTCTCTGCCTTCCTCTCCCATGGAAGCTTCCAGCCCATTTTCTACAGACTCCTGGATTCTAGAGACCCCTCCAGGCTTCTAGGCTCTTGTGCCCATGTTCACAGCATGCACATTTTCAGATAGCAGTGACTCCAGGCAGGTGGGAAACCGCTTCTTGTTCTACAGGCATCTAGGGGGACTTCATCACTCCTCTGCAGAGCCTAAGACAAGAGTATAGGTGGAAACCTACAAAGCACCATGCTAATTATTCCACTGGCAGCAACCATGTGAGCAAAGCGCTAACATGTTCTGCCCTCCTGACTTGATTAATACAAACTCTTAACAACACAGAAAGCCAGTTGCAAGCTTAGAATTCTTGAGGTTTTTTTTAAGTTTTCCATCAGAACATGGCAAAACCAAGAAAGCTGCCTCCACCCCTTCCTTCTCCTCTGGCTCCTACTCTCTTCTATGTACTCCAAGGGACCCCTGCATGCCACCCACGCTCCTACCACATCCGACCAGTAGGTGTCCCTGAGAATGTGTGAGCAGGTGCTGTGGTCCACCCTCCTTAGCGGATATCCAGGGACAAAGTCAGTCAGGCCCCTGGCAACAATGGGTGGAGACTGGAGGCCCTGTCACATGCTGAATGGTTTTAGAAGGAGCAGTGTGGGCCCAGGTGAGCACATCTCTTACAGAAGAACGCAGCTGAAAGACAACGCAACATACAGAGCACAGGTCAGGGGATGATCTTGTCCAGTCAAACAGCAAGACTATGATTAGTCAATAACAGCTGCCAGGGAAGTACAGATGGCTGAACCTGAGATAAGAACTGGGATCCAGAATCAGCCCTGATGCAGTTTATTGGAATGTTCCCCAAAAGCCTCATGTATCTGGATGTTGTAGAATATCTTTGGAGTCCATGTACTGTGAAGAGTTGGGACTGGCTGGAAGGGGAGACACCTAGGGTTTGAACTGTGTCTTAGTTATTTTTTCGTTGCTGTGACTCAATACCCGACACCCAAAACTTAGGAAAGGAAAGGTTTATTTTACCTCAGAGTCTCGAAGGTCACCGTCCATTCAGGGGTGGCCGGCAACAACCGAAGTACATGGCAGAGAGAGGTGGAGGCAGCTTCCCCAGACGAACAGGAAGACAAGCTGAGGCTAGTTGAGACTAGTCCCCGTCCTCCAGGAAGGCAGGTGCAGCTTATGTATCCTTTCAGGTCTCCGCCCAGTAACCAGCCCCTCCTGCATCCAGGTGTGGCCACTACACACCGTTAATCCTAACTTAACTGTAATCCACCCCTCCACACCAGACCCCAATCCAGCAACATCACATGGTTCTATTAAAATACATGAGACTTTTGGGAGACACTCCAGGTCCTAACCACAACAGCCTGGAAGAGGCTGTTCACTGGGGCTTGACCTGGAAGGGTGTATGCTAGCTCTGTCCCTCCTTGTTCTCTCGGCTTCCTGCCTGCCATCAGTGAATGGGTCACTCTCCTGATAGGCCTCTGCAGGTGCTTCTACCATCGCTGGCCACCCATGACTAGACTGAGATGTGAAACTATGAGCTAAAAGAAACCTTTTCTCCTTTATATTGTAGATGCTAGGATTCTGTTCTGGCAATGAAAAAGTAACTACAACAAGCACCTTCAGGTCTATCCCTGCAGGTAGAGATGAAGGAACAGCAGCCCAATCCAGACGGACAGCATTGACCCTCAGGCAGCCCTAACCTGGGAGACTGGGAAACCAGCTTCTAGGCTCCTTCTCCAGTCATCCTGAGACCCTCAGGTGGCCTGTACCTGGGGCTGGGGACCTTATTCCACCAGCAGTCTCAGAACTGACTGGAGAACGAGAAAGAGATTGACAGGATATAGATGTGAAGGGACCAGCTGCTTGGTCCCATACCTCTGCAGCATCTGAAGGTCAACTACACTGTGCAGGAAAACCTGGGTATGGTGGGCTTTCCCGAATTTAATACAGTAAGAGGACAACCCCAGTACTCTTGAAGGCTGAGGCAAGGGGATCACAAGTTCAAGCCAGCACACGCATCTTGGTCACCTAGAAATGCCCTGTCTTGAAAACTAAGAAAAGGGTTGGAGATGTAGCTCAGCATAAAGGCCAAGAATCCAATCCCCAGTAATCCCCACCACCACCAGAAAGAAAAGACCAAGCCCACTGGAAAGAGAGTATGACTTCTCTACTTTTCTTTGTGAATTTAGATCAACAGACGTTTCCTTGCCTTTCCCAACTTTCCCCATCTGTCCACTGTTCTCTTCATACCAGAAGGATCTGGAAAACTCAATACTAAAATCTAAAAAACATCTGTATGACAGGAAAGGAGGTGGGGCCCACAAGGCTGGGCATGCTTTTTAGGCAGCAGGAGGCTTGGGGAGCTGCTCTGCAGATTCACGCACCCTACGGACCTGCAGTATGACACTTGGAAGCCGAGTTTCTGTTCCCGCTATGCTCTGGCAAATACAAAGTGGGAAGGGACCCAGCAGGAGGGAGAGCGCTGTCTTAGGCCATGAGAGCGCCAAAGGTGTTGGAAGCTTCCACTGTCTCCTGCCTTCCCCACAGCTCCTGGGCTCTCCTGCAACCTCTAGGTCAAAGGACAAAGCAATACCCTATAAGCTACCAAGGAAAGAGCGAAGTCACAGGGAGGGTCCCTGTGGAAGTTCTGTGGGTTCGGCTTCTGCCTGAGGCTGGTTTGCTTCTGACAGGCACCCCTCAACTTACGATGAAGTTACATCCCAATAAATGAAAGCTCATAAGTAACCATGTGTGTAATTAATATATCTAACCTAGCGAGCAGTGCGGCTGAGCCAAGCCTACATTTAACAAGCCAGCACACACATCCTGGTCACCTAGAAATACCCTTCAGTCAGCCTGCAGTTAGGCACACTCACAGCCTATTTTATAATAAAGTGTAAAATGCCTCATACAACCTATTGAACATCTGTATCCAAAAAACGCTGGCTATGCAGTCTCCTGACAAGCCGCAGCTGCTGGCCCCCGTGGCAGCATGGCTAAGTGGGAGCCGTGGCTCGCGGCCTGGGCCTGGCGTCTCCAGAGGCAGTACAGGACCGTGCTTCACAAACATAGGAAAGGGTCAGACTCAAAATCTATGAAACGGGTATAGCTCGCACACCTCACTACAGCCTAAAACAAATTCTAAGTTGAACCATCCAAAACTGGGGAATCATCTGCATTTTCAAATCCAGTTCCATCTCAGGTTAGGAAAAGTTCACTGCTTGAGATCCAACATTAAGTCTCTGAGCTGAAACCATTGAAGATTCCCTAGAAGAAAGAGAAACCGACGCCTAGATCTGCCCAGCACGCTCCCAGAAACTTTCAGCCCCAGAGGGCCTGGAATGCACATACTCTAGTCATCACTGACGGGAGTTGGCATTATGTTGGACTGTGCTCCCACGTGACAAGGGGGTGGCGTTACCTTGGACCATGGCAGGAGACATTGGGCGGCTGATCCCCAGGGCCTCGTCTTCCTGGAAAGTTTCACAGAAGTCCCTCAGCATGGCTGTCCCCAGGCCTTGGCGTCGGTGTGCTTTCCTGACGAACACAGTATCAAAGACAGGCAGCAGGTAGCATGCACCAATGCCATCGTGACACAGGCTGCCTGCAGAGAAAACACAGACACAGACTGTCCCCTGGGTTGGATGCTGATCTACCAGGACCCTGTGTGGCCCCAGCACAGCCAAGGGCAATGGTGCCACCTAGAAGCAGGGTTAGCCTCCCAAGGCAAACAGTCTGTGATGAAATATCAGATCATACCAAACCACCAGCTCTCTAGCCAAGCGATCAGTCCTCCCTGAGGACCCGTGCAACTAGCTGCTAGAAGGGCAGCCACCGGACCACTGCACTGGAATGAAAAATCCAAGAAACTGAGCATAGCACGGGGGCTCGGGCATCCAGCCTCTGGAGCGCTCTCTGTCCTTGAGACCCGCAGAGTCAACAAAGGTTATCCAGGCAGCATTAAAATTCTCACTGCAAGAGTAAGCACTGAAGCCAGAGGATGAGGGCTGAGAGACCAGGCTATGGACTGTGTTAATAACTCCAACATGGCCTCATAGCTTTCTGTTATGGCCAAAGGCCATATACCCCAAAAAGACTCAGCCCCAGCCCTTTCTTCCCATGAAACATTGATAGCCCTGCTCTAGCAAAGAAAGAGAGGCCATAGGCGACCCCATCCCCACTTTCCAACCTTGAACTTAGCTTTATTGCATGAATATCAACACCAGTTGGCTCCCATTCCTGCACCAACACTTTGGCCTTGCAGCCAGTCACCTGTTAACACCCAAAACGGAAACCCAATTCTACCTCCTCATCGCTGTCACTTCCAAAGTGCATAGATGCTCACTCTGTGGATATAATGGAGCAGGAAGCAAAGTATGCGGCATGTTTAGCTCCTACTGGAAGAGGTGGCATCCCCCCACCCCACCCCCACCCCGACAAAAGGCAACTCATTCTAATTAACCAGCCTGAATTGCAAAGATGCATGCTACTGGGATGAATTGTTTGCAAAACTGTCTGAAGTTATTCCTTTTCCTGTATCCACACCCCTCTGCATATGGTTTTGAAGCTTTGTCCACTGAGAGAGGTGGTCTGCGTCCCCTCTCCTCTAATCCAGGCTGGCTTGTGCTCACACTGCACAACAAAATGAGGCAGAGTGACAATTTGCCAATTCCAAGCCTGGGCCTCTTGGCATCCAGTGTGCATCGGTTCTCTCTGGTATTCACCTACCCCCACCACAGAAACAAGCCCCGGCCAGCCAAATACAATGAGAGAAATATGGTCTGGACCAAATTCCAGCCAGTCCTAAAAGGCAGATGTTACCTACCTGACCAGCAGGAGCACACAACAAGACTAGAAAACCACTCCTCTGAGGCTAGCCCAAGTGCCAATCAAAGAAATCGTTAGTTAAGTAAATAGTCATTACGTCATGCTAGAAATGAGTGAATAAAAAATCTGTCCCCTAGAGGAAAATGGAATTCACTTGAGATAGAAATTGCAAATATTAGGGATTTCAGCCTCCTCCTGCTTGAGAACATAGTTAACAACTTATTTGAGATTCTACAATTATAATTCATAGAAGGTGAGAATAAGGTTTCCCTAATGCGAAGTATCTCAAAGTTAAAAAGGTTTAAATTTAAATAAGGATGCAACTCTATTCATCATAGCATTAAAAAGAAGGAAATACTTCAGAATATATTTAATAAGAGAAGTACAAGGTTCTTGGACAATAAAAACCACAAATGATTTGAAAGAAATTACAGATCTGTGAGCTTTGAAGAGATTATGTTCACTTGAGGGAATTAGGAACCACACCTCTATTAGGATTAGGGAACACGCCTAGACTGAGAATTGAGATTCAGCCTGGATTCGAGTGTGAGTGATTTGTGAGCTGGCCAATGAGGGAAGAACACCCACCCAGATGTGGGAGGTCCAACTGGAATGCCAACAGCAACAAAGGACTGAACAAGGAAGATTGTTACAGCTTCTTCCTCTGGGAAAGCGCTCCCTTTCGCAATTGCCTGCGACACAGATCATCAGCACAGATTCACTCCAGTCTTGACTTGTGCCTGTCTGCCCATTGCTGCTCTTCACATGCCCATCTCCAGGCTTCGGTCTTCACCTGAGATCTACAGCAGACTCTCACCGGCTGTCCTGCAGTCCTGGACGGGAGATCTACTTCACAGCTGAGCAGCCATCTTGGACTATCTCTATCCTTGGATTTCTAAGCCTTCCTTTTGATATAAAATCTGTAAATTCTATCTTTGAAAGAACCCAAATTAATACAAGATCTAAATAAAAGAAGAGAAGTTTCACATTCATTAATCAGACTACCCTGACATCATTCAGGCATCAATATTGTCAACAAGTCCTTCCCAAATTGATCACTTAATTCAGTACCAGCTCTATCAAAATCCCAGCAGGCTTTCTGGTAGAAACCAGCAAGCTGATACTAAAATTTACATGAAATGTAAAGTCTCCTAAATAATCAAAGTAGTTGGAAGTTTCATGCTACTGAACATCAAGACCCTGTCAATTACCAATTTGAGCACCAACTCTGATACCGGCACAGTAACAAATATATGGATCAATAAATTGAGAGTCCACAAATCAACTCTTACACTTTGATCTGTGATCTGCAACAAAAACACCAAGGCAATTCAATGGGGAAAGGATAATCTTTTCAATAAATGGTGCTGAGATGATTGAACATCCACATGTTAAAAAAAATACATCTAGACACTAACTTTACACTCTTCATGAGAATTATCTCAAAACAAGCCAAAAAATAACAAAGGGTAACAAGGTTGTGTGAGAAAAGGAATGCTTCTGTATTGTTGGTAAGACTCTAAACTGAACCAAACACTAGGGAAATTAGTATGAAAATTCCTCAAAAAAATGAAAGTAGAAATTCTATTTGACTTAGCTATACCTCCTGGGGATATCTTTCTGAAAGGGTGAAAGACATATCCCAGTGATGCATGCATACCCATATTTATAGTGGCACAACTCTTAACAACTAAATCTTGGAAGCAGCCAATATACCCATCAACAGACGAATGGAAAAAAATATATGGTATATATACAACGGAGTACTACTCTACCATAAAGAAAGATAAACTGGAGTCATTTGAAGTAAATGGACACATCTTAAGGCCATTATCCTAAGAGAAATAAATCAGACACAGCAAGCTAAATATCACATGAGAAACTGAAAATATAAATAACTAAAAGAGCAAATAAAAGAGAGACGATAGGTAAAAGGAAGGAAGACTATGGAGAGATGGGAAGGGAATCAGGAGAAAGGGGGAAACAGGAGGAAAGAGAAAAGGACAGAAGGAAAATTGAGATGTGATGTGTACACGGGACAGTTCCCCAAGTGAATGCAATTATTAGGCATGGCAAACACACACTAATAAAAGGAATAATTTAGGTGAAAAGCACATCATAAACCTACATAAAATGCACAAAACACAGGAGAAAATCCAGATGACCTTGAATATGGCAATATCCCCTTAGATATAACCCCCAAGGGATGATCTGTGAAACAAAAAGTTTGTAAGTTGGAATTCATTAAAATATAAAATTTCTACTCTGTGCAAGGCTTCACAAAAATAACAAGAAAGCAAACCACAGATTGGAAAACAATTTGCAAAAGATATGCTACCAAAATATAAAAAAAAGAACTCTTAAAACTCAACAACAAGAAAACCTAACGTAAAGAACCTAATTGCAAAATGATCAAAAAATCGGAACAGGAAGCACACCTGAGAAGATACACAGATGGCAACATGCAAGTGATCATTAGGGAATTGTAATGAAAACAAGGAGATACCAGGCCACACTTATGACAGTGGCCAGAATACAGAACACGGACAGCACCAAATGCTGGTGAGGATGTAGGGCAACGGGATTTTTTTATTTGCTGTTAGTGAGAATACAAAATGGTAGAACCACTTGGGAAGACAGCTTGGCTGTTTCTTACAAAACTAAATATACGCTCACCATATGATCTAACATCACACTCCTTACTTAGTATTTATCCAAAGGAGCTGATAATTTATGTTCACACAAAAACCTGCACACAAATGTTTATAACAGATTTATTCATAATTGCCAAAACTCAAAAGCAAACAAGATATCCGCCAATAGGTGAATAAATGAACTGTGGTACATCCAAACCATGGAATATCTTTCAGTGCTTTATTAAAAAAGAAAAAAAGGATGGAGAAACCTTAAGGGCATGTTACTAAACCAAAAAAAAAAAAAAAAGCCAATATGAACAGGCAAGCTTCCATTGGATTCCTACTATATGACATCTTGGTAAAGGCAAAACTGGGACTAAAATTTTAAAAAAAAAAATTATCAAGGGCAAGAAGGGGATGAGTAGCATGCACAGGATTCTGAAGGCAGGAAACTACTCAGAATGATACTACAACAGTGGACATACGTCAACAGATATTTGCCAAAACCCATAGAATTTCCAACACCAAAAGTGAACCCTAATATACAAACTCTGAAATTTTGCCAGTAATAATATAAACTTGCATCTCCCCCATGAAATATACAATGAAGTTAAAATGACCACTAGCGTGGGTCCCGATCCCGTGTGACTAGAGTCCTTATGAGAAGAGGAAATCTAGACACAAAAAGACGTCATAAATGCCCATAAAGAGGACACAGTGAGAAGAAGGCCACTTGCAAACCAAGGACGGAGCCTCAGAAGAGGCCAACCTGCGGTACCTTCTAGTCTCCGGAACTAGGAGAAAATGAATTTCTATTGTTGTTTAATCCTCCCAGGCTGTGGTATTTTATCACAGAATCCCTAACAAAATAATGCACATATTGATATTTATTTGTGGACTATTATAAATGTCCCACATGAATATAATGCATTACATTAACAGCAGAGGAAACTGGGGGGAAAGTGTTATAAGGGAAAAGGAGTAGGGAGGGGCTCATGGGGAGGTAGAGAAGATCACATATTGTATATATGTGTGAATATGCAAAACATACCCCATTAGTCTAATATGTGCTAATTATTTTAAAGTACACAGATAAGCCACTCAAAAAATGTATTAGGGATGAAACACAAAATACATATAAAAATAAATAAATATGGTTAAGGTGGAAAAAATTGTATCAGGTATTTTTAAATGAAATTGGATCATTCTGCACACCATATTCAAAAATTAATTCAAGATGGATCTCAGACATAAATGCAATGGCTAAAACTATAAATCTTTTAGAAAAATAATGAATAAAAATCTTTAAAACCATGGGTTAAACAATGAATTCTAAGATTCAATTCCATGAGCACAATAGATTGACAAATCTAAATTCAACAAAACGTTACTTTTCTCTTCCAAAGACATCAATGAGAAAAATAAAAGAGCCAAGCCACAGACCACAAGAAAATGTTTGCAAATCCCATTTCTGATAGAAGATTTATAACCAGAATAAAGAACTTTTACAATTCAGTAAGAAGAAAACCACCTAATTAAAATTAAACAGAAGATTTGAACAGACATCACTTCTAAACAGACAATCACATGACCAATTATCAATCAAAAGATATTCGCCATCACTTGTCATTAGGAAAATGCAAGTTAAAGCCACAATGAAATGCCACTTCTGGCCTACTAGAATGGCTAGATTAACAAAGACACGCACTAGTAAATGATGACAAGGACATACAGTAAGTGGAGCCCTCATATATTGTAACGGTACTGGCCAGTGTGTTATACTATTTGGAGTTCCTTAAAATGTTAAACAAAAGTTTACCAAATGACCCACCAATTTTACTCTTAGGAACCTATTAAAGAAAACCAAAAACATATTTCCCCACAAAACTAAGTAAGTGAATGTTTACAGCTGCGTTATTCACTATGACCAAACGCTGGAAACAATCCATTAACTGAGAAGCAAAATATTGTATATTCACACAACAGAATATTAGCCAGTGATCAAAAGGAACAAACACTAGCACGTGCTGCATGTTTCACAAACCTCAAAAAAATGATCCAAAGTGAAAGAAGCTGGACCCAGGACTACAGGGTATCATATCATCCCATGTAGGTGACATGTACAGGAAAAGTACAGGTGGAGACAGAGCATGCCCTCGCTTGTCTAGGACAGGGATAGGAACACATTGTAGGCTTGTCATCCAAAATGTCCCGCAAAAGACTGAGTTTGATTCTGTGTCACTGATGGTCTTTTGGGGGAAGCGACTGATCAGGAGGGCCTTAACTTCATCAGCGGACTAATTTACTCATGAGATCATAATGTGATAGCGATACAAGGAAGGAGATGGTGGGGACCAGCTGGATGAAGAGCATCTCAGGGGCCTACCCTGGCCACTCCCCCAGATCCCAGTCCTCCTGCCCGTTTCCTTCTCTCTGCTTCCTCTTTGCCAGGAGGTGAACAGCTTCCTGTTCCGTGCCTTCCGCCATGACATTTCTGCCTCCTCCCAGCCTAAAAGCAATGCAGCCAGCTGAACATGGACTGGCACCAGAAGCCAAAAGAAACTTTTCTTTCTTTAAGTTGTTTTCCTCAGGTATCTTGCCACAATAATGAAAAGCTGACTAATGTCCTAATACTAGATTTCTGAGGTGGTTCCAGAACTGTCTTACAAACTTGCTAAAAATAACCAAATTGTATACTTACAATTGGTAAATTTTAGAAAATATGAAAATTCCATTTTAACAATATTGATATTAAAAAGAATGAAAATATGCACAGTAGTGTGACTGACTATGGTTTACAACAATCTATTATATATTTTATAAAGAACCAGAAGAGAGGTTTGAAGACTACAAACCCAAAGAAACAACCAATGATTAAGGTGATCAAATGCTAATTACCCTGAATTTATCATTATATATCATATAAATATATTAAATTATTATATCATACACTATAAATAGAATTGTGCCAATTTTTTAAAAGATATCGTGAACTAATTTTTTAAAGATTGCAATGAAGAATAAAAAGAGAGAAAGACGATTATTGCAGTAGAAATGTGGGGGTCCCCTTTAATGAGGAATCAGGGCCTTCACCAGTATGTATTGAGGTGACACATCCTGGCCTTCCTCTATGTGAGAAGGATATTCCACTTCCTACCCCAAGCCCAGAACCCCAATCTAATTATGAGAATATATCCTCCAAGTGTACACTAAGAGGCAATCTACAAAATACCTAACCAACACTCCTCAAAAGAATCCATAAACACATAAATAACAAGGTAAAAATAAACAAAAAGTCATAAACTGGAAGAAGAGAGCAGGGAGACCTGCACAGTAACTGCCACATTACATCCTGGATGAAATCCTCAAAGGCGGCAATGGAGCAAAATTAATCAACATTAATTTCTTTGTTCCAAGGCCTTACAAGATGTGGACATTAGAAACGGACAGTGAATGATACACAGGGTCTTTCTGAGCTATCTTTACAACTCTTCTATAAATCTAAAATGATCTCAAAATGAACACTGAAAGAAAAGAAAAGGAAAAAACTAAAAACTACTCCACGAATCTTTTGTAAAGACTAATCTTCAAGTTGGTCAAATAAAATCTGTCTTTTAACAGCAATTCCCAAAACCAATTCTTATTACAACCTAATTAGAACAAGGGCTGAGGCAATTAGCGGGCTGCACTCAGACTGACTCTCTCCTTATAATCAGAATATAAAATCCAAGGAAATGACTGCAGTGTCACATAGAATATTGCGAAGAACACTAGCAATAATCTCACTCATCCTACCAGTTTTAGAGACATGGCAACTGGCAGGACCAAAAAGGGTTTAAAATGTATAGGTTGAGGGACCTGGCTCCAACATCCAAGAATGTCTTTTAAGCCCATGAGTGTCTGGTGACCCCAGCAAGGCCAGTCCACACCACCAAGCAGCTGGTATAGAACTGAGCTAAGAACTAAGATCTCTAGGTTAACTCCCTTTCTTCTTTCTTTCCTTCTGTTTGTTTGTTTGTCTGCTTTGAGACAAAGTCAGTAGACCAGGATGGTCCTGAACTCACAATGTAGCCCAGACTGGCTTGAACTCACGGTATTCCTCCTGCCTCAGCCTTCCAAGTGCTGGGGTTACAGGAATGCAACACTATGTCCAGCTCTTTTCTTCTGACTATTTCATGTCCAAGATTACTTTCACTGGCTGCATAGGTTGTCTTTATGTCTAACTCTTTGAACAAAGATTAAAACATACTCTAAACACATACTTCCAAAATAGAATAACGCTGCTATCTCTCAGGTAGATTTAAATATTCAGAAAAACCTTGTTATGTAAAGATAATCAATCCTGGGGTGGGGACAAACTATGGGAACAAATGTACAGAAACCACAATTCACAATAAATAATGCAAGGGGCAAATGTTGGGTAGGCCTGATAAAGGCAGAACCAATCATAATTTCCAACCCATGAGGTCAGGGCAAGGGAAATTAACCAAACCATCAGGATGAGATGATTTGAATCATAAATAATAACTGCAGAGACAGAGAAAGGCTGAAATTTAATATACTGACCATCAGAATTTAAAAGATTGAAAAAGAACAGAAGAGACCCAAAGAATGCAAAGAGAAACCAAGAAAGATAGAAATGAAGACAAAAGTGCAATAACAGAAAGTATTTTTCTAATTTAAAAGTATCTAAAGTGAAACAAAAGACAAATAAGTCAAATATACTATGAATTAAATTAGCAATATCACTAGAGCTGTGGCAGAAACTTAAAAGGTGAGAAGTTATGCTGATAAACTTGAAGATGAACAAAAAAGGTTACATCCCTCTTAAGACAAGACAATCCGCCAAAACTGACGTAAGAGAAAACAGAAAGAGTAAACTGTCCTATGAGCATTGAAACTTTAAATCAATAATTTAAAACTCTCCTACATTGAACACAGCAGAGATGGGATGTGCCTCACTTCTAAGGAACGCCTTCCTGAGAACACAAAAGGTTGAACATTCCTATCTCCATCTATGTATATAACCTTTTGAGGTGGAAAAAAAGCCAAAGATAGAGAAGAGGAAACACAGCCATGCATAGAGAAAATGGGTAAATGACAGTCATTTGGTGAACATGAAGGACAAGAACGTAAATATTAATGAATTGGATTCAATAGGATATCCAAAGTTCATTTAGATCACAGAAGGCACTGGTGTTTCTGCTCACTAACAGGACTCTTCTACCGAGTTGCATGATTAACTGGTTACCGAGGATGAAATGGTGATTAGGTACATGGGCTAACACCAAACATAACAAGAGGGCTTTCCCTTCAGCAGCTTGGTAAAACCTAAAGGAGGGACCTCAGAGAGGACAAGGCAAAGCCACAAAAGGGTAAGCAATGAGAAACCGAAGCCTTCTCCTTAAAAATAATGCACACCAAATGAAACTATGAACAGAGAAAGGGTTTTTTTTTTTTTTTTTTTTTTTAGTGGAGATATGAGTGACTTCTTGGAACTCCTAACTCAGAGCCCACAGAAGGTCTACCAGAAAAAACTGGTAGGGGCACACAGCCAGAAAGTAACAGAAGAAATCGTATCTGCTTCAAAAAGATACTGGTCATGAAGGAAGATTGAAAACATAACTGGCAACGGAAGTGCCACAATGCAGTTCCCTGGGCAGCTGCTTTTGAAAAGTGTGAGTCAATAGTGCACAAATCCCCGAGTGCCCAAACACCGGCGGTCTAGCGCTCAGCGGATTTCCAAATTTCACCTGTGGCCCATCTAGGTATTGGCCCGAAAATACCCCCACCCCCACCCCCACCCCCCCCAAAAAAAAAGCCAGTACGCTGAAGGTGACTGCTGCAGCTATGGTGGCTCTGTGGAGCACTCAGCATTTTAAGGACAACTCTAGATACTCAAGTCAGAGAATGAGTGCAAATGGCGAAGTTACTTGGAATGGAAATCCAAACCAGCAATGGCTAAGAGCTCTGATTTCTGCTGGGCGTTAGTGCTGTCCTGTAGTTCCAGGGTCCACTTCACAAGGTTAGACACAGACATCCTTTGGACCTCAAATCTTTGAGCATTTATTGAAGACAAGAGTCGATGGTCTAAATGTTCCTGAACTCTGCCCACCAGGCAGCACTACTACTAACACCAGTTTGAATTAAACTGGATCTTGTTTTATTTTGTTTTCCCCTGAAGTATGAGACGTTTAAATTGCACTGTCTAGAACCGGGCTAACGATTTTTTTTTTTTTCCTGTAAAAGCCCACAGGCCCTGGGAAAGGAGGTCTGCGTTGCAGCTCTGCAGCTCCGCAGCTCTGCAGTTGCAGTTCAAAAGCAGCTATGGGCAATATGAAGGAGCATGGCCGTGTGCCGATTCACTTTATTCATAAAAGCAAGCGACGGGCACCCTTTGTCGGCTAGAACAAGTTGCCCAACAGCTACTCCAGCAAAGCAACCATTTTAACAGAGCTGGACATTTTCAATGTCTATTTGAAATAATTATCTTTTCTCTAAGTAAAAATAATACATTATTCTAAACAAGTCCAAAACAAAATTCGTTGGAGATAAGCTCTATTTACATCGTTTTTCTTTTTATACTTGTATTTCTATCATTTTAATTATTTTATAATAACAGGGACTTATTTATAAAGTGCTATAACAGCTGGTATTTCATTAACACTGAAGAAAAAGTCAATTGCTTAGAGGAACAAACAAATTACCTGACCAGATAGATCTATTTCTGGTAAATTAACATAAGAAAATCTATATCAGTGATCTACTTCATTTGTAGATTGAACGAGATGACTGCTTCAGTCAACATGGTGCCGTATACTGCATACGATTCAGTCCATGAGGCATAACATGAAAATTTTAAAAGCAAAACAAACAAACAAAACCTATGAGGAAATACTCTTTTCAAAAAACAGTGAAGAGAAAACTGAATATGCATATGCAAAGGAATGAAAGCAAATTTTATCTACTATCACACACAAAAACTAACTTAAAATGGATCAAAACTGTAAGGCCTAAAACTATAAAATTCCTAGGCGAAAACACAGGACAAAGGCACCACAAAAGCCGGCAAGATTGCTTGACTATGACACCATCCATCATCATGAAAGGACTTTATTCCCTCTAATAGAAACAGCCTCATGGCACTATTGTGTACAGTAGCCCACACCAGACACTGAAACCGACAGCACCTTGGTCTTGGACTTTGAAAGTTCCCGAACTATGAGAAGTTAAGTTTCCATTGTTAATAAATTACCTAGTATCAGGTACTTTGTTAATGGTAGCACAAATGGAGTAAGGTAGAGATCACTATACAGAATACATACAGAGCTACTAAAGCTCAACCACAAATAAGCAATAAGCTCACAGCAAACATCAGACTAAGTGAGGAGAACCTGAAGGTTGTTTTTCCTGTAAGATCACAAGTAAGACAAGGGTAGCTACGGTCACCACTTCTATTCAACATAGTAGTAGAAGTCCTAGCCAGAGCAATTAGGCAAGACAAAGAAAAAGAAGGCATCCAGTTGAGAAAGGAGGAAGTTAAATTGTCTCTGTTTGAAAATAACATGAATATGTAGAAAACTCTAATACTTCCACCTAAAATCAAAAATATAAACAAACTTAGTAAGGTTGCAAGAGACAAAATCAATATACAAAAATTAGTAGTGTTTTTATATACTAACAGTGAATTATCCAAAAAAAAGTAATAAAAGAAACAATCCCAGTTATAATGGCTACTATAAACCTTAAATACTTAGGAGTAAATTTAACCAAGGAGATGAAATATTTGTACACAGTAAATTAGAAAATATTGATGAAAAAAATTGAAGATGACATAAAAACAATGAAAATATACCCCTCTTTCATGGATTGAAAATTATTAAATTGCTTAATGCCTCTATAATCCAAACAAATCAATAGATTAAATGCAAGCATTGTCAAAATTTGAAGGACATTTTTCCCAGAAATAGAAAAAAAATCCTACAATTTGTATGGAACCACAAAAAAAAAAAAAAAAACAACTAAGGTAATTTTGAGCAAAAAGTACAAAACTGAGGGCATCATCACACCGACATCAAGTACACTACACAGCTAGCTATAATAATCAAAACAGCATGGTGATGCCACATAAACAGGCATATCAACCAAGGTACAGAACAGAAAGCCTAGACATGAATCCAAGAATATACAACCAATAGATTTTTAATAAAGATGCTACAAAAACACAATGAGGGAAGGACAATATCTTCAATAAGTTGTGCATATCCATATGGAATATCCATATGAAGAATGAAAATAGACCCTTATGCCATAAATAAAAATCACCTCAATGGATTCAGCTATACGCCTTTAATCACTAACTACTCAAATGCAATACCTAGCACTGTGAAATTACAACCAAAATGTGTGGCTGGGAAGCGATTTCCTAGGGCTGATTCCAAAAGCATAGGCAATAAAAGCAAAAACAGATAGATGAGACTGCATCAAACTAGTCTTCTACAAAGCAAAATAGACAGTCAACAGAATGAAAAGGCAAGCTATAGAATAGAATAAAATATTTGCAAGCCATATATCTGGTCAGAAGTTAATATCCAGGTTATAAAAAGAACTCAACATTATACAACCTAACAGTGAGAAATCATATAACTCAATATTTTAAGTGCACAAAGGACTTCAGCTGTAAAAAGAAGAACAGAAAAAGTCAGCAGATACTTAAATAATAATAATAATAATCATGGAAATGCAAATTAAGATCACAGAGAGATATCATCTCACATTTGTTAGTATGGCTTTTTTTTTTCCTCCCTCCCCCTAGAAAAGCTTTTTTAAAAGATGGACAGAAAGTGTTGGTAAAAATTGGGGAAACCCTGCATACTCTTGCCCCAGGAAGGTAAACCAGAATAGTCATTTTGGAAAACCGTATGTAAGTTCTTCAAGAAAGTAAAAATTGATCTAACTTATAACCCAGCAACTCTGCTACTAGGTACATGGCCAAAGAAAATGAAATAAGTATGTCAAAAATAATCTGCACTATCATTCACATAAGACGTAAGACAAACCAAGAGCATGGCCGGAGATGAACAGAGAAGGAATATGGGGTCTATATACACAGCGGAAGTCGACTCTGCCTTTAGAAAGAAATCCTGTCACGTGCCACATGAGCCTGGAGAATATTACTTGAACTGGCATCAGTCAGTCAGAAAAATATAAATGTTGTAAGCTTCCATTTACGTGAGGTACTCTGAAAAGCAAAAATCAGAGATACTTCAAAATTATAGACATTTTTGCAACCATGAAAAAGTTGAACAACACTACATACCGGCAAAACGTGGACCAGAACCTCTAACCTTTTGCTGGTGGGAATATAAATTGCTACAACCCTTCAGGAAAACAGTTGAACATAACCACCACCCAGGAAGGCTGAGCTTGTGCCTAGGCTCCAGCTTCAAATTCCACTTCTAATTATATATTATATATAGATCGATGTTTCTTTTTTCTTTTTTAATATCTCAGCTTTTTATTTTCCCCATTTTATATGTACGTGTGTATGTGTGTGACATACAATGTTTACACTGAACTTGAGTAGGTTGTGCACATGTATATCACAACCAAATTACAATCCTTTCCCTTCCCCCTTTTTGACCCTTTCATAACTTCTTCCTCCCCCTAATTCCCACTGTCACCCCCATTTGGTTCTTTTCTTTAAAACCTATCATCTGCCTTTCTCCTTCCTACCCTCTCACACCCCCCTGCCCTGTCCTCTTTCCACAAAGTCCATATTCTTACTTTCTTTGGTGTCTCATACATTTTTTTATGGTTTGGTTTTCTCATCTTAGAGAAACCATATAATGTTTAACTTTCTGGGTCTGACTCATTTTGCTGAGCATAATGGTCTCAAGGTGCATCCATTTTCCTACAAATGACTCAAATGTGTCAATCTTAATGGCACAGTAATACTCCATTGTGTATCTATCCAGTTACCTGTATTCATGCATATTGGCTTCTTCCAAGATTTGGCTATTGTCAATTGTGCTGCTATACAAAAGACATTCAAGCTATCATTACATCGATCAGATTTCTTAGGCTAAACTTGCATCAAAAATTGAATAAAGGAATTGCTACATTAAATGAACTTAAGTCTATATCACAAAAGTAAATAACAGATAAAGCAATTGATAATAATGACATACTTAAGTTATTTCAGAATTTCAGAGTTCTTTCCCAAAAAGGAGCAGGAAGAAATGAGTAAGATCATTATTACAAATTTAGTTACAGGGCATTAAACTGGGACATAAAATTCAAGATTAACAGGTTGAACTGAAGGCTGACTGAGTTCTTAGCCAATGGACTAAGACTATGTGATCTTTTATCCTTACCTATCAATGACAGCTCCAGGGAAAAGACCCCCAAAATCCCTTATTTATCAACTCTGTTTTTAGAATCAATAATAACCCAAATCAAAACCACTGCCTTCTGTCCCTCCAACCCAAGCTAAATATCTATACACAACATACACATTTTAAAAAGTTCCACACACTAAGATTTTATACCAATTGCCCATGCTGAGTAATTATTATGCTTCGCAAACTAATCTACTAATAAAGATAATGATTATGGGGGGAGCGGCATAGATTTTATAAGAAAGCTGGTACTGTTTTAGTGAGCTATTTTTTATTACATTTTCTCTTTAGATGTTTCCTTTCCTCCATGTTCTTTGGTGCTGCTTGTCCCTGTTTCTCTCAAAGATTCCTTCAAGTACTTCCTGCATGCTGAGCTAGTGGCTGCAAATTTCTTCAGGAATTCTTGATCATGAAAAATTTTTACTGCCCCTTCAATTTTCAGGAATAATTTTGTTGAATACAACAATGGGGATTGACACCTGTTGTCTCTGAAATCTTGAAATAGCTTGCTCCAGGCTCTCCTGGCAGATCAATGTTTCTTATAATCTTTTCATTGTCGCCAATCTAAGGAGCCTTTTTAGACAACTTCTTAATCTCCATCTTCCTCAAATTACTGAGGAATGTGACATTTTGGGGTAGTGAAAACCAAATCTTAACCAATAAACCAAATTTAAACTCTCAAACTTTTTTAATGTGTAGGATGTACATAGATATTTGGCTGGGGTTGGAGTGGCAGAAGGCAGTAGTTTTGATTTGGAATATTATTAGTTTTAAAAACAGTAAGAGTTGGTAAATAAGTGGATCTTGGGGTCTCTTCCCTAAAGCTGTCATTGACTGGTAATATCCAAGGTTGGTTTTGTTCCCTGCTGTAGCATGAATTTTAAATGTTCCTTACAGATTCGTGCATTAACATAACAGCCTTTTCCCCACTGTGACAGCACCAGGAAGCTGTGACATCTTTGAGAGGTGTGCCTAGAAGAACATTCTTATGTCGCTGGTGACATGCCCTGAACAGGGCTGTGGGATCTCAATCCTATTCTCTTTCTCTTTTGCTTCTTGGCCACAAGGTGAACATTCTGCTCCACTACGTGCTCCCACCAGGATGCACTGCCTCACCACAGGACTGGAATCCCCAACACTGTGAGCCAAAATAAAACACCATTCTTTGTAAGCTGGTTGTCTCAGGTATTTGGTATACTAACAGCATGCTGACTAATACACTCCCCAAGAGCAAACCTCCCCCCTGGGAGCAATACCACTTCATTGAGGGATGAATTCATTTCTAGGTCAGTAGTTCTAAAATGTAGAGCACATGACAATGGTCCACTAAGTCCCTGTGGAACTTCTGCAATGAGGTCCAAGAATTCCTGTAGGAATTCCTGTAGGAATAGCTCAACAGTTAAAGCACCCGCCTAGCAAGCTCAATACTCTGGGTTTGATTCCCCAGTACCACATAAGCAGGGTGTGGTGTGCATGCCTGCACTCGCAGCACTCAGGAGGCGGTGGCAGGGGAATGCCATTAGCTCAAGGTCAGCCTGGACTCCTTAGTGAGTTCAGGACCAGACTGGACTACACAGTGAGACCCTATCTCAAAAAAAAAAAAAATCCTGTATTCCTGAAAACATCAACAACACAAAAGTATGCCTGTTATGCGTTCTTATGACTTAGCCTTGCAAAGTGCTGAGGAGCTACAGGTCTACGTCACTGAAACCGACTTTATTTAGTACCTTTAAGTGCCGCTCTATATTTAAAGGCTTTCATTCTTGCTGAGTTTTCAGTAATCTGGAATATAAAGGTATTCTTTCAAGATTTAATACAAACACACAATACTTACAAGCCCTGACTTATCTTGACCTGCTCTCCCCTTCTCTATCCAGTAGTTTCCTCCTTTGAATGCTACCAGACTTGTGCGTTTGAGAGCAAAAGTTCAAGTAAAACCCCACTATTCCTAGTTGTATTATCTAGGGAGAATTTCAGCAAAAAATAGTGAATTGAATAAAGTGTCAATATTTTATAAGAAGAGCAATTACAGAACCATCCAAACAAAGTGAGAAATTCAAACCAGGCCATTAGCAAAATGTTTCTAAAGGGAAGTCTACCTGAAAACATCTTATTCATTCGACACAAAGGCACCCACTTGTTTGAAAACTAAATAGGCTCCTCAGCAATACAGAAGCACAACCTGCTCGTATGCACATTGTCTGGGAAGAATCTGAGAGGCATTGTACTACATGAAAGAAGTCAGTCGCAAAAAGCTGGATCCTGCATAGCATCACTTATACAATATTCAAGACTAGAGAAAACTACAGAGGTAGAGAAATAGCCAGTGGGTGGCGGGGCCAGAGGAGTTCACGGCACTGGCAATGCGAGAAGGGCCTGGCAGGGAATAGCTGCTCACTGCATCCAAGTGGAAGGAATCAGAGCAGAGGAGAAGCTGGGGCAAGGATACACCCCTTCATACCCCCTCAGATGTGTGCCCAAAGATTCCTAGTAATTCCCCCCACACCCCACAACCAGCCACACCCTGCCAGGCAACGCCTCCTGACAGCACTCACAATCCAGAGCATCCAAACACTTTTGGGGAATATTTCAGATCCAAACCATAGCAGATGCTTAGAAAAAAATGGACAGGTACTCCTCAACTGACAGTGGTGTTATGTTCTCAAAGAAAACCGTCAAGACGAAGCTACCAGAAGGGAACGGGACTTTTAAGAAGTGGGGTCCAGTGGGAGGGGGTCTTGCCAAAGACACTGCTCTTAGACAGAATTAAGGTGGCTCTTATGAGATCCTCTGGGAGTTCCCAAAAGGTGATGTTATAAAAGGAGCAAGCCTAGCCCCCTCATCCAATCCCCTCTGGCTTCCATGTGATCTTCCCCTGACAGGTGTCCTATCATCTGCCATGGGCCCTCTCCAGAACCTGCACTGTGCTGACTCAACTTTCAGCCTCAAAACTGTGCTAACAAACCTCTCTACTTTATAAAGTTTATCTGTGTCAGGCATTTCATTATAGTGCTGAAAAGCTAATACAAGTGATTTTTTAATAAATTGTAAAATAACAAATACTGTAAAATATACCTAATCACCATCTAACTTACTTTTTGGTTAACTTATCTGCATGCCATTAGTGCAGCCATACTTTAATCCACTTGAATTGATTCTACCTTCTACTGGAAGAAGAGATGGGAAAGCAAGGAACAAAACTCTGTAATCTGTACCTGAACAGAATCCATCTCAGGTGAGGGAGGTAGAATGAAAAGGTCATGAAAGTAGATGAAGATAACGCAGTCTACCCAGAGCTAATATGAGCCAGAGAACAATTCCAGAAGACTACAATTGAAAGAGGTGAAGCCTGTGAGTTTGCAGCTTGGTAGTTATAAAGTATAACTCTAACCTATGGCTATAGAATACATACATGTAGCCTGACTAGTCAAACACATCACATGTGAGAATTCAAGACTAGGAAGCAGAAGAAATTTTAAGAAGAAATCTGACAGCATGGGAATCACAGGATGAATGAGATCCAAATTCAGAGTGCAAAATTCTTGATCCCCTAATTGATAGCTAATCTACAAACAAGTGAAGGATTCCTTAAAGGACCCAGCATAAAAGGTAGTCAGAGATCAAAGAAGTATCTACTTGAAGTTCAAATTGCCAGTAAGTGGTGTATATCAAGAACTCAAACGGCAGTCAATGCTGGTAAGGCTGTGGGAAAAAAGGAACCCTCCTGCACTGCTGGTGGGAATGTAAACTAGTATAAGCACTATAGAGGGAAGTATGTATAAAAAGGCTGAAAATAAATATGCCCTCTGATCCAGCAATTCCTCTTCTGGCAATCTTCCCAAAAGAGTTATAAACATCATATAAAAGGGATACATGCATACCCATGTCACAGCAGCACAACTAACAACAGCTAAAATGTGGAAGACACCAAAATACCCATCATCAAACCAATGGATACACAAATTGTGGTATGTGTACACAATAGAGTACTACTCATCTATAAAGACAGCCAGGTTTGAGGTTTTGTAGGTAAATGGAGGCAACTTGAGACCACTATGCTCAGTGAAGTGAGTCAGATGCAGAAGGTTAAATATCGAATGGTTTCTCTAATAAGAGAAACCCAGATTACAGTCATTTCATAGACCTAAATGGGAGGGGGGGTGTAGTGGGAACTAGTGGAAAGGGGGATTGTGTGGGAGGGTCAAGAAGACACAGGGAAAGGATATGTAGTTTTGATGAAATACATATGTGCACAAAATACTCAAGTTCAATGTGAATATTATATGTATCACATGTATACATACCAATAAAGTAGGGGGGATAAAGGAAGATTGAACTACACAAGATCAGGTCTCTAAGTTTGACAATTTTCTTAACCAAGGTGACTCCTCAGTTTGGGCAGTTTATATGACTGAAAGCCAAAACACAACGGTTTGAGGGATTCCAGCACAGAGCCCAAAACAGAAGAAGCAAGGTAACCAATAAGAACACAGGCCACATGCACATCCAAAGCCTTTTCCAGACACCATATCTGTAGCCCTCTGGAGGGCCAGGCAAAAGAGGCAGCCACAGGAGGCCACCCAGGTGGATTTCAGCAGCCACAGGCACAAAGGAACATGTTCAACTGATCCAGGAAAGTTAAGTGCCAACTAGAATAAAATCCAAACTCCTTAGGAAATACAAAGGTGTTTGTTTTCTGCAATACATTCACAATGACTAGCTTTCAATCAAAAATTACCAAACATGTAAATAAAATATGGTCCATACTCAAGAAAATAAGGTATTCATTATAACTGACTTAAAAAAGACATTAGCAGGTAAAGACTTCAAAACAGCTTTACAAACATTGTTCAAAGAATTAAGAGATAATTTTAATTAATAAAATTATTACAGAAAAATATACGGTCACGCAATAGATGGATATTACATTTCTGCCAAAAATGAAAACTACAAATATAACTATTGAAATTTTACAACTAAAATGTAAAATAAGTAAATTTCTCAGTGAACTAAACAAGAGATTATAAATGATAGATCAAACTTCTACAGATCCATCAAAATTATTTAACCAAAGTAGAGAAAAAGAGTTTAAAGAAAAGTAAATTTTTTCTTGTTATTATAACAAGAATATAATCTTGGTCTTCCCAGCCTCCAAACCATGAGAAATTAATTTCTTTTGTTTATAAATTACTCAGTGACAACTGTTGTGTCAGAACAGCATAAATTAATTAAGACAAACACATTACAGTTGACTGCAAGAAATAATAAGTCAAAGTTAAGGAGAAAATTTAAAAAGCACTCAAATTAAAATACAACACTGTATTACGAGGAACAACTACAAGACCAACAATTACCAGGTCTGCTCAGTGGTGAAAGCACCCGCCTAACAAGTGCAAGGCCCTGGGTTCAATTCCCCAGTACCACACAAACGGATGTGGTGGCACACACCTCTGATCCCAGAATTGAGGAGGCTGAGGCAGGAGGAGTGCCATGAATTTGAGGCCATCTTGGGCTACATAGTGAGTTCAGGATCAGCCTGGACTATGGAGTGAAACCCTATCTCAAAAAATGAATAAATAAATAAAAATAAAAATAAAGAAAGAAAAGCAACAGCTGCCTTTTCAGCTAGAATTATGAAGGCCATAAGAGATCAGAACACACTCAAAGTGCTGAAGGAGAATAAACTGTATCAAACAATTCCTTATTCAGATGAACTAACTTTCAAGTATTAAAGTAAAAGTAAAAACACGTCAGTAAACAAAAATGACGAGAATTTATTGTCAGAAAAAAGACACTACTAAAAATGCCAGGATTGGAGTATTTTACCCTGAAGGAATATTATTACTAGGTAACAGCTTGGACTCATGCAAAATTTTTTTAGAAGGCAAAGGTGCGAGTAAATATTTTAAGTTACATTTGTTCTTTTCTTAATATATTTGAAATAAATCACTGCATAGTAAAAAATCATGAACTGGAATTGATACATTTATAACAATCAGATCTAATACATACCAAGAATTCTACATAAATGGTAAGTAAACATACTGTTGCAAAGTTTCTGTATTTTATGAAAAGTAAGTTAAGTTGGGGTAGATTGATGCATACAGAATCCTCACAGCAACACGTGAAGCGAAATCAAAATGATGAAGCTAAAAATATGATTAAAAAATTAAATGAAAAATAGAAAATATCCTATTAAAGCAAAAGAAGACAGCAAAAGAGGGACTGATGAATATGACATAAACCATAGCACAAAAGAGAAGTCCTTAGTATGGTCATATTAATAATTAAATGAAAATATACTGGTACTCCAACCAAAATCAAAAACTGTTATGACTATGTTAATAATCTCAGATCCAATTATATGCTATCAATAAGATTCAGGCTTTAAAAATAGACATAAATAGATGAAAAGCAAAACCTTGAAAAAAATATCTCATGAAAACAATAAACATAAGAAAAATGAAGCTTTTATATTCAGAAAAATAAATTCCATAACAAGAAATATTACCAGACACAACCAAGTAATTTTATAATGATGAAATGGTTAATACATCAGATAGCTATGACAATTCCAAATACAGATGTAACAAGTAATGAAGCTTCAAAATACATAAAAGTAAAATATGGCATAACCAAAGAGAAAACGTTCCATGGTCACACATAAAGACCCTAACAGGCCTCTCAGAAGTTGGAAAAAGTAGGGAAAAAAAATCTATTGGCATGTAGAGCAGAATGACACCATCAAACACCTTAACCTAAATGGCATGTCAGTTCAAAAAACAACTATTCCAGCCACACCTGATGGCACAGGCCTGTAATCACAGGTTCACAAGCTCAATACCAGCCTGAGCAATTTACCAACTTGAGAAGATTCCATTTAAAATCAAAAGCAATAGTGAAGTGAGTCAGAAGCAGAAGGTGAAACATCGAATGGTCTCTCTGATATAAGAGTCCCAGATCACAACTTTTATGGAACTTAAAACAAAAAACAAAGTGAAACAAGGTGGAAGGGTGGGGAGGAAAGGAAGGGTGTGGAGGGGAGGGACAAAAGGAGAGTGGGAAAGTCCTTGTCACCTTGACAAGATACGTAGTTGCAAAAAATGCTAACCTTCATTGTAAACCTTAAGATTTGCACTTATACATATCAATAAAATGGGGGGAAAATCAAAAGCAAAATAATGAGCTACAAATGTAGCTCAGCATGAAGGCCATAGACTTGACTCCTAATATCACCAAAAAAAAAAAAAAATACCCTGCAGAATATACATACGTACTCTTATAAGTCTACATCAAATGTTCACAAAGACGAACCATATGCTGTATCATAAAACAACTCAAGAGTCCTCAGAATATTCAAAATGTAGCAGAATATGGTCTCTTACGTCAAAAAAATCAAACTAGAAAGCAACAAGAAATAAACATTGAAGTGGTCCTGAAATATCTGTATATTAAAAAGCTCACTTTTAAAGAACCCATAAGAATCACAAATTAGAAAAATATTTTGAACTGGGTAATAATGAAAACTAATAAACTATACTTCATCAAAATTAAAAATTTCTGCTTCTGAAAAAATCACTGCCAAAATAACAATGTTTTCAAGGCACATACTTGATAAAGAACTGAATCTGAAATATATTTTACAAAATTCTTAAAGTTCAATAATAAGAAAGCAGACAGCCCAATTAAAAAAATGGGCAAAATATCTGAATAGACACTTCACTGAACAAAATGTATGACCATCAAATAGGCATAGGAAAATATAATCGATATTATTTAGCATTAGGAAAATGCAAATTGAAACCAAACTTAACTGGCCATCGTTAAATGGCTGAAGTTACAAACTCTAACAATATCAAGTGCTTACAGCACGTGCAGCAACCGGTACACATACATGTTTCACTGTGTGATAGCTGTACATACAGAGATGCCAAGGTAGAGACCAAAACAAAGGTCGACTTCATAGGAATATTTTTATTTGGTCTCTCAAAAAATAAGCTAATCTAGAAACAGCTTGTAAAAGTAACCTTAATTTGGCAGTACACACCCGAAAAATACATTGGTTTCTTTAGTTTCTTGATTTTGCACACCTTTCAAACCATTTTTTTTTCAAACAAGAGCAGCTCATCAATGAAACCAGTGGGACCTAACCTAATGGGTGGTTTTGAAAAACTTGCCACTGGGTTTGTGGAATTCGTGAAATGAAGAGGCAGAAATTCAGATACCTTGCCTGACCTGTCTCAGCTCCATCCTAAGGCCCTCCTTCCACACCAATGCGCAGTATGTCCTTGGAACAGAACAGGGAAGTCCTTGGGATCACAGCCTTCAAGAGCACTGACAAGGCCAAACAAGACCAAGGCCAAGCTCATCCCGCCCCATTTCACACCGAAGCAGGAGGACTGCAGGTATTTTGAAGTCAGCCTTGACTGCCCTGTGAGTTCAGGACCAGCCTGGACTACAGAGTGAGACCTGGTCTCACAAAAAAAAATAAGTGTTCCATAATGCCTATGCTGCAAATGCATCTCTTAGAGATTTAAAATCGGCTGTTTAGTAGAAAAATGATCAGTAGTGAGTCTCCCAGACAGGAAGAAGTTTAAAAAAAAATAAAGATTCTCTTCCATTTTAATTTTTCACCAAGTCCATTGGTCTCTACCTAAAATTAAGAACTGATTTTTAAAAAGTTTCCTATTCTGTAGATTCTCTCTTCGTTCTGTTGATAGTTTCTTTCACTGTGCAGAAACTTTTTAATTTAATATAATCCTATTTGTTGATTCCAGAGGCTCTTTTGTATCAGGTGTCCCGTGGAGAGTGTCCTTGCCCACTCCTACCTCTTCTAGAGTCTTACCTATCTTAATGTCTAGAAGGTTCAGCATTTCCATCTTAAGATCTAGGTTTCTGATCCACTTTGATTTGATTTTGGTACATGGTGATCTATGCATGTCTAGATTCATTCTTCTGCATGTGGAGAACCAGTTTTCCGAGCACCATTTATTGAAGAGGTTATCCTTTTTCCAGTGTTTGTTTTTGGCTCCTTTGTCAAAAATCAGGTAGCTGAAGGTACTTGGGATTGTCTCTGCATTCTCAGTTCTGTTCTACTGGTCAACAACACAACCTGTCTGCTTTGTGCCAGCACCATATAGTTTTCATTATTATTTATTATGCTTTGTAATATAACTTGATGTCTGGGATTATAATGTCTCCTGCTTTTGTCTTGTTACTAAAGATTGCTTTGGCTATTCTATGTCCGACAGAATCAGAAAAAAACTTTTACCACCTATACCTCAGGCAGAAGGCTAATCACCAGAATACACAAGAAACTGAAGAAAAATAGACCCTTCAAAATCAAAGACCCAATAACTGAAATGAATACACAGTTCTCAGATGATGAAGGTCAAATGGCCAGCAAATGTATGCAAAGGTGTCCAACATTTTTACCCACTACAGGGCAATCAAAGTATCTCTAAAATACCATCTTACCCCCGTGAGAATGGCGCACATCAAGAAGTTGAGCAGCAATCGATGCTGGCAAGGCTACGTGGTCAAGGAACCCATTCACACTGCTAGTGGGACTGGAAACTGGTACAACCACTATCTAGAATGCAATATGGAGATTCCTCAAAAGGCTAAACATAAATATGTCCTTTGGTCCAGCGACACCTCTTCTGGGTAACTTCTGAATAGAGTTAAAAGCAATGTATAATAGTGATACATGTATACCTGAGGCCCAGGTTCAAACTCAGGGACGCAATAAATAAAATAATATGCAAAAAATAAAGTAATTTAATATAAGACAACTAAAGAACATGACTACTTGAAAAAGTGAAATAGCACATCAGAATCAAAGAGTCAATGGCCCTCCTGGGGAAAGTTGAAGTCCCTGTGACTGACCTTGACAAACATTTAACCAACAAGCCAAGGAGTCATTTGGGTGGGAAACTGGTCACATTAGTAAGACAGAAAGAAAGAAAAAGGCAGCAGATTTATTCTATCCTGGACAGGTAGAGCATACACACAGTGCAAAGGTGGCTCAAAACCAAAATCAGCCCCTTTATCCCCCCCAGAAAAAAAAAAAAAACCTCAACTCCAATAACAGCACATCCTTGGTAATTTCCTGGGAAAATTCATTCTTACTAAAAGTGAGACCTTTTTAAGAACCAAACAATAGTTCTGGGACCAGTCAGGTCATCAAATGCTGATGGCCTTTAAAAAGTTAAAGAAACTATTTTCTTAAAAAAAAATCAAAGAAGAGACTCATCCCTTTCACAAAATGGTACTCATTCCATACTTACGGATCACCATTACCCCTCAAAATAAGTCAAAGTCGTTTAGCCTAACCTTGTTATCATGGCTGGACTTCCTTTCTTCTGAGGTAATGTCTATAAATTTTGGCATCCAGTGTACTTCTGTTCCACATGTCACCTATTAGCAACAGCATTTTTCCTGAAAGCTAATTGGTAACATTAAAGAAAGGAAATGGAAAAGTTCTGTGCTTACAAAGTCATTGTATACCATGAACCACCACAAGTATTTTAAAGGGGACATGGCACTGCCTAACCAAAGGGATGTGCTTTCCAGCCTGGCTGCCAGTGGGACAAGAAACGTGTATCAAATGAAATCCATATGATGGGCTTATTCATACAACAGCTGAGTAGTGACCCTTCCTGTGCCCGAAGAGTCTCTCCCTGAACACCTGTGAAAGGGGCTCCTTCAAGACAGGCAGATATCTAGAGTCACTGTCGCCCAGCATCACCACCAAGAGTCTGAACTGGGTGGACCCCAGCTGCAGCGCGTCCCTTACCTTTCAGCTTGGTAGTGTAAAATCCAACAGCTGCTCCACCTTTCCACAGAATTTTAGCCTGCTCCTTCACAGAGTGAGGTAAAAAGAACAGGTCATCATCATCCAACTTTCTCTCCAATCTTCCAAAAATAATGACATTCAGAATGAAAAGTACGATCCTTTCGCCAAAGGACTGAACCTTTGAAGGAAAAGAAAGAACAGGAAAGTCAGACTAGAGAAGAAAATCAGAGGTCATAAATTTTATACTTGAAATCAACTCGCAAGTTGGAGCCAGGTGTGTACACTGCCGTCGTGGAATGCTTTCTATGCTCAAGAATCAAAATGTGAGCCATGGCATCTCACAGACGTTTTCACACCACTGACCTATGGTTAAAATGCAGCATCAAGGAGCGAAGGACAATGCCTTGGGAGTTCCTGAGTCTCCAGAGACACAGACGTAGAATTAAGTTGATGGGTAAAATCAATCCCAGGCTAATGAAAAAGGAAGTTATCTTAGGGGGAGTCGGGGGAAGAGGGGGGATGTTTCAGCAGATTTGTTGAGTGTGTCCTGAAATAAACTCAACCTGCCATTTTTAACAGCAGCGGTACCCTGGCCTCAGAATTTTGGCCCTCGGAGGAAGAGAAATAATTGGGGAGATCAACTGCTACATCAAAAGCAACTGATTTGCAATAGTTTCTGACAGATTGCAAACACACACACTGGAGTCCCATCCTCAGAGAATTAGTGAAATTCAAGGATTGCTCCATTTTACACTGGAAAATAGTATTCTCTTGCCCATAGCAAAGTCATCAGAAATAAGGAAACTATATTGTGGTCATGGTCAGACCCACAGATTTGGAAGATTTCTCCTTCACAAGTCAAAATGACTTCATGCTCCTATCTGTTAAAATTATCTGCATCTTTGAAGCCCACAGCTGGCAAATACAGGATCACAATCAGAGTCTCCCACTCCTGCACTCAGGGTAGACATAGCTACATGGCCACACCCGGAAATTGTGTCAGTCAGTTTTCCACCACTGAGACAAAATACCTGAGATAAATCAACTTAAAAGAGTAAAGGTTTGTTTTGGCTTATTGTTTCTGAGGTTTCGGTCCATGTTTGCTTGGATCTATTGCTTTGAGTCTGTGGCAACACAGTAATTCTCGGCAGGAGTGCATGGCAGAGGAGGCCTATTCACTCATAACAGCTGGGAGGCCACAGGAAAGACAGAAAGAGGCCAGTGGGCCAATATCCCCTTCAATATTCCTAATGCCCTCCCCCTCCTAAAACAGGGATCAGGAACATCCGGCCCATGGCCAGATTTAGTCCAGCAGTTTTAGCCATCACATTAAGGGTGAGCAAATTAAATGCTTTACCAAATAGAGTAGGCTAATTTTAAGTTGATAATTCTGTTTGGCCTACACATAATATCATAAGTATCCTTGGCAGAAAAAAGGTTCTGCACTCTATCCGAAAGGTTCTACCACTTCCCAGCAGTGCCCCAGGCAGGTGGCCAAGCCTTGAGCACGGGGCTCTTTCAAAGACATTTCAAATCCAAACTAGAACAGATATGGTCCCATAATCCTAAATGCAACCCTCCAGACAGCCATAAGCAACAACTAAAATGTAGCAATTAGATACAACCAATTGGCTATTTATGCAGTGGCCAGATTTTTGTGGATGGCAGCCTGCATTGGTGTAAGGTGTGCATCACCACCAGGTCAGCCACACTATTAGCTGGGCTGTGAATTCCATGCACACGCTACTATTTGATTCTTACCACCCACTGTGGAGGGCCTGGCTTACAGGTGAAGAAACCGAACTTCAAAAGAGTAAGTGATTACATTTATTGATTTTTCTGCCTTGTTACAAAGAGGAACTTAAGCCCGCTGGACAAGGGCTCTGTCAAAAGCAGGCAGGGACCAACAGGCAGGGAATCTGACACCCTGGCCCGGGCGCCTGCCTGAGGTCAGTCAGCAGCTGACTCTCTTGCACATCCTCATCCATTAGGTGGATTTTAGGAAAGATAAAGTTTAATACAATTATTAACACTTGGTCATATACATGACACTTAAACTCTATCATCACCATCATCTCCTCATCATTTATGGTTGTGGGAGCTCAGGCTGAATTTGCTCAGAGACCTTGTGCCACTCACATTCTTTGAGCCTCAGTTTCCTTCATTTGTCAAGGGAAAAGATCACTCGAGCCACCTCTAAAACATTTACTTATTTGACAAGTGTTCTGACAATAAAAATGAGGCAGCTGGGAGTGCCCTAGCAACCCACACAGTGCTCAGTGCCAAGAAACTTATTAATTGGCCCAGAATGCAAAACATTTCACCTTCATCTGGAGCCAAGTCTTAGATGGGGGAAAAAAAAAAGATCTGTGAAAACCTACCCAGCTCAACTCTGAGACGCTGCCACATTGCGTACCTTAGGCAGCGGCGGCCAAAGCCCGGCTCAGACTTCAAGGATAACTAGCTAGTCTCCAAACCTGATCAGCAGGAGGTGGGAGGTTCTATTTTTCAACTTATAAACTAACAAGTTCAGAGGGAAGCCAGAAGAAAAAAAAGCAGATTGCATCTGGCAGAAGGGAAATATCCAATCAAAAACTGGCAGGCGAAGAAGAAGCAAAAGAAAACACGCTTAATTTGTCCGATTTCATTAGAGGGGGGAAACAAAATGTGTGACGTGATTTTGACTTAGAAACCTTTCCGAAAACTTAAAACTGAGATCCAGTTCTAATCCCTCATTATAACCACTAATTATGTGAATGGGGAGAACACTAAAACACTAGGAAAACTGTTTTTGTTTTGGGGGGTTTTTTTTGTTTGTTTTTTGTTTTTGGGGGGTTTTTTTGGTAATTTGTGAAGAGTAACTGGCTAAGAAACAAAACGTAATTAAAAGCCAAAAAAAAGGTAAAGAAGTTCCACAAATGAAGAAAAGAAACATCACCATGTGCACTGAGGTAGGATGGATGTTTACAACACAGCTTGTTAAGAGAAATAATGTTCAGATTTCCTTTTCTCCCCAACCTGGGCCACATTTTCAGAAAATGGGAGAGGGATATTCCTCATCTAAACTTAGAAGGGATGAAAAACAAAAGAAATAACCACTCTCATGCTAAAACATTATTTAAAGAGCAAATCACATCCTTTCTAGCATTCAGAACATCCAATCACTAGATAGTCCCTGACTCACCTCTGGCAAAGGTACTGGGATAATACACCCAGGTAAACAAGGCACCGTACCGAGGATGTCATGCTCCTTTCTGAATCTCAAGCTATTGTTAATTTGCTTAGGAAAAAAAGAGAAAACTTTACAAAATAACTTTACAAAAATTCAATTAAAGCCAGACCTAAAAAGGACAACCCACAGAATGGGAAAAGATATTTGCATATATGTGCTAAGAGATGTGCATCCACGAGGAAATCTCACAATTCAACAGTAAAAAGTCAAATAATCCAATTTAACAGTGGGCCAAGCATCTCTCAAAAGACATTTCCCTGAAGAGAACATACAAATGACCAATACACACATGGAAAGATACTTGACATCCTTAGCCATCAGCAAGATAATGAAAACATCCATGAGATACCATTTCACACCTACAGGGATGGAGAACATGAAAAAGACAGGCAACAGTGGGCACCAGTGAGGAGGCGGAAAGGCTGAACCCCGCAACAGGGCCAATGAGGACATGAGAGAGGTGAGGTGCTGTGCAGGACACTCAGGGAGGTCCTCAAATGTAAAATACAGAGTGGCCCCGTGATCAGTAATTCCATTCCTAGGCATGTACCCAAGACAACTGAAAATACAGATCCTCACAAAACACTTGAACATAAATGTTCAGAGATGCCCTGTTCAGAGTAGCTATGAAGTGACAAGAACTCAAACGCCCATCAGATGATGCACAGATAAACTAAATGTGGTGCATGCACATGGTGGACTACTGTTCAGCCAAGGAATGAAGCATTGTTACAATATAGATGAACCTTGAAGACCTATATTAAGTGCAAGAGGCTGGTCACAAAAGGCCACATATCACATGATTTCATTTAAATGGAAGATCCATAAAAGGCAACTGCATAGACAGAAAGCTGACCAGTAACTGCCAGGGGCTGGGCATAGATAAGAAGGACAGGTAAGTGCTAGCAGGGATGGAGCTTCTTTTGGAGTGGTGAAAATGTTCTGAAACTAGTGGTGATTAATATTCAACTTTGTAAAGACACTAAAAATCACTGAATTGGATCCTGTACAGTAGTAAAATGTATAGTACATGAATAACATTTCAATGGAACCATTGCTTCAAAAAAAGAAGATTTGTTGGGTATAGCGGCGCATGACCATAACTCCTGATACTGAGGAGGGCAAGCCAGGACTGTTCAAGCCTTGCCTGGGCATCTTAGCAGCTTAGACAGCTGCTAAGAAATCAAGGGGTACAAAGTCAAAATGGCAATGGAATAGCATCACTATGTCAGTGACTCCTCATAAATATGGGCAGAAGTCTGAGATTTAGTGAAGGGAATTCCTCCACGGCTTGGCTTAGGAAGGTGGAGGAATGGCTGGACCTGAGTGGTTGACCACAAGACCTGCAAAGAAGTGATGGAGATCACCTACCAATGGCTTTTTAGGTACACCCAGAGAAGTGATTCGGAAGTGTGTTATGAGCTCTCTCAGAAGGTACACTATTGAAAAGCCACACTCCAGGAAATTCAGGTATTTTCCTTGAGAGTTATAAAGGAGAGGAAAGTGCTGGGAGTAAAGAGGGTTAAAAGAATATGGTCCTTCTGAAAAATTTGAACCCAATCAGGACAGGTCTTAAAAAGCAGAGGTCTCAACCCCCAACCCCCGTAATATAGGTGGGAGAGGAGCTAGCTCATCTGGGTGTGGTTTGCCAGGAGATGGGGAGTGTCAATACGTCTAGACAAAGAGCTATCCTGTCCTCATTCAAATGAACGAGCTGCAAGACAGACATTGGTAAAGCACATCTTTGCAAACTGAGACATAGGAAAAGACAAAATTGGTAAAGCCCTCTGTCTTAACTGGTAAGATATAGAGACTTCCCATTCAAATAACACAAGAAAACATTGTTTTGGACTTTGGGCTCACTTCAGTGGGTTTTTTTGTAGGTATAATGAACTTGTATTTTTTCTGATATTGATTTGTGGGTTTCTCTTTTGGCTTTTTTTCCCTCAGCAAAATAGAGGACAGCATAAAAGTTATGAATATGTTCAATGAAATTATAGCAGAAAATGTCCCAAATCTAAGAAAATAAATTAACATTGAGCTACTATAGGCACACTGAACACCAAATAACCTTAACCAGAAAACAGCCTTGCCACAACACATCATAATTAGAATCCTAAACATTCAACACAAAGAAATAATACTAAAACTGCAAGAGAAAAACAGAAAGTAACCTATAAAGACAAAACCATCAGAATAACTGCGGATTTCTCAACACAAACCTTAAACTCCAGAAGGTCATGGAGTGAAGTCACTCAAGCACTAAAGAAAGTAAGTGCCAACCCAGACTGCTACATCTAGCAAAAAGTATCTTTAAAAATAAAGGAAGAAGTTAAGTTTTTCATGATAAAGAAAATCTAAAGAAAATTATGACCATTAGAGCAGCACTGCAGAAAATACTTAAAGGAATCTTAGACAGAAGTAGGGAAATTAACAACACAAAAGACTCAAGAGAAAAGGAAACAAACAAAAAAAGAGAATGATCCAGCTACAGCGTAGAGTTAGTAATCAATACTGAAGCATTATAATCATGATAGCAAATATACCAAAATAATAATGTCCAATGTTAATAGTCTCACCTCTCCCATCAAAAGACAAAGGTTGACAGATTGATTAAAAAAACAAACACCTACAATTTGCTGCTTGCAAGAGACACACTTTACACATAAAGAAACACGCAGATTGAAAATAAAAGAATGGAAATCAATACTTCATGCAGCTAGATCCAGAAAACAAGCAGGAGTAGCTACACTATTCTCAGACACAGCAGATTTCAAGCCAAGACAGATCAAAAGAGACAAAGATGGACATTATATAATGGTTAAAGGAACAATCCAACCAGAAGTCACAATTATGAACATATACATACCCAACATCGGGGCACCTGATGTAAAACAAAAACTACTACCAATAAAATTATAGTAAGGGACTTTGTTGTGGTTTGGACCTGGGGTACCTCCAAAAAGCCTCATACTTCTATGGATATTGTATACTGTTGGGAAGTGGAGCCTGGCCGAAAGGGAAAGATGATTAAGGCTTGACCCACCCTTTCTACCAGACTCGACTCTGCTCTTCCATGCCACAAGGATCTCTATCTTTGGCCCTAGCCCTGAACCCAACTCAGGCCCTAGTCTCTCCATGTGATTCCACCATTTTCCAGCCACCCACCCACGAACAAACTGTGACCTTCTGAAACTGTGAGCTAAAATAAATCTTTCCTCCCTAATTTGTGCATGTCAGGTATTTTGTCCTAACAATGAAAAAATAAGACAGAAATGGGTATCAGGAGTGGAGTCATTGCTGTGACTTTACCTGACCATGAGATTTGGAAGCCTGTGGCATCTTTGACCGGCAAAGACACCACACGGACTCTCACGATCGATCGTGGAACGTTGACTGACTCGACTCAACTCGACTCCCTTATTCTGCAAAGCCCAAGCTTAAATACACTTCCATACCAACATTAACATACGGGCAATCTAATAGGCTACACATTAGCGTACAAGCAATCTAATAGGCTAACAAACTCTCCAGACCCATCACTCCACCTTGGGACTTCCTCTTTAGAACAGTCCGGTGGTTCAACACCTGATCCAAATTTCAAGCAGAACAACACCTGACTTAAATTCCAGACAATAAACGCTTCTTCGTGGAAAGGAACATGGCCAAGGTCTGCAATGCTGAGGCTCTTGGGCCCTGAGGGTCCCAACAGAAGCCTTTGAACTTGGTTTACAGGAGGGGTTTGGAAAGTTTGAGGAGGCCAGCTGGAGAGGCCTGAGTGCTCTGAGTTGAGCTTGACAGAATATTCTGGTTGAAGCTCAGAACATCAGAATGCTGATAGAAGTGTGGATTAAAAAGGTCAGGTTCAAGAAGTTTCAGATGGAAAAAGAGAATTGTTTTGGTGTTTGTTCTAAAAAAAAATGTGTGCTACATTCTGGCAAAAAATTTGTTTGCGTTTTTCCCCTGTTGAGAGACTGCCTGAAACTGAGATTAAGGGTGGTGGACTATTTTATCTGGTGGATGAAATCTCAAGACAGCCTATTGTCCAGGCTGTCACATGACTACTGTTTGTGACTTTTAGCCAACTCTATAGTGAAAGGCAGAAAAAAAAATGGCAGAGAAAAATTATATAAAATGTTTGTAGTTTGAATAAATTGAAAGAGCCTACAACAATGGGACAAATAAGTATGGGGAGGTTAAAGAGATCAGCATTAAAAAGAAACCAAGTACTTGGAGGCCAGGCTATAAAAAAGATGCCTCTGGGAGTATCAGGAATTAATAAGACCCTACCCTTTATCAACTCAAGGGTGGAGAGGCAAAAGACTTTGCTCTAAGAAGTGTACCTCAAGGCATCCTGTAGCGCCAAAGAGAAAACTATGTTGAGTTTAGCCATCTAAAAACTCAAAGGCTTCTACAACATTTGTCCAAGCACTCAGGTTACTGCTCAAGCCAGTGGTGACGTCCACACAGTCCTGGCTTTATAGCCCTATAGAGTGCAAGAGTTCTGGGATTACAGAGCTTCTAACCATATTTTACAGGAAGGCCTTGGAGGCCAGGCAACGTGCCCCTGGAGAGGGGTAGGGAGCCATCACTATGTGAAGTTGTAAAGGAGAAGCCTAAGGTACAATGGAGACCCCAAAAATTTGGAGAAGCCAAGAGTATGGATCTTCCCTGAGGAAGGCTGCGGTCCAAAGGGGAGAAAATGGAGATTGCAGCCAGGGACAACTCTATAGGTGTGGAGCCACCAAGTCCCAAATTTCATCACCAAGTCCATATTTCACCACAGTTTGCCTTGCCACTGTTCACCCCAGGTGATGGATATGGACCTATAGGATTTATCCCTTGGCCTGATAGGTTTAAAACTTGTTTTGCTCCAACTGCCTTTTATCCTTCCATTCCTCCCTTTTGGAATGGGAATATTTAGCCTGTGTCCTTTGTGTATGTTGGAAGTGCTGAACTCCGATTTTCATTGGAGTTCACAGCCAGGACTTTGCCTCACACCTCAGAGGAGACTTTAGACTTGAACTTTTTTTAGCAGTGCTAAAACTGTTAAGGCTTTGGCAACTTTTTAAAAAGGGCTAAATGCATTTTATAGGAGGAGATCAACATGAGTCTTTTGGGGGCCAGGGGTAGAATGTTATGGTTTGGATCTGGAATGTCATATGGAAACTGTGCACTGTTGGCAGGTGGGGCCTGGCTGAAAGGGACTGAAGCTTAGGGCTTGACTTAGAGGGGTGTGGGCTGGTTCCACCCTTCCTCCAGCACTTGGTTGTTCTGCCATACCATGAGGATCTCTGTCTCTGGACCTGGCCCCAGTCCTACCTTGTGATTCCAACATTTTACAGTCATCCACCCATGAATGGACTGTGACCTTCTGAAACTGTGAGTTAAAGTAAATCTTTCCTCCCTAATTTGTGCGTGTTGAGTATTGAGTCACAGCAATGAAAAAGTAACTAAGACAGACAAGACACACTACTATAAGCAGACAGAAAAACCACAAAAACAAATTAACAAAGAAATATTAGAGTTAAGCCATGCTATGGAACAATTGAACTTAACTGATATTTACAGAGTGCTCCATCCAAGGTCAACAGGATACACTTGTTTCTCAGCAGCACATGGGACATATTCCAAAACTGAACACATCTTCCCTCACCAAAGATCCCCATGTCCTTGTGCCCGGCTGTCCTCCCAACCAACCTCATCTCCACACAGTGACTACTCTCAATCTCTGTAAACTGATCATTTTGAGGATGGTATGTAAATGAAATCACATAGCAGGTCACCTTTTGACATATGTGCACATATTTTTCAAGTTCATTGTAACTATTATGTAATATATATATATATATATATATATATATATATATATATATATAAATGGGGAAATTTTTTTAAAAAGTTACAAAGGCCCAGGGATGTAGCTCATGGTGAAGGCCCTAGGTCCAATCTCCAGCATCAGAAAAAAATTGATTAATTAAGTGTTTTTAAAAAGGATGGAGACGGCGCTCAATAGTAAAGTGCCCCACAGGCCCTTGCTTCAACCTCCAGTATTGGTGAAAAAAATAAAACTGTATTTTTAAAATTTGTTTGGCAAAGATAAGAAATTGGCTTACGAACTTATTGTCCAAACTAAGCCTAAAGAAATACTGATTTTTCATTCAGTATTTACTAGATCCCATGAAGCAGTCCAAGTAACACTCCAGACAACTGTAAACAGACCTACCGCTTCAAGACTACAAAGAAACACCCTCTTAATGTCCACCGACAGAATTAATAAAAATACACCAATAAAAATATGTGAGTCACACAATGCAAACTCTTGGCTGGTTACTACACTCCTCCTTAGCCTCTGCCTCAGCCAAAGTTCGGCCAAGAGGATTCTCTCTTAATCTGTAAGGAGCTGCTGTTGCACCTGCCTTCTCTCTCACCACCCCAGATCTCTGCTTTACACCTGCTCTACAAAGCCACAGTGATTCGAAGACTACAGGCTTGACCTCATAGATATCAGTTTATAACCAGCTAAATCACATTCTAGCTGTATGACTCAGCCTCAATTTTTTTCATGTTGGAAACAAACACTTGAAGATTCTGAAATTAGATAAACTACATAGAGTCTGACGTAATGTGTATGATAAAATTGCCAATAAACATTGCCTGAACACCCTAAGTAGAACTTTCCCATACAATAGAGACCTTACAGATTCAAGTTTCAAACTAAGGCATGAGAGGCCACTCAGGCAGGTAAGATAGCCAGCTGCCTATTACATACAGCCCATTGTTAGCATTTTCCTTGCTTTTAGGGTATTATGGGTTAAATTGTTTTCCCACAAACAATGGGGAGGTCCCAATCTCCTGTACCTCTGAATGGGCCCTTATTTAGAAACAGGTGTTTTTGTAGCTGATCAAGATAAGATATGGGCATTAGGCGCTCTCTAATTCAATTCTCCTTATAAAATAAAAAAGAATTTCAACAGAGACAGATATACATACAGAGAAAACCACAGGAAGACACAGGAAGAATGCCACTTGCAAGCCAAAAAACAGCCAAGACGACCAGAAGCTAAGAGACAGCCTAGCAGATTCTCTTTCTCAGCCCTTGGGGAAAAAGCAACCATGGACCCCTTGAGTTTGACCTTCCACCCCCAAAACCATAAGTCATTAAGTGTCTGTTCTTTAGGTCACTTAGCCTAAGGTTCTTAGTGACAGCAACCCTAAGAAATGAATACCCAGCCGTTGGATAGGCTACCTTAAGTTGTTAAAAGAAAACAGTCTTCAATTTTTTTTAATGTCCAGCAGAGAAAATATGTCAGATTATGAACTTACTCTCTTAAACTAAACTGGAACAAATGCTGGGTTTTACCATTATTTACTAGATATCAAGAAGCAGACCAAGTGACATCCAGAAGACTATTGGCAGGTCTACTATTTCAAGAGTGCAAAAACCCCACTATCTTTATTCCCACCTAAAGAATTGACAATAAATATGACAATATAAAGAAAAAAGGTTGACTTTAATAATCTGTTTTAGAATTGTTCGCTCGTCTCACCTTCATAAGACCTTCTCTCTCAGGATCAGTGGTTCTGAGCACATCTTCCGTGGACCACCAGGATTCCTTCAAGTAGACAGCCACGACTGAGGAGAAAACCAATAGAAAACAGTGATGTGCACGCAGCAAACGGGCCACCAGGGGGCAGACTCAACAGCAAGGAGACGGACAAGGCGCAAAGGAAAGACAGTGGGTAAAGCGGAGGTGATATTTCCGATCTGAATTTCTAAGAGGACAAAACATGACCATCTCCCAGGGAATGTCACAGATGCACCAGTAGTAGCCCATCTTAGACTCCAAAACAAGGTATGGCCCAATTTTGTTGGGAAAACCAGGATACATAAACAAATACATTTCCCACAACTCAGAATGCCTGACATCAAGTAAAATCTAGCTTTATCTAAAGGCAATCAATCAACCCATTTAGTTCCCAGGTATGAGCTCAAGCCTGCCTCCTTGTACATAATTTTCTCTCATTCCTTTTTTCCACTATTTTTATTAATATACATTTGCAATACATAATGTTTACTATGAACTTGAATTTTGTGTACATATATATCATATCAACTTTACAATCCCTTCCCATCTTTGACCCTCCCACACACTCCCTAACCTTTCCCCCCAACTCTGGCTATCACATCATGTGGTTCTATAGAATGTCTGTGTTCTGGGCTTCCCAAGTCAGAAAGACTATACAGTACTTAACATACTTAATCTTTCACATCTAAATCATTTCACTTAAGTCACCACTCTTTAGCTCAGCTTCCTATTCCTCAAAAGCACCGCAGTGGTCAAATCTTGATGCCTCTCCTCTGAGTCCAGCTGATCCCTTTACTGAGATATTTGCCAAAAGGTTTATTTTTCTATATTTTGCTATATCTTTGTTGATATTCTTAAATGTGGCCTAACCCACCAGTCCACATCAGAAAATAACTACAAGCATGTAATTCAAAAAACTAATAAACATGAGAAAGAAGAAGAAAAGTTAAATTTCAAATGCCGTAGCTGAAAACTGAAAGGTGCATATTTGTACATTTACAGGGTTATCTTTACATCAATCAGTTTTCTTAGGATAAATTTACATCAGTGACCTAATAAGTGAATTGCTACAATGAACAAAGTTAAAACTATATCACATTGCTACATTAAATGAACTTAAATCTATATCACATAGGTATACTTAAAGTAACAGATATGAAGACAAATTTAGTTATTTCAGAATTTTTTTAATTTTTATAACTTATTTACTCACATTTCACTGATTACTAATATTCTGCTAGATTTGGTTTATAATTTCATCTGTCTATCCATCCATATATTCATGCATACATATTTTTTAAAGATTTTATGTCAATTCCCCATGTTGCATGTAATTATTCTGTTTTACACACTACTATACTATTACTAATAATGGTGATGTGGGGAAATTTTAAAGATTTTATAGAACAGTTGGTATTGTTTTAGAAGTATATCAGTCAAATGATTTAAATACCCATCTATTTTTATTACATTTTTTCTTTAGATGTTAACTTTCCTCCATGTTATTTTGGTGTTGCTTATCATTCTGCCTCTCTCAAAAAGGTTAAACTCACATTCAACATCAAAAAAGTGAATTGCTTCATTAAATAAGCCTAAGACTCTATCAATTTGGACACATTAAATGGACTTAAATCTGTATCACATACGTATACTACAGTTAAACAAAAGATAGCTATGCTCAGTTATTTCAGATTTTTTTAACTTTCATATATTGTTTACTCATATCTCACTAATTATTACCATTTTGCCCAGTTCGTTTTATCCTTTTACCTGTCAGTTCATCCCTGATTTCGTGCATAGCCTTACTTTTCTCTCAGCGCATTCTCTTCCAGCTGTTGTCACTTTTTCTCTGGGGTCATTGGTGTCACTTGCCTCCCTTTCACTTTCTAAGTTTCCTTTAAGTATTCTCTGCAGTGCTGGCTTAGCGGCTGCAAACTTCTTTAAGCTTTCTATATCATGGAAAGTTTTCATTTTTCCCTCTAATTTAAAAGATAATTTTGCTGGATATGACAATCTTGGTTGGCATTTATGTTCTCTTAGTGCTTGGATGACTTTGCTCCATGATCTCCTGACTTTTAGAGTCTGGATTGAGAAGTCTGAAGTTATCTTGATGGGCTTATCTTTGTAGGTCACCTTCTGTTTTTCTCTTACAGCTTTAAGTATTTTCTCGTCGTGTTGGGTTTCTAGTATTTTAATTATGATGTGTCGTGATGAGGTTCTCTTCTGATCAAAATTGTTTGGTGTTCTATATGTCCTCAGTAGTTCCATGTTCATTTCTTTTCTTAGATTTGGGAAATTTTCTTCCACAATTTCATTTAACATGACCTTTACCCCTTTTGTTTTGTTCTCAGTCTTCTCCTAGAGTTCCATAATTGAGGTTGTTTCTCTTTGAATCATCTATTAACCATTGTAATGATTTGCTTTCTTCTTTTTTTACTTTGTGTTCTTCACAGCACGTATGTTGCAGCTCAGTCACTTTATCTTCTACGTCTGACATTCTATTCTGAAGATGTTCAAATTGGTTGCTTATTATTTCCTGTGTGTTTTTCACTTCCTGAATATCTGCATTCAGTATTTTTATATCTCTGTTGTGTTTTTCTCTAATTTCTTGTATTGCCTTCATTATCTTCTGGTTTATATCTTCTTTGTTCTCCTCTAATTGCTTTTCAATGTTTGCTGTTAGCTTAGCTATGTCCTAGTGTATCTCTTGCATTATCTGTTTCATTTCCTGTTTTAATTCAAAGTATTTCTGGGCCCAGAAGTCATCATCTTTTTTTGTCTTTTTTGTCTTTGGATTCTGCTATTTCAGGATCCCTGGTGTCATCTTCTGGGGTGTCAGGTCTTTTTGTAGGAGATTAATATGTTTCCTCAGGGTTCTGCTGCCTGTGGCTGTCTCTGGCTGACTGTCTCTAGTGCGCAGGAAAGAAGTGTTTGGCGAAGGCCAGTCCTAGATGCTCTGGAAGCCTCTGGCCCAAGGGACAAACAAAGTGATGGAATTCCCAGTCCTAGATGCCTCTGGAAGCCTCTGGGGCTCAGGATTGACAGGGCAATGGAATTCCCTGGAAGCCTCTGGAAGCCTTTGGCTCACAGGATGAGTGGACAATGGAGTGCCCAGTCCCAGATGCCTCTGGTGTGCAGGGCAGTGATGACCCAGAAACCTCTGGGGCATGCAGGAGGGATGGGGTAATGGTCCCCCTTTTGAGGTATCTTGTTTGCCCCAAGTCCCCTCAGCAAAACTCTCCTGCCTGTCCTGGCTTCCCTCACCCAGGGCGGGCTCTCCACCCTCAGAGGTGTGCCCACTACCCTGAGCCATTCAGGAGATCAGCAGCCTTTATCCCCTCCTTTCTCGTCTCTCTGCCTCTTGTGACAGTTTCTTCCTAGACACTGTGTAAGGGTGACCCCCAAAACCCTGATATGCTCTTCTGAGCTTTCTTTAACTCTAAAGGATTCAGTCTTGGGATTTATTTTTCCCCTTCTTTTTTAAATGGCTCCTGCTGATGTCACTGCCTGTGATGGCTACTGAGCACTGCTTCTGATTTGGACTCCCATGGGGCCTTCTCTAGGGGAAGCACACGTTGGGTTGGTAGTACACACTACCTGTGGGTTCGTTTTTCGGAGGCTGTGACTGCCAGCTGCCAACAATTCGCACTTCTCCCAGATTTGCGTTCACCTCAGGCTGAGGTTCTGGCCTCTGGGCTTTCCTCGTCTGTGGTCTGTGGATGCCGGCAGCTCAGGACCATGCCAAGTCACCTGTTTTCCTCCACTTCTGATATGACTTCAGGATTTTTTACCTTCCTGTGGCCTCCTGTCAGTTGTTGGGGCAATCCTTCCTCTTACGCTCCGTCAGATCTCCTGGGGTCCACATGTGCTTTCCTCCTGCGGCTCCCAGCCATTTGCAGCTGACCTGCAGTGACTTCCTAGGCTGCTGGGATTTTTTTTCTCTGCTTTCAATGTTCCTTCAGAATTTCTGACCTTCCCCTAGCCTCCCTTCAGTTGTTGGGGTGCTCCTCTCTTTCCTAGCTACACTGAACATTCATTTTCTAACTAAATTCTTGACTTTTTTCTCTCATCTTGAAATGAAATTTTCATCAGTCTTTTTCTGAGAATAGCACTGAAGCCCACAGAGGTCAAGTAACTTGAAGGTAATGAGCTAGAAAGGGCAGAAGCTCTACCCTAAAGGATGGAGATACGGTCTTCTCTGAGGAACGGGGTGAGCCATGCAGGAGTGGTGGGCGTGGCTGTAGGTAGGATGGTTCTGGAGCTAAGATGTACAGGAGAAGGAAGGAGAGGAATCACCATCCTCCTCCCCCACTCTCACCCCGCCCCTACCAGACAAAACCCCAGGCCTGTTGATTCTGCCTCAGAATCCCCCTAGACTGAGGCTGAGCACATGGGTTCTGCGGCTCCAACAACTAGAACCTGGACATGTCCTCAGGAGACCTCAGAGTCCTCCACAGAACTGCCCCAACCAATGTTGTTTGGATTAGAAAGGCCATGCACACAGCAGCCACAGGGAGGTGCCCAGCATCTCCCAGTCAATGAGCTGACTCCCTCTCTCCTCCCCATCCTCCTGCATCAATCCCTCAGTTCTTCCTGTTGCCTCATGATCATCTCCATGGATGACTGAGACTGCCCCTCCCTGGCCGCCTGCCTCAGTCTCTCCCACCAGTTCATTCTCCCTGGGTGGTCACCCCAAAGGCAAATCCCATCATGTCCCTTGCCTCTTACTTCTCAGTTCATCGAGCCTTCTTACTTTGCTTGAGAATTACATTTTAAACACTAAAGTTACTTTGTCTCCTGGTATCTTTTATATAGACCTTTTATCATCATGCTTATACTTGATTTTCAAGCCAGTATCTGGGCCTGGGGGTTCTGGAAGCTACAGAATTGAATGACACATCTTCCTAGTCAATCCTTGTTAGCGCAAGATCAGAATTTAACAACCTGGAGTCAAAAACAAATGTCCCTGGAATATTTAGCATAAGGTTTCAGATTTAAAACAAACGTTGTGAGCCACTGAAGGTAAGCTACCACAGCCTTCTTCCCTATCCACTCTGATACTTAGGAAACATCAGGACTGAACAGGCCTGGTGGTATAGGCCTGTAATCCCAGCACTGTGAAAGGCTGAGGCAGGAGGATCGTAAGTTCAAGCTGAGCTTGGGCTACTTAGCAAGTTAGTGAGACACTGTCAAAATCAAACTAAAAATTAGGCTGAGGATGGAGCTCAAGATGAAGGCCTGCGCTTGATCCCCAGTACCACACACACACACATGCATCAAAAAAGGTAGAAAACTCTGGGAAGCCCAGATGACAAGGCATGAGCCAGGTATTCACAACAGCTCCTCAGCCAGCCACCGGTGTCCCAGGACCACCAGCATCTGACCCACCTCGGCTTCATGTCAGTGGTGAATTACCATTTCTGACAATGGTCCCAATTGTCACAGAACTGGCTGAGAGAAAAGGGCCAATTAAATTCTTGACATCTGCCATCAGATATTCATTTAGGCCATATAGCTCCAAAACGGCACGTGCTCGCACTCACCACAGCTTCATAAGGCCACAAGGACTTGTTTCTTGCTTAACAAGGTGAACCAACAAAAGATGCTCAGTTTACTAATAGACTGTTCCTGTAATACAGACGTTCGACTTACTAATGCAATTTAGGCGGGAAACATGTCCGTGTGGTACCTTGCACATTTCACGGTGCACTGCAGAGCATTGTCACACAGGTCCTTGTAAAACAAATTGAACTGGTTTTCTTTTCAAAATTCCTTCTAACTGTGAAGTATACATAGCAATGAAAGTGAAGTCCAATCAAATTTCACAGTCCAAAATAAACTATCTTCAAAACCAACAGACTCAAAGACAGATTCAGCCTCCCAGAAATTCAGCAGCATTTGACCAGTAATTCACAATACCTTGTTTAGAGAAAGCTGCAAGGGGAGATGGTGGCGGAGCTTCTAGGGAGAGGCTGTCTCCTGCTCAGCATTGGCAAGGATAGATGGGGGTGGAGGACTGACAGGTGCCACCGCCTCAAGGCATTGCTGCTGAGATCCTGGAGCCAGCCTGCTCCCAGGGTTAGAAAATGAAAACCACAACATATCTGGTTTTTAAAAAGGAAAAAATACCATTGAGATCAGCCATCTCTCTGCTGTACTCTCCAGCACCCAGGACCTGGGCACAGGGGGACCCTGGCAGCAGGCTGGGCCATGGTAAGGGCCATCAACGAGGCACTGTGCAAAGCCTGACTTGCTGTGCCAGCTCAGTTTCTCTCTCCACCTGAGTGACAGGTGACATGGACCACAAAGATGTAAGTAATGGATTTTATTCTATGACACACCAAGGTTTCCCAAATGAGTTAAGACAGTGAGGTCCCCAAGTGAACTCCCAGTGGCCTGGATTCTTCCAGGGATCGACAAGATCAACTGAATTCAACTCTGCTTGGCTGAGTTCCTGCCTGCATAAGCAGTGCTGTTCCTGGCCCCAGGGGCTGATGAATGGCCCTCCTTCCTGGTCCCAGGGGCCCGCAGCTTGCAGTGGAACAGAGAGGGAAACAAGGTTCTGCCTCACAGGGCAGGCAAGGCGGGTGCTGGGACTGTCACGAGGACCTGGAAGAGAGGCCACTCTGCTGAACTCTACCGACTCTGGATCACTGGGAAAGGTCTCAGCAGGCAAGTCAGTGGTCAGCACACAGCAACCCATGAGCAAAGGTCCTGCGCTCTACCAAGTTCAAGGCCACATTCAGCATGAATCAGGGATAGCCAGGCAAGGACTAAATAAGGAGAAGTCAGGTGCAAACACCAGCTCAGCAAAACACCAGCTTTAGTCCCTCGTAAGCTACTGAGGGACTTCTGCATCAACATGAGCATTTTAGGCATGGTCCTAAGTACCTGGTGTCGGGAAAAGAATTCAGAATTCAGAACCACACAGGGCTCAAATTCTAGCTCCTTCAAGGATTGGTTGCTTGAACTCATGCCTTTCCAAGTCCTGGTTCACCCATCCAATGGAGACCACAATCTTGCACATGTGGTATGACAATTTACCTAATCAAACTATTCTTCCTAAGGCATTGGAAGCTTTCTGGCAGCTTCTAGAAACTTCCTTCACCTGCTTCAATAATCATTGCAAACAAGTATGAAAAGCCTTGTTCCTTCCAGTGAGATGAAGGCAAGTGTTCTGTGACACACCCTTGTTCACTTGGGCGCTCTCTCTCCAAACCATCTTTCTATGGCCGTCTGCACAGAACATCTGTCTGTCTCAGCTTGTTATCTGCCATTACGTCTGTTCCCACAGTGGACACATGCTTCTCACACCACATTTTCGTATAACCTTTCATTGTTCTACCGGGGGGTGTTAGGCTGACCATGGTGCTCCAAACGCTGTGGATACAATGTGCCTGATTAAGACAGCCACCTTATCCAACCCAGGACCTCCCAACGAGATCTGAAAACCCAGATTAAAGCTCTTAAAGGATCTAAACACTGTTGTATCTGAATATTTTAGAATCAATAAATAATCATTTGAGAAAAATTAGCGTGAGTTTTCCACAGGACAGGTCAAGCAGACATGGTTGTCACCCGTCACCCTGGGTAGATGGACTGTGACAACCCGAAGCACTGCACTGGGAAGGTTTTCTTGGGGTTTTGTTTTGTTTTGTCTTTGTTTTGTTTGCTTTGTGGTACAGGACATGGAACCTAGGGCCTTCACAATGTACTATATCCTCCGACCATTTTTATTTTTTATTTTGAGATATAAGGTCTCATCAAGTTACTAAACTATCCAGATTGGGCTTAAATTTGTAACCCTCCTGCCTCACCTTTCCAGAGTCTTGGGACTGCAAGGTTGTGCCATGGGCCTGGCTCACATCGGGAAAGGATTTGAGACCACAACGGAACTTGGCAAAGAGCCGGACTGTGAACATCAGCAGCGTGCAGCAGAGGTCCGCGGACCCTGCGGCTGTGCCGCCTCAGCATGCACCATGGCGGGAGGCATCCAAGCGGCACACAGACCTGCCAGAGGTCTGGTTTTCCATCAGCACGTGTTGCCTATGCAGGTCTTGAGCCGAGGAGGCTTCATGTGCGAAGCATGTTCTACACTCACTCAAGGAACCATATTTGGGCTCTAGCTCAGGGAACTTTAAACTCAGAGGGACAGAGGATCTGGGACACGAAGCAGAAGGTGCCAGAGCAGACCCAGGCTGCGCACAGCAGGACCGCAGAGTGGAGAGGCGTGTCTTCCTCTCCCAGAGACAAAGTTCTTGCTCTCCCAGCTAAACAAGGTTCTGCCTCACAGGGACAGTGAGTGAGCCAGGTGGCAGTAAGGCCACTCCAAGCAAAGGAGGGAACAGAGCACAGGGGCCCATGAGGATGAGGATAAGAGCTGCAACATGGAAGAACCAACAGGGAGGAGCAAAGCCAGGTAGCGTGGGGGGAGGTGACCTACTCCGTAGACAACTAAAAGCCAACATGCATCAGAGAGGAACACAACCCGATTACTGCTCCAATCATTCAACCAAGCAAGGTGGTGCGGACTTGTAATCTCAGTACTCTGGGAGACTGAGGCAAGAGAGCTGCCAGGTCAGAGTACAGCCTCAACTTAGTGACTTAATTAGATCCTGTCTCAAAATAAAAAGTTAAAAATGGGCTGGGAATACAGTTCAATGAGAAGGCCCTCAATTCAATTACACACACACACACACACACACACACACACACACACACACACACACACAAGGCTTTTAGCACATGTCCAAGCACCTGGAACATTGCCAAGTTCGTCATGCCATGGAATGGTTACCAAGCGAATTCTAGTTTCAGGGAGACTCAGAGGCTACCTCAGAAATCTGTTCAAGATCACTGTTTATGAGTGGCAGTGTTGGGCACGGTTGTGCACGTGGGTGGGTCATGCTGCTTCCGAAGCTCTTGTTCTAAACACTGCACCCCAGGGAAAGAAGACACAGAGACAATAGAGCAGAGGCAGGGCCAGGGCTGGGCAGAGGGTTGCCAGACAGTCGTAAGGAGAGGACAGGCCAAGGTGCTGGCTGAAAACGAGAGGCCAGGAAGGGGACATCAACGCAGAGGCAAGGTCTCTGGAGCTTGCTCTACACTGCAGAATGGGGAGGGTAGCCTGCCATGCAGTCAGCAGGCACTGTCCACGTGCCAGGCACTGTACTTGGCCCAGGGGTGCAGGACAGAAGACACAGCCCAGCAGGGTGACAACAGGCCACCCAGCCATGACCACACACAGTGCTAAGTGCTGAAGACATGAGCAGCCATCAGGAACCTGCTCGGGGGCTGTCTAGGAGAAACTGTGGCAGAGTTCCAAGAGCAGGCCTGGAGCAGACAGATGGTAGCCAGCCAGGGAAATGGGCTCTGGCCATGAAGATTCCCTCGTGGCCAGTCAAGGTATCAGGCTTTGTGATGAGTCACTAGAAGCGTCCAGGCAGCTGAGAAGTATGACAGAGCAGTGTTTCTGAGAGAGAACCGTTAGCTACATCCAGGTGGGAATAACCAGTCCTTGTGCAAATGAAAAAATATGTGTTATCTGAGGCTCCAGCAGCTCCTGTTCCTGGCTTCCTGGGGGTGAAGGAGTGTTGGTTAGCATGTGAAACCCTGCGGCCAATTCCAGCACCAAACTAAGAAAAAGAAAAAACAGATTTCAAAGAAGGATCCCATTCTACACATTGTTAACCATGGACACATGTCATTTTGCAATTGTCTAAACCCAGCAAATCAAAATTGAATCGAATGTAAACTACAGATTCCGGATGATCACAACATGCACATGCCAGTTCAGTAGTCACAGTGAAGATTCCACGGTGGTGGGAACGCAGGGAAGGATGGAGGCTGCACATAGGTACAGGCAGAAGGTACATGGGAGTCTTCGTGTCTTCCTGAACCTAAAACCACAAAATCAAAACCTAAAATGCAAGAATATAATAGTTTCCCCCCAGCCAGACAAAAAAAAAAAAAGTGTCAGTCATTAGTATGGAGAATGGATCAGGATGGGGGCGAGGCCCGAGGCAGGACGGACAGTGGGACTGTGGTGATGCACAGGAGTGTGGGGGAGCTGAACTGCAGCAATGGGACAGTGAGGTGAGGATGGGGGGCTGAAAAGAGCCACTGTGAACCAGACTGGTCCTGGGAGGTGGGAGGGCGGGCAGCCAGCTCTCAGGCTCCAGCGAAGGACACAGGTGCCTTTGCCAGGAGGACTTGAGCATGTCAAGGGAGCAAGAGGACTTCAGTTGTGAAATGCCCATAGAGACAGCAAAGAGAGGGTGGCCAGCAGGCAGCTGGACACACAGCCCCGAGCTGGGAGAACACAACCGCTGCAAACCCAAGGATGAGCAGACTGCACACGTGAGCACACCTTACCTCCCAGGCCAGCCACAAAGTGTTCACGTCCTGCCCACGGACTGCACTTGTCATCACAGCCAAGCCCCTGCCCCCCACCCCCACTTCCCCTGCATTGTTCCCCTGGAGTCCATGCCACCACGGCCCGTTACAAATCTAAGAAATATGTAGTTCCACAACACACACACACACACACACACACAGAGAGAGAGAGAGAGAGAGAGAGAGAGAGAGAGAGAGAGAGAGAGAGAGAGTTAAACCAAAGTGACAGGCCATCTTCCCAAAAGCAAAATACATGTAGGAAGAAAATGCTGGAAAGTTCTGGCACAGGCCGGCACATAAACACATTCCACAGTATTGCATGACTTTTATGCAACATTGACTGAGCTGGTCAATAATTTAAGGGGAGGGGGAAAATACGCTAGTTGACATAGCAACTGTCACATCGCATTACTCGGGCTACCATTTCCATACAGATGTCTGCCTTAAAGGAAAACACTTCCCCAGATGCCCGTGAACTTGGGCGCCTCATTGCCACGGAGGAGGGAACATCTGGTTTGCAGCACACTCGCATCAGCCTCCCTGTATTTCTCGGGTCTTCTTTGCCTCAAGCAATTTTGTTTTCATGAGACTAGATTTTAACTGGGGGGAGCTGAAGAGAGGGTGCTTGGATTTGAAGGTCCACAGCAATAGCAAGATGGTGGGGATAAAAAAAAAAAAAAAAAAAAAAGCCTATACCTAAGTCAGGCCATCCAGGAGAGAAATCTAAAGTCACCAGGCTGGACCAAAGCAAGCTTGCAGAGTTTCTCAGGGTTGGGGGAGTCAAAGAGAAATGTTCCCCAGTTGTGGTGATAAAACCTTCCATATGCCTGCCTCTAAGAAGCAACCCCACCCTGCCCTGTAAGACAAAGGCTCCATCCTTGACACTGGGAATATTTTCCTGAGAGCATCCCCGTTTTCCAAATATCTTAAGTCTCTTGGTAAGAAGGACACATCATTAGGAGAGTCCATGTCCCCTATTTCCAAACCTAACCCACAGTAAAAGCCATAAGTGAACAGGGAACAAAGATGAAACTCCCAAACCATTCACCAACATGTGCTCCCAAACCACAGTGCCATCTCTGCAAATGGCTCCCCAGTCTGCTCCCTTTGTGACCCAACGAACATACACCTCTCAGGATGTGTGACCAAAGATGCTGCCCAAGCACCCTTGTCTACATGGGCACCTTCACCACCCAGAGAAGCAGGTATTTAAGTGGAGCCCGAGTTTCTGCCTAGGGCTCTTTTTGCCCAGACTCTGAAGCTTACTTAAATGGGCTCCCTAGTACAGAAGGTAGGGTGACACAACACACCTCAGGCTGGCTGTTACCATCACATCATTCCAAATGAGTGCACAGGCTAAACCAGAAAAGTACAAAGGCCACAGGACCACGGGGATTAACAGGGTACCTGCTGGCCAGGAGGTCCCAAAGTGAGCTCCAGAGAATCCCCACTGTGCATTTCCAGTATCTGTGGGGCTTCGTATTTCAAAGCCATAAAAACTGCAGCATTACTTTCCCTGCATCCCACAGTAGCTCGTCGTCCTGGGGATGTGCATAAAGTTGCCCATTCCCCTGGACCAAGCAGACAGGCTCACCCTGCAGGACAGAGCTGGGCTGACTCCCTGCCTCTCACTCGTCTCCCTTAAAGGCCCACAACAGCATTCCCTTTTGGAAATCAAAACTCCACAGCCCCCTGCCCTGGGGCTACCACACCTGACCCATTCCCCAAATCTGTCCACCCTCTCTCAGTTCCAAGGAAGTTCCCCAAGGCCCCTTCAAGGGTGCCTCCCGTGTCCCCTATCTCCTCCCTCCACCCATCACCTGCCCCAGAGGCAGCCTGAGGGGGCCTGGCTGCAGGCCCGTGGTGTCGCAATCCCAGAGGGCCACTCAGAAGGCAGGCTACACGGCCGCTCCGGTTACATCTCAGTATTTGCCTTGGCTCTCTCCTGCTGTCACTGCAGGCTATAATGGGCATGTTTTTCCAGGAAAAAATCATCGTTTTTTCTATTCCCTGCTTGTTTTTCTCAGGGTGCACATGATGTGCAATCATGAAACACTGTAAATAAATTAGCAGTAATTTGAAGGGGCTGAGTGTTATGCTTGGTCACAAGATGTCCTGGGAGCCAGCTGGAGGGGCAAATGCCCTAATCAGGGCAGTCAACATGCAGTGACAACTGTGCACACCGTCACCCAGCCCTCCTCTCCCAAGTGTCCTTCTTTCTGATCAGCCTTGGCCACCTCCCTGGCCCATGGCTCCCCTGTGCAGAGGGGCAAGGAGCATTTACCAAATAGTTGCCGCAGTGCCAGCCACCCAACACGGCCTAGATCTAAGTGACATGACCTTCCCCTCAGACAGTAACATAGCCCACCTCACGAACAACCCCAGAAAATAACAGGACATGAACACTGACTTGTGAACAATTTCAAAGTAGCAGCCCCCCCATGACAGTGCCCCTACAGCCCAGGTCCCACCCAGCAGAAGTAACAAGCCCCCAATGAAAGTGCACGTACACCCCAATCCCACCCAGTGGAGGGATCGGCGGGGCCTTTTTCCACTGCTGAGTCAATCTTACTTCTCCCTGCCTCTGCTGCGCCACACACCCTTCAGGCAGGAGCTTAGGTAGACTTCACACAACACTTCTCCTAAGCTGCCAAGCAGAGGTGGCCCCAGAAAGTACCAGGCCAAATCAAAAGCTTCCACCCTCACCTTCCATCTAACCCACCTCTTCGCTTTCCACTGGTGCTGCAGCCTGAATCCCCTGCCAGGCAAGCCCACAGAATCCCTGCCCTGATAGCTAGCAGCCCCCAGGATGAGTGGGCAGGTCCTGTCTCTGTCCATCCTCCCTCCCAACTGTGGGCAGGCCTCCAGCTGAGCACTGGATGCACACAGGTTCCTGCCTCCAGCCCCTAGGATATCACGCGGCACCTTTCAAAATCTATCCTCCTCCCTTCCACCTCCCCTTGGACATGGTCCCAGAGTAGGCAATGTCCAGGAGCCTCACAGGAAGACTTAGTGAAGAGAAACTCAGAAATGTTCAGGATGGGACTAGTGGGATTCATGGCCAGAATCTACAAGGTAGGGAGGAAGGGCCTGCTGCTTTGGGTCCAGAGCTGCCAGCCTTGCAGCACAAAGGAGCCAGATGACAGAAGCCATGGCCAGAGGTCCTGGGAAATTAGGTAGTAGGAAACTTCTCAGACCTCTTACCCCCTATTTTAGCCCCACTGCCACTTTCTTGCCAAGGATAACAGCTCCCCACTTTTTCTTCTAGCAAAATCCAAGAGTATCCTTGTTCCTTTTTCCAGAAACTTTTGTAACATTGTGTCTCTTTCTTGGACTAAATTATAATCTGTCATCTTTTCTCCCCCAATAATGGGGATTGAATTCAGGGACTTCACATTTAGCTACATCTCCACCTTTTTTTTTTTTTTTTTTTTTTTTTTTTTTGAGATAGGGTCTCACTAAAGTAGTCAGTTGCCGGGGCTGGGTTCAAACTTGTGATCCTCCTGCCTCAGCCTCCATGAGTGCTGTGATTATAGGCATATGGCACCACAAGAGCTACAATTTGCCATCCTTATCAACCTCTGAGCCATTCTTTACTCTGCTTGCTAATCATCTGACCACTGGATTTTATGAGCAAAAGAGTATATTAATTAGATATTATCAGAAAGAAAGCTGAGAAGACCTAACAAGATCATCAAGTTTTCTGAGAAGGATAATAGGTACAAATGGAAAAAAAAAAAAAACCCAAAAACTAAATGGGTGGCCTTGGAGCTCACCAAGGTGGCTGCCATCAGAAAGTCTCCATGTCACAAAGATGTGACAGCGTCAAGATGAGAAGGCGTTCAACAAGGAAGGACAGATCCCAGAAGCCGCAGGATCCTGTAAGAACAGGGTAAGGGTGCCTGGAGAACTGGGTGAGCTCAGGCACACTGGAAAGTCCTCAAAAACAGGGTGAGCCAGGAAGTGTGACATGTATTCGTGATCCGAAGCACTCAGGGAGAGTGAGGCAGAAGAATATCAAACTTGAGCCCAGCCCAACCTTGGTGATTTAGTGACATCCTATCTCAAAATAAAGTTTAAAAAGAGCTAGTGATGTAGATCAGTGCTAAAAACCCTGGATTCAGTCTCCAGTGACTCACATACATACACACACAGCAAGGGCAAACCGCCTTGGAAGGCTGCTAGCCTTATCATAGAGAATCCTGAGAAAGGGCAGGTACTCAGGTGGCCACAGAGCACCCTCTTCACAAAAGCACGTGACCTCTAACTAGGAGCAAGGCAAACAGCCAGAGAGTGCAGAGGGCAATTGAAGTGTCCTTGCTACCTCTAGTCTCCAGACTCAGCGGACTGAAATCCCATCACCCAGAGCCTGAGAATAAGATGACGAGGGTGAAACCTACACTTCCTGACAGCGTGAAGGACCAAAACTGATCTCAAGGAAACCAATGTGCAAGGCCTTAAAACCAAGGCCAGGGTCATTGAATGTCCCCTCTTACCTAGCGGAGGTCTGCAGTGAACTATGAAAAGGATTCAGGCAGGAAAGACTGGGGTTAAATTTAGCCTGAATTCACCACAACCCAGTAAGCAAATGGCCCTCACTTCCTTTCCGAATTGCATTCCTGGGACAGTGATAGGAGGTCACACGTAAATTATTTTCACTCAGTGGTAGAGTGCCCTCTATTCTCAATTTCATGGACACATTGCATAAAGTCCTGTGAAATCTTAAGGATAAACCAGAAATGGTTGCTAAAACTTCATTGGGTGTGTTTGTAATGACAGAAGAGCCGCATGAATTAAATCATCAGTTTTCAAATTAGTTCGATTACAAATAAAGAACGCACACCTCCAGAACACCAAGTGGCACAATGATGTAAGAGTCTAGAGAACTGGATACCACGACTTATTCTTTAAGCAAGATAAAACCACAGGCCCAAGTAAAGTACAGGAAAACATAGGCATGGATCTTCCTAGTTCTGAATTAGGGAGCGTTTTCTCACACAAGTCACCAAAAGTAGTTGAACTTGGTGGCACACGCCTATAATTCCAGCATCCTGGGACACTGACGCAGGAAGATCCCAAGTTTGAATCCAGAAGAGCAACTTAGGAACCTGGTAAGACCCTGTCTTGAAATAAAATTAAAATGGGCTGAGGATATAGCTCAGCGTAAAGGTTCTGAATTGAATTCCCCAGCAACATAAACACACACACACACCAAAAAAAAAAAAAAAAAAAACACCATCTAAAGCAAACACAACAAATGAAAAAAACAGTCAAGCTGGATAGATACACAAAAAAAGTGTAAATGTTTGTGCCTCAAAGGATACAATCAAGAAACTGAGAAGACAAAGAGGACACTTTTGCAAACCATGGAAAGGACTTACTTCTAGGAAAGGAAATTTGTTTCTAAAAATGTGCAAAGAACTCTACAACTTAATAACACAAGGACAACCCAATTTTAAAAAGATAAAGGATTTATATAGATGTTTCTTCAAAGAAGATATACAAATAGTAAACACATAAAAAGATGTCATTAGTCATCAGGAAATGCAAATCAAACCACACCCAAAGGTACCCTATCATGCCCACTAGAACTGCTACTATCAAAATAACACAAAAAAATACATAAAAAATAGGTGTTATCCAGGATGTAGAAAAGCTGGAAGCCTTCTATGTTGTTGGAAGGAATATATAATAGAACAGTATCTTTGAAAAATGATCTGGCGCTTCCTAAAAAGGTTAAAAATAGTTACCATATGACCCAACAACTCCACTGCTGGGTTCCCAAGAGAAATGAGGATATATACTCACAAAAAATTCTGTACATACATAATCATAGAAGCAGTCACAACAGCCAGAAGGTGGAGGCATCTGAAATACCCATCAACTAATGAAGAGCTACACATATGTGGTATATCCATGCAATAGAATGTTATTCTGCCACAAAAATGAATGAAGTATTGGCACACACTATGACACGAGTGATCCCCAAAAAGATTATCCTAAGTGGTGGAAGTCAGACACAGAAGGCCACATATTATATAATTTCACTTATATAAAATATTCAGAAGAGGAAAACCAAGAAAGTAGATTAACAGCTGCCTAAGGCTAGAAGGGCAGAAGCCCCAAGGAAGAGGGGTTTCTTTATAGTGGCAGATGTACAGCTCAGAGAATACAAATAAAAAATAAAAGCTACCCAACTGTATACTTTAAGTGGGAGAATTATATAGTGTATGAACTCTATCTCCATAAAGCTATTTATTTCTATATAGAATTTGAGTATCCTTTATCCAACACTCCTGGGAGCAGATGTGGGTTGGATATGATATTTTTTCATGTTGTAGAATATTTGCATGTATATGATAAGATGTCCTGAGCATGGAACCTGCATTTAAACATGAAATCCCTTTATGTTTCATATATTCACATGCATAAATTTTGTAATTAATAAACTAACATTATTTAATAATTTAACATATTTAATAGTACATATATACCTTTAATAAGTTTGTGCATGAAATGAGGTTTCATAATGTAGAAGTTCCCGTTTACAGTGATACATTGGTGCTTGCAAAGCTTTGAGTTTCTGAGCATTTCTTATTTTGGTTGGGAATGCTCAAACTGCAATGGGGATAAAAGTAAAAACTTCCTCTTTCATCTGAAAAATCAACTACAAGATCAACTACACACATCTCAAAAAAATGGAACTGTATTTCAGTAGCAACTCAATGCAAAATATTTGGGGCCAGGCATGCCAGTAATGAGCTGCTGGCTGAGGGTAGAGCTACCCTGGGTTGGTTATACAGAATTGCTGAGGTAAACTGAGGCTGGCTTTGTAGAAACAGAAGGTGCTGTCCAAGAAGCATGACAAGCCCTCCCCACCCAGCACTGAATCTCATGGTTCTGTACACCAGCATTTCTCACATGCAGGGTGTCCACAGGCCATCTGACAGTCCTGGTGTTGGTCTTGGTAAAGTACAGATTCTGACTCTGCAGGCCTACTCTGGGCTCAAGTGCCTGCATTTCTAACAGGTCCCCAGGGCTGTGACCATATTCTTGAGTAGCAAAGTGGGATAAGGAAGCTCAGATACCAAGTAACTTCACCAGAGCTCCACAAAGCAGTGCCAAGCTTTGAACTCAAGTCTAACTCAGTCCAACACCCAGAGTCTTTTCCACCACCACACCCATGACAGCTTAGATGCTACTACAGTTTGAATCTTGAATGTCACCTAGTGACTCCTGTGCTAAAGACTTTGCCCTTGGCTGTGGCACTATCTGTGGAAGGATGAATGGAAACTTTAAGAACTATGGCCTAGTGGAAGGTTAGGTCACTTGGGCATGCTGCTGTCCAATAAGGTCACTCTTTCTCTTCCTCTCTCCCTCTCTCTCTCTCTCTCTCTCTCTCTCTCTCTCTCTCTCTCTCTCTCTCTCTCAGGCCATTAGAGAAGCAGTTTTGCTCTACCACGTGCTGTAACCTCCATGTGCTGCCACTCCCACCAGAAAGCTAAAAGCAAACGTGTCCACCATATCAAGAGCTGGAACCTCCACAATAAACCTGTTCTCCCTATAAGTTGATTATCGCAAGCCATTTGTCACAGAGACGGCAAGGTACTGTTCTATGAGAAGCTTACATCTGACGCTCACAGCACAGGAGAAACAACTGAAGAATTTAAGACATCTGGCCTATAAAAATTAAGACAAAAAAATAAGTCTTTGGAGACAAGGCAGCCAGTCCCAAACAGGAGAAATGCTGTTTGGGGGTGAAGCCACCACCAACTGCTTACCCACAGCTCCAGGGGGCACCACATAGGTAGACATCTGGGTAGGTCAGCTGGGGTTCCCTAAATGTTGTAGTGATCCGTAATGTGCCAAAGTAGAACGAACAGGTATCCGTGGTGCAGAGGCCAAAACTTCCCAGACCAGATGTGCAAGACTTTGACATGTCTGTACTGTCATCTTATTAGCACCGCTATCAAAAAGGGGTCGTTTGCTGTAATAATAAAACAAAATCTCAGGAAGCAACTGGGCTTGATGGCACAAGCCTATAATCCTAGCACTATGGTAGGCTGAGGCAGGAAGATTTCAAGTTCAAGCCCAGATTGGGCAACTGACTGACTTAGCAAGACCCTGTCTCAAAACACACACACAAACTTACAAAACACTAGAGTAGGCTGAGACCCTATCTCAAAAATAAAATACAATACCACCTACTTAGTTAAGGCCATTCAGCTAGGAGACCTACACTTGGCTTTGTTTTTGCTTTTCAATAGCAAGGATTGAAGCCAGAACTTTTACACTGAACTACACACCCCACTGTTAGGTGAAAGAAGGAGTTGGTCAGAACCAAAAATCTGACCAGCAGCAAGAGAATTTGGAGTGAAAGGTTACTGGCCCCATGACCCACCTGGCCACCAGGTTGAGGCCTAAGGCAGTGTCCAGCGCAAGGGATTAAGGGATAAGAAGGAGATAACAAAGACAAGAGGGAAGCAATACGGGGTCAAGGAGGCACAAAGGGCAACAAGGGGTAAAGGCAGGCTGATGACGGGGTGAACTGAGCTTTTATTTAATGTGGGTGGATTAACCAGCAAAAGGGTCAGGGGTTAGGCTGGGGAGCTGTGCATGAGTCAGGGATTGGGCAGAGGGCAGAGCAGAGCTGCCGGATAGGCTAGGAGAGCAGGCCCGTGGCTATGAGTTAAGGGAGACAGGCCCCCGAAGTGCTCAGAGCTGTCGCCATCAGTTGGCCAAATACTGGGGTCTGCAAACCTGTGACGTCAGAGCTGGGAAGGAAAAAGGGAATGGAACTCTGTAAGCCAAGGCCACACACAGAGAGCCAAGCTGTGTGGGATTGCCTGAGTTCAGCACAGGAATTACAGCAGGGGAACCTCAAACCCATCCCAGCCCTTTTTTTTCTTTCTTTCTTTTTTTTTTTTTTTTTTTTTTTTTTTTGAGACAGTGTACTACTTTGCCAAGACTCCAGACCAGACTTGAACTTGTGATCCACCTGCGTCAGCCTCCCAAAGTACTGGTATCAGTACCACTACATTCAGACACCTATTACAGAGAGAGGCAGAGAGTTTGGTGTTTGTCAGTCATTAAAGATATATTATCAGGAAATGGAAATGAAGCGTTTATAATTGAATATTGACATATTTTGAATTGTAATAAAAGTCAAAGTCATCTTATTTCTCCTTCTAAAATTCAGCCATACCCCCCAAGATCATCTTGGAAAACACCGGCGCTAAAGATTTCAACACCTCAGCCACCGTGAACTTCTGGATCCCTCCCTGTATCTCCGCTCTAAAGCTAACAAGCCCTTGTTTCCCGGAGCATCATTCCAGGTTTGGAGGTCTGGACAAGCACAGTGCTGCAGACATGGCCTGCGCCTCAGCACGAAGCACGGAGCTCCCACTGCACAGGAGCACTGCCCCGCCCTTACTGCAATCCTGGATCAAATCACAGCCACCTTCCTACCTCCCCTCCTCAGCAGGCCCTCACTGCACCTGTCCCACGAGAATCCCTGAATTCCCACCCACTCACTGCCATATCTTCCCAGACCTGTCAGTTGGTGCTTTTCAACAAACCTCATGACAATAACCCAGAAAATGACTTTTGAAGTTTAGGGAGTTTCCAAAGGAACCACGCTTGGCTGTCACGTAGACTCTTCCTCATGTAGCTCCCAACCACAATCTGTTGGGAAGAAATTAGCGTGCAGGCCCCTACCCTGAACTCCAGTGGTTCTCTTATAAGCCAGCACAGAAAGGCAGGAGAAGAGAGGCCAGGGCAAAGGAACATGCGAATCCTGCCGATTCCAGGCCAACGTTCTGCCTTTCACGGTCCCAAAGCATCAAATGTCCTATAACAGGTATTGTCACGACCACCATGGGAAACAGATAATATGTTTCCATTTTGCAAATGATGACTGCCCCTCAAGAGTGGCCAGATAACTTAACGGGACACCTAAGCAGTTGGCAGAACCAGCGTTCCATGTCAGCTTTACCTGACACCAAAGGCCAGGCTCATCCTGTGCAAGACACAGGAAGAAAAGAGAAAAACCAAAGGCCACCAGCAGATGGTAACCCGCAAGGCTGGGATGCATGGGAGTGACTTACACGGAAGACCATAAAAGAGCACATCTCTTTTGATAAGAGTTACTTTTCAATATTTGTGAACCCTTGATATCATTTAATAATTAACAAATAAGGGAAATAAAATGAGGAAATAAATTAAGGGTAAAGCTCTCGAAAGGTCCAAGGGCAACATGGGACAAGAGATTTCAGCTCATCTTTGTCCAGAAAAGAAGTCAAGATTAATCCCACCAAGGGACACGGGGACAAAGACGCCTGCTCCTCAACCCACCTCTAGGGAAAGTGCAGTCAGAGCTTCCCAAAGGGAAGGGGTGATGCATGTTATCACTTCCGCTGTAGCCAGCTGCCCTGGCCAATAACCACACCAGCACTGGGGAGTTCACAATTCCAGGATGTTTTCCATCTGCTCACAGGGTTACCAGAAGTTACAGTGATGGGTTATCAATAATTAACTCCTACCCAGAGTTGGCCCAACAGCTGTTCATCCGGTGGCTCCCGTTAAACACAGTCACACAAGCAGGCGCAGCCTTTGCAAACAGAACTCAGAGAAAGGGAACAAAGCAACAGCCTTCTCCACGGTCACAGCCAAGCACACAAGTGCCACGGGGTGACGCACTGGCCACAGCTGTGAAGAGCATCCTTGATACCATCAGCTGCTGCAAGTGCCACATGTTTCAGGCCACTCGATGTGTGCAGTGGTTCTGGGAAAGATCTCGTGCCCATGTCTAAATACCAAAAGAAAGATCAGGCGGCTCTGAGTATACCTGAGCTCTTTCTTGAAACTGTGCAAAATCTCAGCCAGCACAATGGAGCCCACAGCAGCAGGAAAACATTTGGGGACTTTATTTAAAGCACTATTAATGAGGAAGGGTCCATAGCGAGATTTCTTAGTGCTTATGAATATTTATTACAGCACATTCTTTTAAAAAATTAAGTCCGGTACAAATGGGAAACAGATTTCTAAGAGTCAGTCATATGTTTACATTATGTAAATTCAAGTTAAAGACCTATAACCAAAATTTTGTTAAATGCCAGAAAGAGGGTGGAGGGAAATGCTGATATTTGGACGTTTTCTTAAAATGGACAAAACTATTTTTAAAGTTTTTGACAATCTGTGCACTGAGGGGTCCTTGCAGGCACATTTTTTTAATTTTTAATTTTATTAATCTGGAAGCAGAGTCACAAGCTCAAAGCAGTGTCAAAGACCTGAGATTGCTCGGTAGCTTCTCTGCTCTCTGCACTCAAGGCTCTGCCAGACTGAGATAGGAGACACTACGACCTTGACCAGAAAGTTCCCACGTAAGTCCCTGCCTCCCCCAGCCCTGGAGCGGTGAGAGACTTTGCCAACACACCAAAGTCTCCTGGCTAGCTAGCTCACGAACAAAAATTGGGACAAAGGCCACTCTTCCAAGTTGAACATCCTGCCCAAAGATGTCACCTTGAGCTTGGAGACCCCGAATGAGAAGGAGACTCTCTGAGCACAAATTCAGCAAACATGCAGGCAACCGGCCAAAGTCCAAGTGAAAAGGTGAGTGGAGTACCCCTGACCTTAGACATTGTAGCTGAAGACCTAGAACCCCAGGCTGGGGGTGGAGTTGGGGTAGAGCACTTGCCTAGCATGCACAATGTCCTGCATTCTGTCTCTAGAAACAAAATCCTTTAACCCCAAACTTTCACCAGATACCATATCACTAAAGGTGAGCTAAGTAATTCAAGCATTGTTTTATTAGAAAATCATTTCGTAGTCACTATTTTTAAAATCTGCAATATGGGAAAAGTGCTAAATCGGATTAAATTTCCATTGAGAGCCTGACTGAGTTTGAAACAAAGTACCTCACTTCAGCTCTGAAAGTTCTGGGCCCAGAGCAAAGCCGCCCACCTCCTGTCCCCACCTCCTGCTGGCTGCCCACTGCCTCAAGCTCCAGGCCACAGCCCAGAAGAGGCTGAGCAAAGCTGAGCCTCCACTGCCGGGCCCACTCCAAGGAGCTGGAAGCCTGGCTGACGCAGAGAAGAATAAATGAGTTACAGATTGCATGACTGTCACCACCAGAAAGAAGCCCCCCCAACCCAATCATCACCTTGCGAAAGACTCCCTGCCCACGTTGTAGCTGTGGGGGCCCAAGCAAGTGCCTTGACCACTGGGAGGCCTCCCAGCCCCCTGAGCCCTGGGGGATAAGACCGCTCCCTTCAATCCGCGGGGCTGTGGTGGTGCTCAGCAGTGTCCCACCCAGGGCGCTCTGTTCTGTGCATGGGAGGTAATCGGAACAGCAAGCGGGAGCTGCCAGGAGCAGCGGCGCCTGCCTAAAAGCCCAGCTACTTCAGAGGCTAAGGCAGAGGATCAGAAGCTGAAGACCAACTTAGTGAGACCCTGCCTTAAGATAAAGGCTGGGAAGTAAATCTCAGAGACAGAGCACTTGCCTAGAATGTTGGAGGCCCTGGGGTAAGCCCCTAGTTTTGAAAAAAAAAAAAAAAATCAAAGTGCCACAGCTCTGAGTGGTGCCACTATAGGCAAAATATAAAGAAAAATAAATGTGTAATAAACAGAAATAATGATGTACTATGGGATCCCTAAAGCTGAAAGCAAACCAGCTCTGGCTTGGTGACCTTCTAAATTCAGTCTCCGAGCATCCAGCCATTTTTCCCAGGCATTTGATTCCATGACTCACTTATAATAAAATCAAAACCCGTCTTGAAAATCCAGGGCTGGGGTAGCACAGTGGTGGCACCCTTTCCTGGCATAAGCAAGACTCTCAGTTGAACCCAGCAGTGCACGTGTGTGTGTGTGCACGCGCACACACACACACCCAACACATACATACTCATTATCCATGAATAACCACCAACCTGTCTTTGTGTCCTGGGGATTTACCAAAACCAATATTTTGTGCTGTGGTTCATCACGGTACACAGTGTAAAGGCAAACAGACGAAGCTTCAAGTTTAACCTGAAAAAAATAATAAAATAGCCATTTTGGTCTTTCCCTATACCAAGGGCACAGGAAATTACTGAACTACTAATTAGCACAGACTTTGCTTAAAGAACACTGTTCCACAGAAGTGAATTTAACAGGATAGAGGGGAGCATAAACATGGAAACTTTACCCACTCCGAGCTAACCACCGGGGAATCTGCACAGGTCTGTCTCTGCTGCCTCCTTCCCAGCTCACCTGCCCATCTGCCCAACTGCTGCCAATCCCTGGGACCATGCCCCCAAAGACGCACCATCCTGGTCCTCCTCGGGCCTTGACCGAAGACCACACACTTGCCTCAGATCTGTACCTGTCCAGCAGGTCTAGGCTGTTCTTTCAGAGCCCTTGTGGCCACCCAAAGATGACACCAAGCCTGCCTCCTGCCCCAACTCGGGGGTCCCCGCAAGCAGACCTAGAGAATACACACCCTCTCTAGGCCCTCCAGACTCAGTGCTGGCTCCTTGAAGCCCCGGAGTGGAGGAGTTCGACTCAGGGTACCCGTTTGCTTGTTACATAAAGAAAAAACTGGAGTCCCTAGCACTGGCACTGTCCCTTCTCTCAAGTGCCCACGTCCAAAGCTTTCTTTGTGGCCATCAATCCATATGCCCCCTCCCCTTCCACAGCAAAAGGTCAACACATTCCATTACCAAGTCTGTTTGGAAAACTGAGGAGAGTTCAAGGAAATTAGAAAAGAATGTGTCGGCTGAGCTACGCAGGCAGGTTGCTTGTAAAACTTCACAGCAGGCCTCTGCGTTTCAGGGAACTATTTCCCTACCACATCCTGGGACCCATAAACATTTGGTACCTCCCCTCTCTGAGGTCACTTTCAGGAAGCTTCTCAAGCTAGCCCTCCTGCAGAGGATACTGAAGCAGGGTGATCCACGAGGTGCTGTCACATGGTCATGAAGCCCCATATTTACAAAGGCTCCTATCTGCCCCGAAAGATGCTTCTTACAGACACCACGGGATACAGAGTAATCTCACCTGCTTAAAAACGTATGTAAAAACAAAACAAAAAAAAAAAAATCACAGGGCAATACACTAAAATGTTTATTGTAGCCTTTTCTCTATTTTTAGCTGTGGTTGCCAACTAACAACAGTGAGCACGTACTGTGTTTTAACCAGAAAAATCACTAAGTATCTGAAATGTGACAGGACAATTTGGAGACGGTAAAAGAGTTAAGAAAAGATTAGCACCAGACATGGGATACCCTCAAACCATTTCCTTGCCTTTTTTTTTTAAGTCTGTGTACAAAAAGAAAAGTCAGATCTGCAAAAAAGCAAGGAGGCCCAGCTACTTCCTAGTGAGGTTACTTCAGCACATTAAAAGATTGGAAATGCTTGTGTCTGTAATGAACCTTGAAAATGGTAGGAAACCAAATGTTTGCTTCCATGAAACTGCCCTTTAAAAAAAAAAAAGATGGGGCAAGCCAATAGGTGTCCAGTCATTTCAGGATTTCAATCAGATTAAAACAATCTTAGAAACTGTCTTACTTTATGCTTTTGTCAATGGCATTACTTATATTCACTTGCTAAACATACTCCTATTTTTTAAAGTATTCTATAAATATATGTGCAGGCTAGGGATAAGGCTTAGCATGAGCAAGGCCCTAAGTTAATATCCTGCATTCTTCCCTCACCCTACCAAAAAAAAAAAAAAAAAAAAAAAAATGGACCCATAAATTCCCATGCAGTAAACGCAGATAACTGAAATTGCATCCTACTGCATTCCTGGGCCAACTTCATCTTACCAAATTTCTGGACTAATTCTTGCATTTCTGCTTGCCTTGCATCCTTCACTCCCGCCCAGGACGGCCCCTGCAGGGCACCATCCCTCCCTTCTCTAAAAGTAAGCAGCCCCCAAATCTGAGGCAGTGCTTGTGCTTGCGTGCTTCTGGTTTTTACGCCACTAGGGGGCGCTGAAAGCGTGCGAGGACCAAACTCCCACTCTGCAGAGCCACAACCTGGAGGCATCCATAGGAATTGGATTCTTTAGGGAGTGACTTGACAGTGAACTACCGCGTCCCTAGTCTCAAGGAAGCCATAGTTTATAACTACACGACCACTGTTCATATTACTTCCGGAGCAACTTCACCGCAGCAGAACAGAACCCTGAAGCCTTCTGTCTGCAGATAGGAGCAACTTCTGGTAGGAGCAGAATATTAATACAAATAAACAAGAAACATTTTTTCTCTTTCAATAGATCAGGCTCATGATCTCACAAAACCAGACTCACGTTTAGGACTTCAGAATCCTAAATGGATTGAGAATTTTTTCTGTTTCTCTAGGTGGAACTTTGTATTCACTCCGAAAGGCATTTTGGGTTGTTTTTCTAAATCTAGAACACTGTTTCTATAATATTCTAGTCTGAGTTAGACTTCACAGAGCGTCGAACACACCTGCTCCCCCGAGGGAAGAGAGAAAGCCTCTGCAGAGGGCCACGTCCGTTCCCCAAGGGAGGCGTAGTAAGTCACAGCTGCTTTCTGGTGGCCCTCGGGGTCATCTTCCAGAACATCCACTGGGTAAAAGCCTACGAGTGGGCAAAAGGTAAGAAATGACATTAGTTTTACGTGATGTTCACTAAACGGACAGTCGCTCATTTCTTGAAGATTAAAAAGAAGCATGTTATATTTAAAAGCAGTTCACCTACTCCCTCAAATGTCTGGCAAACTTCCCTTCGCTCCTCCAAGACAACTGAGGGACAGACAACCAAGCCACTGCAGCCTGGACGCAGCTGGGACCTCGGAAGCTGAGCACCGCTGCTCGGAGTCGTGTCACTGCGTCCTTACACCTGGCTGGCTTACGTGTGCCCTGCGGGTTCATGAGCCTTGGCCAGTTCTTCTCCTACCTCGGCCCCTCTGTCATCACAGACCTCCGTGCAATGGTGTGGGTGACTTAGGAAACTACTTGTCTGCCCGTGCACAGAGAGACTGCTGTACGTGCTCATTTGCAAAGAGTTGCTTCCTATCACAGCGCTTGTGGAATAAGATGATATTCTTGAATATTTGTATAAATTGAGAGCATTCAATGCAGCTTGGCTGCAGCAAGTGCCCACTGTGCAGTGACCAGAGATGCTGGCTACATCTCCCAGACATGTTGCCAAGTGGGGAGCGGGCTCCGACACTCTTCTGTGGGCCCCACCTCTACTTCTGAGCTGCATTTTGTCCTCCTGAGATGCAAAGAGGTTACCTTAAGGGCTGCTGCCCCTCCTCCCGCCTGGCCTTCCTCTCCTCCTCCTCCTCCCTCCTCTCATCCTCCCATTCCTCCTCCTTCTTACCCACCACTATGTCCTCCTTTGCTTCTCATAAAAGACCGGTGTGGACATGATCACCCACTCTCAGCCCCTGTGCCGCCTCAGCTTCCCACCCTTCTCAGAGGTCTCTTCCTCCTGCAGCCGCTTCGCCGGAAAGAAAGACTGCTTAAGCAGCAAAAATGTCAAGTCTTCAATCCAGTAAGTTGGCCCAGAATGGATTTCACTGCCGCTGACTAGTAACTGGAGAGAACAGCTCTCCGAGACGACAGAGGATGTCAAGAGCCCCAGTGGGACAGGAGGCGGTCTTACATAAGCCCAACCCCAAGCCCCCATGTTCTACTGTGAAAACGTCTTGGATACAGCATGGCAAATAACTGCATAAAACCAGTCAGCCCTCCTATCTGCATCCATGGATTCAAGCAACCACGGGCTGAAAACACTGGGAGAAGATCGCCTCTGACTAAGCACGTCCAGACTGTCTCTTCTCCTTACCCCTAACTGATGCAGCATACTGTGTCCAGAATCACAGGAAGAGGCCATGTGCCAATACTGCATTTTGTGCAAAGGACCGCAGCATCACAGATTGGTGTGTGCAGGCGGGGAGGGTCTTCAAACCAGTTCTCCATGGATACTCAAGGACAACTTTGTATTTTCCCATTATTAATTTCTTAAGTATTTGAGTGTAAAATTCAAACAAATACTTACCATAAATATTTTAAATAAACACATGACGAATCAACAGTTCATTTAGCTGCAATGAGTAAGTCAGTGATGAACTCTAGGGTCTTTGTCTAGAAAGAACTGTGAACCTCTATGTAGCCAAGACACTGCTGCAGAAGGCACTCACCGGGGCCCGGGGGAGATCTTCTCCACACAAACACACATTCAAGGAAGACCGAGTTCCTTCCCAGCTGAGCCAGGAAGCCCCTGCAGGGCCCCGGGCTGAACCTTCAGGCCTTCTTTACTTCTTCCAAGGCCCAGTATGTGTACAACTCAGAAGTTAGATGGATCTCAGGGAACAGCCTTGTTTCTCACTCAGGAAATACTTTGAATCTGTTACAGTGACCAAATCCAGCCACATCATCTATCTACAGTGAAGTTGATGTCCATCCCTTTGTCCAGGGCCTCAGCAACTTGTAACAACTCTGGCCTCCTTTCTCCTGCCCACTCATCCCACCCTCTCCACCAACAAGAAGGGCAACAGCCATTAACAGTCCTTGGTCCCACATGCCAAGCTGCTGACCCCCACTGCCCCTGACTCACTGAGTGCTGATCACTTCCAGCTTGGGGGATAGCGAGAGGGTTGGGCCATCACAAACCCGATGCTTGGCCAGCAAGGGGCATGAACCAAGATCTGATTGACAAATCTGTATAAAATGTCCAGCTCATGCTAATGACCAGCTCAGAAACATCTCCTCCACTATTAAAGTTCTATATCCCTGTCCCCTCTAGCACCCAGTAGGTGTCCATTCATAACCTCCTGTACGTCTTCACCTCAGTCACAGCCACCACTCTGAGAAGCGATCCTTGAACCCCAAAAGGCAAGGACAAGGCCTCCAGGGGTCGCCAAGTCCCATGTTCACATCACAACACAGCCTACATATGGATTAATGCTGTTGGCCACCTCCGTAACTCACAGTTCAGCTTTTTCTTTCACTGCAGTATAGACTAAAGTTGCAGAAAGGCAGCTGCCCTCAGGTCATCCCTCCAAAATCGACTATTTACAGAGAGGGTGGGATGTCCCTGGTTTATTCCTTTTGTGGCCACCTTGGTCATTCCACCCCTCCTTTGCATCTGAGCTTGCAATCCTGTGACAGATCTTTTTTAGCTATACAGAGCAGACCCTCTTGCTTCCCACCAACCTGAGCTAAATGTGCTCAAATAACATGTGAGTCCTTTTGCAAGAGTCTTCCTGCCTTCCCTACTCGCCCACCTGAGGCTCTCGTGGATGTACTTAAAGAATGCCTTATTTTACAGCCTTCCTTTGCTCTATAACTATAAAACTTTGTGAAATTGTTAAACCCCAGGAACATAACTCAGGAGCTACAGGAATCTATGTCTCCCTGGGCCACGGTCGCTCAAATTTGACTCTACGATAAACTAACTCTTGTGCACTCAGAGGTGGGAGCTGTGTCTTTGCATGGACAGTGGTCACCCTCAAACCAGGAACAACGAGAGCTGTTGCGACTGGCTGAGCCCCACATGGGTGTGCATCTCCTCCTGCCCTACAGGAAGTCCCTCCTCGCACCTGTCCCTTCAGAAGCACTGAGACACTAGGGCAGTGGTTTCCTTCATCTTCCCCTTGGAACTACTCTTCAGCTCGTTAAGTTGGTGAGGTAGCTTCCCCAGGTATGAGAGAAGATGGAGTTAGGAAATCCTAAAAATTAGGCTGATTGAACCCTCCATGCAGGCTGAGCAACTGTCCCATGAGAACCTGTTCCTGTAGCTCTCTCTCTCCAAACATCCCTATTGTAAAGGCAACAAGTAGAACTTCAGTTTCATTTTTCACTCTGTATGTCAGGCCTGGCCTTTCAGGAGAGACATCAGGCTCTGGACATCAGGCCCCCAGAGAGAGTGCACAACTGATGGAAGAGCACCCTCAACCAGCCCTGTGGAGGAGCTGGCACTGGTCCCCTCCTGCCAGCAGAAGCGGGAGAATGCTATGGTCATCAGCTTTGCAGGAAGGAAGCACTGTTCCACCCGGCCAGAGGCCTGGCTCCTGGGCACAGGCTAAGAGCTCCCTGCCTGGGTCCTATGGGCTGCCAAGAGTCCCTTGGCATCGTCTGTGGTCATATGTGGTCAGAAGAAATGCAATGGATGTGTTTTGCTTCTCCCAAGCCATGAAATCATTTGCCCTGAATGTTAAGCTGCTGAGAACCCAGACCCCGTCACAGAACTCTGTGGGCAGGATCCTCATGACACCAGCTATTCTCAGGACTCAAGTGCCTGGACACAGACAAAGGTCCCAAAATGCCTTCTTAGGACCTAAATCTGTAGGACCCAGCAGCCATAGTCCAGTGCACGTACACAACAGGGAACTGTATCCTGCTCACCTCAGGGAAGAGGAGACATAGAGATTAAACCCTCCTGGACCCCAACAAACAGCAGGCCCTTGAGGCTCACAGGATACAAAATGTGGTGAATATTTAAAAATTACAGTAAGATATATTGCCATGAATACCTCTGAAAATATTTCTTCTTACTTCAAACACATTTATCCCATCATTCTTGTCACTTTCTGAAGCAGCTGTGGAAATCTTTCCTCGTGAGTGACTTCATTCTGTTGCGAGCTGCTTTGGTCATGTTGATTTTGAGAAAGGGCCCGACATCGCAAGGTGCCAGATTCAGTGAATATGGTGGATGAAGACACACTAAGGTTTTTATCTGACAGAAATCACCACAAATATTTTGAATCAATTTAGGACACTGAGGCACTCACCTATGACAGCACAACTGAAAACACACAACAGAGGACTTCCAGAACTGCTTCAGGAAGTGGCAAGCGTGGTAAAAGAAGTCTGTGTAGAGCGAGGGGCAGCATACCAAAGGGGATTCACAGTAATGCATATTTTACTGTAATTTTTAAAAATTTAAACATTCACCATATATTGTGATCATGCCTCTTAATTTGGCACCCATGTTTGGTCCTCTTTCAAAGACTCAAAGCAATGTGCCTTCCTGCTAACTCCTGTTGTCAACCCCCAAGGGAAGGGAAGCCACCTAGAGTACAGACATGGCCCTCCACTTGAGGCCCAGGACTCTAAGCTTACCAGCTTCTCTCCCATACAGAAAACACTCACGTTTGCTTTCTAGAAACCTAGACAAGAGGGAAAATAGGGGCTGCTTAAGGCAGGGGTGGGGGATGCCCAAGGCTCAGCAGGAAAGAAGAACCCTCCCCAACCTAGAAGGAACAAAGACCTCACGCCCTCAATCTCAGGAGGCAGAAATCCTCCTACACTGGGAAAAGATGAAAACATACACACAGCACACACAGAGAGATACAGACACAGCCAAGGGAGGAAGGAAGCCCCTCTTCCCCCTACCAAGCCCCCCTCCTTCACCCCCAAACCTCCAGTCAGCCTTGGGAAGTAAACAAGTCCGGGGCGTTTTCCGCACGCGCTAGGGATGGAAGGCAGAGCGGCCTTCCAGATGGGAAACACTAACAGGCTTTAATGGCTTCAACCGAACAGGAAATATTTCTCCAGAGCCAAAAGAATGTAATCTTTTCAGGACAATGTAAAATGCTTTTATTAAAAAGGCACACGGTTGAAATGATAATTCACTACAGACTGTAAAGAAACTGAAATCCCTCAACAAACCCTGAATTTAAGAACTCACTTGAAGCATATGTTGGCACAGTCACCCTAAACACAAAAATAATGACACATCTGAAAGTATTCTTCTGGGAAGATATTTAAGTTATTTACGATTCTTGTACCAAAGCACAAATTCCAGGATTATATGAACAACACACAAGCCTCAGGAGGCACTGCCCATCACCCTCATCCCGTCGGCCACCACCACTGTCGGGTCACCCACTGCTGGTCACCTGGGCCAGGCCAACCATTCAGGCCATCATCAGCACTTGTTCACCCTCCTGATGCAGTGCTGGTATAGATCTGGTGGGTCCCGCAAAAGCCTCACGTAGTCGGAAGGGGACTGAATCACGGGGGTCAATCCACTGACTTCCTGTGTGTTAGGAGGCAGACCTGGCCACAGGGTGGATCACCGGGGCATGACTGAAAGGGGGGTCACCTCCCTTGCGCGTTCATCCTCCTCTCTTCTTCCTGGCTACCACAGGATGAGCCGCTTTCGTCTGGCTAGGCCCTCTGCCATGGTGTTCAGCCAATGCCAGACTGAGACCTCTTGGAACTGGGGTCTAAACTAAACCTGTTCTCCCTTTCATGGTAGGTGTCAGGTATTGTGTTCCGGCAACGAGAAAGTAACTAAGACAAACGGAAATGACAATTTTTGGTAATAAAGACCTTGAAGGGGCTCAAGGATCTGCACTTAAGCACTGACACAGTGCAATTCACAGAATACTCTCTCCAAGCACTACCTCACCACAAAGATTAGGGAAACACTTTTATTTTAGCAAAGCATAATTTTTCTCAGATGGGACTATTACTCTGAGAAACATCAAGGGAGATATTTTAGATTTTACTATCCCCAGTCTTACGAACTTGGCCTTTGCTGAAAGCCACTACCTGGCAATAATTCCAGGGCATTATGTCATTGGAAAGGCTGGCTCTAATCACTTGAATTTTTTATTAATGTACGCTGTCATTCTTCAATTACAGGAAGACTGGTTCTTAGGATAATGTGAAAAAAATTAATTCAAAAGTACAAAGTAATGGTCAACTTATTTTTTATAAAAAATTTAAAAGATATGGCTTGTATAGAAACTGTATACTTTTGCTTCTTTGTATTTTTCATATAGGGGATCTGTTTTGGGGTTTTTTTTCCACATTAGTTTTCTTCTTAAAGGGACTGAATATGGAAGAAATCCTTATTCGAGAAGTAATCTAGGAAGAGGGAAGAATGACTCTAGTTTACAGAAAGATCCCCAAGCCTCTCCTGGGTAGAACCTGGGCTTAGGTGTGAAAGCTTCAGGGCTAGAGGAACTGCACAGCAGTTAAACCCTTGCCTAGCAAGCACAAGGCCCTGAGTTCTATTCCCCAGCACAACATAAGCTGGGCATGGTGGCACACCCCTGTAATCCCAGCATTTGGGAGGCAGAGGCAGGAGGACTGCTGTGAGTTCAAGGCCACCTTTTGCTACATAGCAAGTTTAGGACCAGCCTGGACTATAGTAAAGTGAGACCCTGTCTCAAAAATAAATAAATAAATAGCTATGCTTTTCAGACTTAGGAAACTTGTTTGCCACCACCACAGTCTGGCATATGTGTCAAGGGACCTGCCTCTCTCAGACACTATACTTAATATCTTAACTTTGCCTGCCTGGGTCTAAACAAGAGGGTCACGCCAATGCAGGCTCAAGAAGTTCTGCACACTCAAAGCAATGGCATAGTTCCTAAAGTTAGAGGAACTCCAAATGCCACGTCTGCCGCTCAGAATGCAGAACCAAGAACTTGCAAGAATCCCCACTTTCTAATGAGGCATGAGTTCCACTGCACAGTGCAGCCCCAGGTGAGCCAGATGTGTTAAGAGCACCCAGTAGTCCCAAATTCAGCTTTCACCCTGTGCCTCCAAACCACCCACCACAGGACACCTCCAGGTTACTTCTAACATCAAACATGATTACGTTTCCTTTTACCGGCTGTTTGTGTTTTTGTTAGAGGAGAGGCTGGGGATGGAACTCAGGCTGTGTGCATGCCGGACACACATCCTACCATGGGCTGTAACTCTTGCCCAACTATATATATTTTTCCTTTTTTTTTTAAGGCTGTTGTAGTCACACAGCTGTATGAGGCAGTGCCTGGCACTTACTTTTCGCCAAAGCATCCGAAGTCTGTACACATGTCACTACAACTTTTCTGACGGTGTGCTGTTCTCCTACGTGCATCTGTAGATCACCATCTCTGCAAGACACGCTCACATATGCTCAAGGAGGGGGATTTCTGAGACCAGCAAGTTTGGAACAGGGCAACATGCTAAGGGTCTGACCTCAGTGCTGGGCGTTCTATACACCTGGGGGAACTCAAGGAATTTTAGGAATTCTAAAGCAATAAGAATGGGTTTAACTCAGCATTTATATCCCAGAACCCTCACCCTAGAACATGGACAGATGACAAAACATACCTTAGAGCTGTTTTGAAATAATATCAGGGTAGAAAGACCCGTCACTACCAGAGAGGCAGACAGCACGTAGGCAGATGCCTGGAAATCCAGGTCAGATCACTAAGCCACCACCAGGTCCGGATGAACAGCGACCAAGGAGACATCTTTATCTCCGTCTCCATGGAAAAGCAGAGAACAGAAGGTAAGCCAGCAAACACCGGGTATTTTTGTTGTCCTCTGAAGCGCATCTGATTGCCAAAATATTCTTAGCAAAGAATTTTTATAAAAAGTTGGAAGACAGAATGTAGAATATGTTAGAATTTTTTGAGCAGATGAGCAAAATTGTCAGGGAATGAGGCTGCACTGCTGAAGGTCTGCAGGTGGTGACAGCAAAGGTTTTATTACCCAGTAATTGACAGGCAGCCTGTTGCTTGTTATCACAAATTTAGTTTTGGCCACCTTGCAACTTGTCAGTGCCTTGGCGGAGGAAAAAAAAATTGCTTGTCCCAACTCTGAGATGGTGAAATATGCAGATGACTTTTTTGTGCCACCCACACAAAGGTTTATGGAATCCTAATTGTTTTTAATATGAAGATCTTAATCTAAGCAGGGATGCCTTTTACTTTCAGGCAAAAGATACCAGGACAAAATGATTTTTCCCCTGAGTCATTCAAAAGGACTTAAGTCGGACTAAAACATAGTGCTCTTTTTATAGTCAAAGAGTGACGTGTGGGTAATCCCAACACGCTGAGGCTGTAGCAGGATGATCCTAAGTTTGAGCCAAGTGTAGGCAATTAGCAACTTAGTGAGAGCTTGTCTCAATATAAAAACAAAATGTGGGCTGGAAAAGTAGCTCAGTTCAAAGGCCCCAGTATAACCCCAAGGAACAAAGGTGGGGAGGGGGCGAAGGGTAGTGACTGGGGACACGTGTAGCGTCTTACTTGAGACAGACAGTAGGAAATAACATCGCGAATATGCTTCAAGATGAACTGTGACCAAGGAAACAACTTCACCTTTACCCAACAGCTAGAAGTTCGCGTATTCCTTGGCCCTGATCTTGAGCCCCTCCATGACAAGTGGTCATCACTATGGTGATACTTTACTTGTCAGATCTTTACCAGGAAGGAAGAAGGATCTCTCATTTGTAAAGGACAACATGGAAAGGCCAACTTTTCAAATCTTGAACTTAATTAACCAAAACCTTATAAAAATACCCATGTCAGTAATGCCACAGCACGTGGTAGTCCTGAAGCTGCTGGGAAACACTGCGGTGGACCAACTGTCCAGAAGGAACCGGATCCCTAAACCACATAGCGCACAACGAGAAGAAGAAAAATAACCCCTCATCGCTGCAATGTTTTTACTGTTCAGTCACAGAATAACATTTCTCAGAACTAACCCAAAAACTGTGGCTGTTAAAGGCCTTCATAAGCCTTTATCCAAAAATCACATCCCTATAAATTCATCCATTGCATCGGAAACAATAAAACCTCCGAAGAGAGGAGAGAAAGAATAGGTTTCTACCAGCATGGCTGGCTCTGTGCACAGCAGTGAGCGAAACTGAAAGAACTCGGGCCCTCATCTCCACAGCCTGACTGGGGACTAAGCCGCTGCACCCTGTGTATCACCCAGGTCTGCTGCGGTCAAGAAAGGATGGAGCCGAAAGTGCTTCTCACTGACCTAGGTGATGATCCACCTAAGGAAAAACCATTTGCTCCTCAATCAAACAGTAATGTATCCTGATTACCGCATTTTTACAGGAGCAGGAGACTCATTTGGGAAGAGGGCCATGCAGAATACTAACATTTGCACCTATTACGTTGGTGCAAACGTAATGGGCTTCAGATCATGATTTTTAAAACATTATCACTAGGTTCAAACACATCTTATTCATCACGTGTCATTACCATTGACACATTTTTCCAACAAGAAGTAAATTGTCTTATTCCTGTAGTGCAAAAATCCATGTTTTGAGATCCAATGGACTCTGGGAAAGCATTTTCTGTATCCTGCTGTTTGCAGAAGTGTTTTCCCTGCCAAAAGCTTGGAGAAGTGGTAGTCGGTTGGTAAGAGGCAAGTTCAATATGGCCAACGAGGCAAGACTATGTGGCTGAATTTTTTTCAACTTTTGAAGTGTTGGTTGTGTGACATTCGGTTGGACATCCTTGTGAAGAATTGGGCCCTTTCTGTTGACCAACGCCAGCTGCTGGTGCTGCAGTTTTCAGCATATCTTATCAATTCACTAAGCACACTTCTCAGATGTAGTGGCTCTGAAAACTGTAGTGCATGTCATCAGCTGCAGACTGCCAGTGACCACCTATTTTGAGAAGTGCTTTGAAATTTGTTCTCAGTTCAACCACAGAGGTGGTCATTGCTGGTTATTATACACAATCCACTTTTTGGCAACTGTCCCCATCTGACCAAGAAACGGTTCACTGCTACTGCACTGCCTAAGAGAAGATGACAGCTTTTTCACATTTTCAGCTTGTTTCAAAAGCCAAATGTAGACTGGCTGATGTTGAGCTCCTTGGTACCTTCTGGTGTAGTTATAAGAGGATCAGCTTGTATGGTTACTCTCAGTTGGTCACTGTCAACTTCCAGTGGCCAGCCACTACATTTCATTTCAAGGCTCTTCTTTGCAAAGCTTGTGTGTAGGATATGAGAGAGAGAGAGAGAGAGAGAGAGAGAGAGAGAGAGAGAGAGAGAGAGGAGAGAGACCAGGGATCAAGTCCACACCAAGAAGGAGCATTCCCAGTCCATTTTTTATTTCTGGTTTTGAAATAATGTCTTGCTAAGTCACTGAACTGTTCAGGCTAAGCTAGACCTAAAAATCCTCCTGCCTCAGCCTCTCAGACTGCTGGGATCATAAGCCTGAGGCACTGGGCCCAAATGTATTCATTACCAGTTCCTGGGCCGTGTGTGGAGCTGATGTTATGTGTTGTTTCTCCTGCTTTATGTTCACTTGGAACATGAATAAGAAAATTGCTCAAATTTGCTTTTTTATCTAGCATCATTTCCATAGTCTAAAATGAATATAAGATAAGCAGCAAATAAGTCAGTATCAAAAAACATAAAGCAAAAATACGCATTAAAATGATAGATAACATAGCACATTTATTTAAGAATGCATGTTAATATCAAAAGGCAAATTTCAATAACACAAAAAATGCAATTAATTTTGCAGCAACCTAATAGGGTGGTACCACCTTAGTTTAAACTGAAGAAATAGAAAAAGACATGTCATATTCTGCCTTCTGTGTATAAACAGTATTTCTAAAGTCTTCATTGAAAGAAGTGTTAGGAAAAATGTGTTCTCATATTGAAACGTACTCTTTGGAACTTTACATTAGCATAAAGTTTTCCAGTTAACAAAGGGATTTCACACAACCCCACTTTGTTGAAATTTCAACACCCTAAGTCCAACAAAGCGTGGTGCACTGACCCCATTTTTCAGATGTGGAAACCAAGGTTCCCAAATGGAAAGTTAATCAGTAATGGAGCTCAGACTCACAACCAAATCTAGAGATTCCAAGCAAAGCCTTCAATGAGTCACCTACACACTAATTTGTATTGAGTTAGCCACATACTCTATAAATATCAGCTAGTACTCTGAATAGCCCTATTTAAAATATCATTGAACGTATCCACTCATGTTCGTGGCAGCACTATCACAACATCCCAAAGACAAAAGCAACTAAAATGTCCACAGACAGAGGGACAGGTGTATAAGATGTAACATATACAGGGGTGATCCAAAAATGTGATGTGTTTAAATTTTTAAAAATTTTTCATGTCAAACTACATTGCCACTAACCCTTCTCACTTCAAACACACGTGTCCTATTGTTTTTGTCATTTCCTGAACCAGTTCCCAAGTCTCCTTTCCTGAGTATCTTTATGAAATGTCATCAAAAGTTTGCTGAGTGTCACTGCCAAGTGCCACCCAATGGAAAGGCAGATAGGGTAAGTCTTCACCCACCTTACTTCTGCCATAGTGCAACTTCTTAGTCTTTTCCAGTCAAAATTACCACAATAGGTAGACATTTCAGATTGATTTAGGACATTGAAGAAGCGACAACAGTACAACTAAAGCCACTCAGGAAAGAGGACCTGCAGAAACGCTCCGGAATGTGGCAAAACAAAGGAATAAGTGTGTCTGAAGTGGGCGGCAAAGCATTTTAAGGGAGATTAATTATGATGTGTCTTTTACTGTGATTTTAAAAATATAAACAAGCACTGTATTTTTCCATCATACCTCATAATCATAGTGGAATATCAGTTGGCCTTAAAAAGAAAAAGAATTCTGACACATCCTGTGGAAATAGGAAACATAAAACCAAGCTAGTCATAAAGGGAAAACTATGTTATTACTACACGTATATGAGGTACCTAAAATCAGTGAGTTTGCAGAGGGATGGAAGAGAAAGGAGTTTTTACAGGTGCAGAGTTTCTATTAAGATGATGAAAAAGTCCAGCAGATGGTGGTGGTAATGATTGCACAAGGCCATTATGCACTATGTGCATAATCCCACTGAACTAAGAGCATCAAAATGATTAAAATGATAAATTTTATGTTATATATATGTGTTTGTGTGTGTGTATAGCCACAATAAATAACAATTTTTAAAAATAGTCCTTGCCTTCAAAAGCTTTGTTCTATATAGAAGACACAACACATATTCATAATTACTTCATATGTTTTTATTGTAGTAAAACATAAACATAAAATTTGCCACTGTTAGCATGTGTGTGGGGAGGGGGGTGGGTGTGGGTGTGTGTATGTGACAGGGTCTGGTTCTGTATTCCAAGTTGGTCCTGAATTCACTATGTAGCCCAGGCTGGCCTCGAACTCACAGCAATCCTACTACCTCAGCCTCCCAACTGCTGGGGTTACCAGCATGTGCCACCACACCCACCTATTATGTGGTGCTGGGAGATCAAACACGGGGCCTCATGATTCCTTGACAAGCACTTTTATCACTGAACTATGCCCCTAACTCCTATAACCATTCTTCAGTATAAAATTTTGTGGCATTGAATTCATTCACATTATTGTATAACCATCATCACGACCCATCTCCAGAACTTTATTTTACCATCTCAAACTGAAGCACCATACTCCTCATTCCATGTGCTAACCACCCTCCCAATCTCTCGCAACAATCATTCCAATTTCTTCTGTCTCTTTGGATTTGACTACCCCATGTATGTCATCTGCATAGAATCACACAGCAGTTTTTTAAATGGCTCATTCCACTTAGAATCACATCTCCAAGGTTCATCAAAGTTGCAATAATTCGCTGTCCACAGACAGATCCTAGAGTTGCTTCTACCTCTTAGCCATTGTAGATAATACTGTTGTGTATAATGGGTGTACAAATGTCTGTTCCAATCCATGCTTGAAATTCTTTGGGCAACATATCCATAAACGGGTGTACTGGCTCTTACAGCAATTCTATTTTTAATTTTTAAAGAAACATATCGTTTGCCATCATGCACAAAATTTTCCATTCCCATTAGCAAGGAAGGCACAAGGATTCCGAATTACCTATATCCTCAGCAATATTGTTTTATTTTCTAGTCTGCGGCTATTTTTATTATAGCCATTCCCCCGTGGGAGTGAGCCGGTATCTTACTGTGGCTTTGGACTTGCATTTCCCTAATGATTAGTGATGTTCAGTATCTTTCCATGTGCTTACTGGCCAGGTGTATATATTCTTCAGAAAAATTCCACTCAAATCCTCTGCCAATGTAGTCATCATTTTTAACACAAACTGAAAAATTTGCAAGTAAAAAGACATATAACCATCCAGAAAGGGAGGAGTGGCAGGGCTATTGTGTGTGTTCAGTACTTCATCTAGAACACACTACACTAGAAGAGTAGAAAGGCAACCGAGAGAGCTCATAAAAAAATAAAAAAAACTGGACTAGGGATAGCTGTGAAGATGGCAGGAGAGATAGCAGACCTGAGCTAGGTATTATCAATGCACACAGGAGAACTTACTACTAGCTGCATGTGCTTGGTGAGGCCAATCTGACCTACTTTAACCTCTCACACGTGTCCATGATATTTAGCTGGTGACTTTCAAATAAAGATGTACTTAGGAACTCAGATTGAAAATAATCTATTATGATCTTGGCTTTACCAAAGTGCTAAATGGATGAACACATGAAGAGGAGAATAGGACATTACTCTAAAATACAAAATATTTTTCTTAAGGTACTTACATATTTTTCTTAAACTGAACAAGTATAAAAAGGCAGATATAACACTCACAAAAGAATGGCTTTCACATGCTGGACTAAAACCTAGTGAAAACCACATGATATTTTGACTTTTCCCAATAGTACACCTTATAGTGTTTGGGCTGAGGGCAAGGGTACCAGCTTCAAGATCATTCTGAATTGACTTCAAATATCTTAACATGTGATGAAACCAAAATTCCTTAAAAGAGACAGCAAAAACTATAAAGTCAGCCTCATAAAGACAGCAGAACCTGAAAGGATGCAAAATGGAAGATGATATTAAACATGTATTTAAATTTTGATGAATGTCTTAAAGAGCTGATGAGCTGGAAAATGCACTTGAATAAATCACCCAGAATATAGCACAGAAAGGCACAAAGGTAGAAAACTTGAAAGGCAGGTCAAGAGAGATTAAAGGTACAATGACAAAAATTCAGTAATATTCTAATTTAAATTCCAAGAGGACAAAAACAGAATGAGGAAGAATCAAGATTTGAAGAAATGACCACTGAAATTTTTCCAGAATTAATTGAAGACACGGACCCTCAGATTCTACAATCAAAACCAACCCTCAGAGCAAGGGAGATCTCCACCTGAACCCACTTTTCAGCGATAAAACAGCAAAAATAACAAAACAAAACAAAAAAAAACATTACAGCAGCCAGAAAGAACAGACAGACTCTTTCAAAGGAATGGCAATTAAATCGACAGCTACCTTCTCAATACCAGCTATGGAAGCCAGGGGACAATGGAATGTCATCTCGAATGTGCTAAAGGAAAACAGCTTTCATCCTCCATCTGGCAAATGTGACTTCCAAGAATGTGAGTGAAATGAAAAAAAATTTAGAAATACTAAACCTGAGAGAGTGCACTGCTCTCCTGAGGTTATTTCTAATGCCTATCAAGGGAAGGAAAACTGACCTCGGAAAGGAAGATGCTAGCCAAGAAAGAAAGTGATAAATATGTGAATAAAATCTAATCTGATGTTGACAGTAGGAGGGAAAAAAACTCACATTAAGAGCTAAAAAATTAATAATATAAGCTGGGAAGGCAATAATTGGAGTGAAAGCATTCTAGAGCCCTTATGTTACTTCAGAGAAAGTAAAAATTTAACTAATCTCAAATAATTTAAATACACATATTAAAATAGAAACAGTAGTAGGGCCCTTGCACAGGCATGTAATCCCAGAACTCTGGGAAACTGAAGCAGGAAGATTGCAGGTTCGAGCCCAGCCTGGGCAACTTAGTGAGACCCTATCTCAAAAAAATCAAAATAAAAAATAATTAAAAATTTAGTGTGAAGGCCCTGACTTCAATCCCCAGCCCCCTCCCTCACTTAAAAAAATTAAAGAAAAATATAAAAAGAAAAACATGGATATTAAATTTCAAAATAAGAGGGAAAAAAACAGAATTGAGGCAAGGATGGAGGGACACAGTCAACATAAAAGAAGAAATGAAAGTAAAGTGATGTGCCAGTAATCACAATCAATTGTTGTGATTAAAGGCAGATACTCGTCATCAAATGACTAGACTTGTGTAGGGCAGATTTTGCTTCCCTTATGGTTTTATACTAAGCATTTCATTAATATTTTAATATTCATGTGTTATGAGAAAAACACAAATAAGTCAGTATCTTCCATTCTGCATAGCTTTTACATTTTTTCCCCAAGATAATCTAATAGTTCAAAGTGGGTAGCGCACAGATATTACACAAATCACTTGTTGGAAAATGTAAAGGTCAAAATGAACAACCAACCATTACAATCCACTGCCTGAACCTTACACATTTTTACCACACACATACACTGAAAATTGTCCATTAAGGACAGTCAGATAGGGAGTACACGGCAGAAGTAGGGGAGGTAATATTATAAGAATTTTTATGCAACAGTGAAGTTTTTACAAAAGCAACTTCTCAATTACATGAAATGAAATATTTGGGGTCTCTGATTAGGATTTATTTCAGCAAAATTAAATGAAGAAATGAGTACAGCTTTCTGTTAATGGAATTTGCAAGTCGTGGTTAGAGACTTGGTTTCCAAGAAAAATACATTTGTCTTAATTTTGGTAAGTCAAAGAAACCAAGTAGTCTATGAGGGTTTGGGAGCTGGGAGCACTCCACTCTGCCACATGCAAAAGGCAGACACAAGCTTCCTCAGTTCCTCTGGTCCCCGGCCACCTTCCCAGAGCATCCCAAGACCTCAGTTTCAGGGCAGTACCTGGTGGCCCGAAGCTGCCATTTGGAATCACACAAAGAGGCATGGAAAGACCACGATTTCTCAACAATCATAAGTCACTGATTGAAGCAAGTTTTCTCTTATCAAGAAATGGATACAATGTGCGCAGTATTTAATGTGAGAGTCGTGTCCCCCCCCCCCCCCCCCCCCCCCCCCCCCCGCCCACCAACCACCAGAAGTCAGAAAATGAACAGGAAAGAAAGCAGGTAGGAGAAAACATGCCTGGATTTCAGTGGAAAGATTGAGGATGGAGAGGGACATGCCTGGGACTCCGTGGATGGTAGTCTTTACATCCACTCTGGCTGTTTTTCTTTACCCCACAGAGGCCTGTTGCCCTCTGACCTTGGAAAGCCAAGCCCCAGCCCAGGATGGAAGCTCTAGAAGTCCTGGTGTTTCTGAACTGCATCTGTTACATCTGGAGAAGAAGCGTTACTCCAAGGCCCTAGATCATTAGCTGCTACCATAGTCAGTTAATTGCAACTGCTCCAACCACCTGGCACCCACCTTGACTTTACAAGTCACATGACCACCAGAGCACGTGACCAAGTGCTTGAATTATGCCCTGAAATTTCTTTCTGTAGCACAAAATATAGCCATTTTCAAGGAATCCTGGTTAGAACTTCCCAGGGCTAAGCTGTAAATAATAGAGAGCCAGCTAGTGTCAGGATCCCAGAAAAGGCCAGCCTTCTGGTCACTGGACAAGAGTTTCAAAGGTCAAAAAGACACGTTCGCACCCACTGTCCTCCCACTGCCTGGTCTGAGTCTCGGCCACCTGGTCATTCACCCCATTCCGCTAAGGGTTTGATGTGAAAGCACTCTCGGTGGCCAGAGGATGGGATAGGAAAGAAAGGGAGAGGAACAGCAGGATTGGGGAAGGGCATGTCTATATTTCAACAGACAGTGGCCTTTGGATTCACACCAGGCTACATTAGGATTCCTGGGACAGGTCAGGACAACAGCCACCTCTGGCCCAGCCTCATATTATAAAGATCTCTGTTCAATACAGAAATTTCTAGAGCAAACAAGAGCCAGCTACAGATACATACTGTATGTACTATGGTACCATGATGAGGCAAGGGGTCACCCAAAAAGAGGAACATGCAAATATCTAAGCTGTTAGGAGGACTCACTCAGGTCCCAGTGTTCCCAAGAAGACCTTCCAAGAAGTAGGCCTCCCAAAGCCTTGGCCAGGGGCACTAAGCCCAGGAGGTGAGCAGTCAACTTGCATCACCTCCCTTCATGAACACCCAACCTACAGAAAACTCTATCCAGCAACACATTCTACAGGATCAGAACCAACTGCCCCTGACTCTCACCAGTGCCCAACAGGAAATGCTGCCTCCACTCAACATTCATGAAGTTCAGGGCACCAGGCGGAAGTCCGCCCTTGGAGAGAGCACGCCTTCTCGGGAGGCAAACAACAACCTCCACGGCCAAGTAGACTCTCTGAGACCATTGCATCCTCTTCTTTCTCTTCTGATCAGTGGAGCCTCACGGGAAGCGATGAGGATAGCTGATGTCAGTGACAGGAGCCTGGGTGTCCAGCCCGGCCCTTGCCCACTGTCCCCAGCTAGGTCCAGGACCAAGACTTGTCAAGCTAACAATCAATATTCATTCTCCTACAAGATACTCATATTCCGTGGGCTACAGAAGACCCAAAATGACAGACATAAATGTGATTTCTTTTAAGTTTTATGTTAACTCAAGATCCTTTCAGAGCTGGCTCATGAATTATTTCCTTCCAGATACTTTTTTTTTTTTTTTTTTTTTTTGGACTGGCCTCCTTTAAACTATCCTCAAGACAGACTCCATCCTCTAGGGGTCCAACCATTACCAACAACCACCTCCAAATAATTCGGTGGTGCTGCTGCTCTTGCTCACAGTGCTGGTGATGGAACATAAAGCCTTGGGCATGGTAGTCAAGGACTCTGCCACGGGGCAACCGCCCTCACCCAACTACCCCATTTGAATCCCGAAACTGCTACTTACTAGCCAGGTAACTTGATGCAAGTTACTTCACCTCTGTGCCTCAATTTCCTCACCAGTATAATGAAAACTACAGTATCTACATTTATTATTTATTGAGAGCTTATGCTAAGGCTTGGAAAGGACTCAGCACCATACAGGGCATAGAGTAACTAAAGGTTGGTTTACTAAAGCGCATTCAAATCTCTTCCCAACATGCAAAGGGGCAGCCACGTCCTTCATCCTCGCTGTCACTTCAAGTTCAGCCTTCTCCCTTTTCACGTCCCTGAAGCCCTCATCTCCTTGAGGTCAATGATACAATGACCCTTCATCCCAGGTCTACTTCTGGACCACTCCAGCCTCAGGCTGCTCCATATCAGGCTCTGCTCATGGCTTCTTTCCTTTCTGGCCTCTCCCTTTGGGTATATTGAGGCTGAAAAAATGATACCCCAGAGTACGGTCCTTTAACACACTATTTTGAATGAAAGGACGATGGAGGGCCTCTGAACCAAGGTCTCGCTGCCTTACGACCCGCCTGTCTTTCATCCCTCATGGTCCTCCAAAGAGAGTTCTACTACCTAGAATTCCTCTTCCCCAAGGCAGGCCACAGAAGCCAGAACTGCCTTTCCATAAAGCCAGCCACAAAAAAACTTGAGTTATTACTTTAATATACTCTGTTCCAGGCCCCACCCCAGCCTTTCTGTCTGGGAGCTGGCTTATAGAAATTCTCTGGCCCCTCTTCTTATAGATCCTAAGACCCTCACTCCAGCAGGGTTCCACTCCCTACCTGTGAGGGAGAAAGGACAGGAAGACTAGAGATTAGGAAGAATCTGAACACAGAGACCCATGGCTGCCCCTCAGTCTGTGTCTGTTACACTAAACCTGCTTTGTTGAATCACACTCCCACCTGGCTATGCTGGCTTCAGCTTGGCTTCTAGAACCCAAGCATCAAATAGCATTTTTCCCATTGTCCTTGAGTCTTCATTTTGAAGGCTCCAATGTCATATAAAACTGTGATTTTTTAAAAAGTTGTTTATACTTTTCTCTGTTACTGTTTTAATTTTGTTATAGGTTTTTTTTTTCAAACCACAACTCTTATAATGTAAAGACAAGGGGTCACCTTTCCCATCTCCACACATCTGTATGTCAAAAGCAGTTCCCAAGAGTTCCTTCTCTAAGGCGTCAGCCTCTGTCCTCTGTTCCTCTCCTCCTCCAGTGTCCCAAGAGACACTCTTCTCAGGCTACCCCACGCTCCACTCTCCCTCCCAGCAGAGCTCAGGTGCAGGCACTGGTCCCTCTAGAATTCTCCATTACAACTCCTCCTACCCTCCGGCGTTGGTGCTTCTGACGACCTCTCTCTACCTCCAATGGGAGGCCTGTCTTGGAACATCCTGAAATCACTCTATCTCAATTGCATCACGGTCTCTGCTCCCTGGAGCCTGTGGTTCCTTAATGGTGTCCCTGATCTCCAGCCCCAAGGCCCTCCTTGTTTGCTAGCTTTCTGGTCTATCAGCCCTCTCTGCTTTGTTACCAGCACAAATTGTCAGAACGCCCAGAGCCGAAACAAAAGACCTTCCCTGCCCAGTGCATGCTCTGTGCAGAACTCCAGCACTCCAACCTGTACGCTGGGACCAGCACTCACTACCCAAGTCACGAGGACTAACTTTTTAGAAAGAAGTACACGACCAAAACAAAAGAGAAATAGCATCTTCCTCTCCAAAAATAAACACGTCTTTGTTCACTTCTAGACCTATCAAAAAGTTCTTAAGAAACGTTACTAATCTGTACCCTGGGCCCAGCAGCCAGCTCACATACAGGAGGGATATCAACTGATCCTTACTAGGTAGGTTAAGTCCTTACTTAGAGCAGGGAGGTTAAAGGTAAAATGAGGGCTGTAGTAGCACCGGGCTGCCTGTTTCTCTTTTTTCTTTCCATTGCACTTAGAGTTGAAATGACAGCAGCAGATGGTCCAGTGGAACCTAAGAAGGTCTTCAACATCAGGGAAATTAAAAACATGTACAGCTACTCTGCAATCAAGGAGGGCCCGGGGCATGTCAAGAAGGCTAGAATCATTCTGAGGTACCCCAAGTCCCCTTTGTAAAGTAGCCCTACACGGAGAAACAGACACTCCCATATTGAGGAATCTTATGCAGATCCCACGCAGACTTCCTTGGGAAAGTCATGTGCCTTTCCCGTGTTTCTGCATTAGGCTAAAAAGGGACCAGGATACACTCTTACCTGAAAGCATAACTCTTAGTTTCACGCTTCCTTGCTAAAATAAAAAGGATCTCCAAATAGACGTGACTTGCTCAGGCTGCTCTGAAAATGGGCAATCAAGCTCGGGCAAGGGTTCAAGTATGCAAAACTCCACTCCATTAGGCTCCAGCACACGTGGAAATGATTAATGTGCAACTGCTGTGTGTCATCTGGGCCATTGGTGGCCATTAAAACCACAGAAAATGTTGAATTAAGTACAGGAAAATCCTTCAACTGTTTTAGACCAGCTCTACTTTTTTCCAAAAAGATAAAATTACCATTACTTTTCCCATTAAAATGCCTCGAGAATGGGTAGACAGAGCTCTGAAGCAATAGGTCAAAGGAATCCCTTGATTCTCAGAGGGAGGAAGCCGGCTAGTGAACACGGAGTCCTTCCAAAGTAACAGATCCCAGGGCGCAGGGGGCTCCTAGAGTGGGTCTCCATCCTGTATGGAACCCCAGGATCAAAAGAGAAGTTTTTTGTTCTTTTTCCCCTTGGTCCACTTCTGCAGCATGTAACCTGGGTACAACTCTCACTATTTAGAAGGAAGTGCACAACAAACACGAAAAGAAATAGCACCTTTCTCTCCAAATGAAAACCAACACCTCTGCTCACCAACAGGCCTTATCAACACTCTCCGGAAAAAAAAAAAAAAACACGTGACTAATCGATATAACTGGTTAAGGCTGCTTTCTCTTTAACTCATTCACCTAAACTGAGAACAACTGTGGAAAGGAGGAGGGTGGGGGAGGAGCCCGAGAAGGGGCGAGGGCGGGCGGTGCCCTTCCCCAGCCCCGATTCCTCATTCCCAGCCGCCCTCCCTCTGGCTTCGATAAAAGCAAAGCCCCCCACACCCCTAGGGTTTACTTTTCTCTCACGGGGCAGAGTGGCCCAACGGGGTCTGTGGCTTAACTGCTTGTCCTGGGTCAGGACACCTTGACGCGCAGGGGACAACGCGCCCTTCCTGCTACCGCTGGTCCCACGGGGGATACCAGGCGGTTTCTGGAAGCCGGTCGTCCTCAGGCTGCGCCCCATGGAGCGCTCCCTGTTGAGGGCTAGCGGCAACCCCTGGCGGTGTCGCCCCAAGTGCTTTTATACTCGGAAGGGGCCCCCGCATTATGTGGCCCCTGGCAGGGAGGGGGCCTGCGGCCCGGGAGGCTCAGGCGGGCACGTGGGTGCACCCTTGAATGCAGCTCCCCACGGCCCTGGGGACCAAGTTGACACCCAACCAGGGCTTGACACGGGTCACAGACCCTGCCTCCCGGGCGCCGAGCCGCAGCACGGTCCCCGCTTCCCAGGCTCGGCCGTCGGGGCTCCGGCCGGGGTCCCCGCGTCCCGGCCACAGGGCCGGCGGCGCCCACTCCGCTCCGACCGATCCCTCTTTTCGGTTGGCCCTGATCTAACCGCCCCGGGGACGCTGGACCCCGCGGGCGCGGGACAGCCAGGGCGGCGACAGGTGCGCGCCCTCGGCGCCCGGAGCCAGCGGAGCCAGTTTCCCTGGACGGCGCCCGTGGCTTTCCGCCGCCCGGCCATTGAAACTGGAGACGCCGCCGCTGGGAGGGCGGGGGCGGCGCGGGGACTTCGTCCGGACTAGCCGGGCGCCCTTACCTGGGGCACTGCGCGGGGCCCGGGCCTCCATGCTGGCTCCGCGCGTCCTGCCCTGGGGATCGCCCTCTCTCCCGCCCCTTCCCGCTAGCCGCCTCCCTCCCTTCTTTCCCCTCCCCTTTTTTCTCTCCCTCTCCCCTCCTCTTCTTTCCCCCTCCTCTTCCGTCCCCATTCCCATCTTCATAATTCTAGGCTCAGGTATCTCCTTCCTCTCCCCAAAGAACTGAGTTCTTGCCTTCTCCCTGGCCACCATCACGAGGTCCTCCCAGCCGGGGGTCCCCAGCCTCGGGCCCAGGACCTGGGACAGGCCTGCAAAGACGGGGCGGTGCAGAGTGGACGGGTCCAGAGCATCATTACCATCACCTGTCCGCGCTCCTGCTAGGTTCTAATGCCTCTGCTGATCCACAGGAGCTTTGCGCCCTGCTCCCCTCCGGCTGCTACTTGGCACTGGCATTTCAAAGCCATCCTCCAACAACCTACTACATAACACGGGACACCCCCCAACCGTATCCCCCCTCCTTCAGTGAGTGGTCTTCAGACAAAGTGTTTGGGTACCACTGAGCTCGCCACCAAAAGTAGCTCCCCACTTTGCAAATACGTTTTTCCACCTTGGGCCTGATTCACCGCATCTGGGAAGTAGTTACTATTTCCCTCCATTTGGGGGGGGGGGGGCGGTGTGTGGGAGGGGCTGCAGTCCCTGAACACATTACCAGGGAGCTCAAAACCAGGGTCCACGACTGCCCGACAGTAGGGAACCAGAAAGTAACTGTTACAAATCCCGGACTACGAGCCCTGAAATGTTGCCGCTGGTGTTTCCTGATGTCCGGCCTCAGGAACTCTAGATACGATTAAGAATAATCAGCCGGAATTCACAGGGAAGATTTCAGGTAAGAAGGGGTTTATTGAGAAAGCTAAGCTCTGGAGGAGCGGTCCACAGGGCGTCTCGAGCCCCATGGGCGACAGGCTGGAGCCCTTCAGCAATCTTTGGCTCAGGTGGTCTCAAGCGGGCCTCCAGTTGTAGAGAGATATCCTAGGGCCTCTAGAAGAAACTGGGGGCGGGGAGGACGTGCTGCCTGACTTTGCTAGTTCTCCTTTATTGTTCCCAGAGGGGCCAGGCCTTGACTGGGACCTGGACTCCACCTTGATTCCACCTCTGCTCCCTTGGACCCCAGAGTGCCCTGCCTTAGCCCTGACCAGTTCTACCTAACAGTGACTTTATCGGAAGAGGTACAGAGAGCAAAGCGACGGAGGAAGTAGGAACTCCCCTGCAAGCTGCAAGGGGGGCAGGGCATCAATAAGTTACCACCATTACAGTTTTTCTATGGACCTTGCATATTAATTTTGCTGTATAGAGTTGGCCTTTCCTGATTGGTGCATATTAGTATAAAACGAGTTCATTGGTGTAAGATCAAATCCAAGCACTCAAAATAAGACCTCAAGATAAGATGAAATACGAGAATCTACGGTCTCATGACCCATGACCTACTCAACTTTAGCTTTGTCCTTGGCCATTCCTAGGTAAGGTCTTTCTAAAGCTATCAGAGTTCTTTATGTGGGAGGAGTTCCACATTTGGGATATCTTGACCCAGCCTAGCTACTCTGAACCTGCCTAATGGAATCTGGCTTAAACATACGTCCACATCTTTTCTGTCTCTGTCTCTGTCTCTGTCTCTCTTTCTCTTCCTGTCCCCCACCCCCTGTGGCCAAGGGCCTGGCCTATCACTACCTTATTCCTCCTTCCGGTACCCCTTCCCACTCCTTCTACTTCTGTTTCTATAAGCAAAAATCTTTTGCAATAACCACTTTCAAATTCTGCATGGTTGAAAAATAGCTCTAAGACAATACAAGGCACACACATAACATAGGACATCCGGTAATTTTTTTCCTGCCTATTTCAAATTCTTTACAATTTTTTCCCCTGAAAACTATAATATGCTTGCTTTTGCTGATTCCTAACTCTTTTATTTATTAAACACTCAAGCAAGCAATTGCTTGAAATAGCAAAATTCAATGCTGGCACTTTCTCTTTCCAGTAAATTTGTCCTGTTTCAAGGTGTTATTTTTCTGGTGATGTAGGAATGAACAATTTTATGATGCAGTGGGCAGCCAGACATAGTCACGCTCCTATAATTCCAACCACTAGGAAGGCTGAAGCACAAGGATTGAGTCCCATGAGCTAGAGACACTCCCACCCAGCAACATAGCAACACCCAATCTCTGAAGATAAGGGGCTAGAACACAGCAGTTACAGCACTTGCCTAACAAATGCAGGGCCCGGAGTTCAATTCCCCAGCATCACATAAGCCAGACGTGGTGGTGAACATTTGAAATCCCACCACTCTGAGGCAGGGGAATGTGTTCAAGGCCAACCTGAACTTCATAGTGAGTTCAAGACCAGCCTGGACTACAGAGTGAGTCCCTGTCTCAAAAAATAAAATAAATGAAAGCAAGTGAATAAAATGCATTTGTCTAGAGCACGAGTTCCAGTTGTTAGCTCTGAAGTCTGACGTTGGTCCTTCCAGATTGGCCTTAAAGCTGCCTGCATCCTCAGCACCTATGAGCCTTTGTGCCCAAAGCAGATGTGACACTCCTTCGCCTTCCCATAAACAAAAGCTCAGCATAACCCCCACCTTCTTCCTGCTCATCTTTCAACCAACTGACCTGCCAAAGACCAAGATGTCCCCAGGAGTCCTGCTCCCATCAATTGCTGCTGCAATATGCACCCCTACCTGAATCGGTGCTCTCCTTGGGATAACCTGAGCCACTTCTCTCAAGCCTGAGATTCCTCCTTTTTTCTTTCTAATGTATGGTTCTGCTTATTTTTTGTTTGTTTTGGGTTTGTTTTCATTTTTAAGACAGGGTCTTGCTCTGTAGTACAGGCTAGTACTGAACTCACTGTTGACCCTAGGCTGGCCTCAAACTCACAGCAATCCTCCATACCTCAGCCTCCTGAGTGCTGGGATTACTGGTATGCACCACCATACCCAGCCTGTATGATACTGGGGAATCTACCTCAGGTCCTTGTGTTTGCTAGGCAAGCACTCCAACCACTGTGCTGTTTCTCTAACCTTCCACTGTCTAACATGAAGAAACCACATAGCTCCCTGAGCAATGGAGCTCCAGACAATGTGTCATAGTTACATTCTCATTGTTGTGACAGAATACCCGACATGCACAGTTAAGGGAGAAAAGATTTCTTTAGCTCACAGTTTCACAAGGTCTCACACAGCCCAGCTTGTGGGTAGCCAGCAATGGTAGAAGCATGTGACAGAGGGTGGAAAGCTATACACCCCATTGCAGATAGAAACCAAGTACCACAGGAGTCGAGTTGGTATCTAGAGACTCAGGGCCTGAGCTTTCCCAGAAAGAAGCTGTAACAAGGTTTCTTCTTCCTTCCTTCCTTAGCTCAAGCTGCCAGTTGAGTCTCCCCCGCAACACACACACACACACACAACACACACACACACACACACACACACAACACACACACACACAAAACACACACACACACACACACCTGGTCTATAAATCAATAACAAACAACCTAATGCTCTGCCCTGGGCACAATCTCAGCAAATTGATACAATCTCTCCAGGTCAAACATTCTCACCTTCCAGCCAAGCCCCGCATCCCAATAACACAGTTTCACAGTTATCCCGATACATTACATCCAAATACATGAGGCTTTTGAGGAACACTCCAGATCCAAAGCATAGCATAGGACCCTTGCAGGGTCCTACAAGGCACTGCTGTGCCATTTTAGATTCTAGAGATTCATCGTGATCAAAATAGACAATCCCTTGCCCTCCCAGAATCTGCTTTGTGGTGATCAGGAGACAAAAAGAACATTAATAGTACATCAAATATAAGGTAGGAAAGGAAAAGAAAAGCAGAAAAGGGATGGAGGATTACATTTTTAAATAAAACATTAAATGTTTCTCTGAAAAGCAAAACCATGAAGAAAGTGAGAACTCCATGTGACCATTGGAGTTGAAGAGATTATGTCAATTTGAAGAAACGAGAACCTGGGCTGGATTAGGGTATGAGAACCAGGCCTAGATTAGGCAATTGAGAACCGGCCTGGGTTAGAGTGTGAGGGATTTGTGGGCCAGAGAATAAGGGAACAGCACCCACCCAGATGTGGGGGGTCCAACTGGAGCTCCAACTGTATAAAAGGAGGGAAGAAGAACAAATGTTACAGCTTTTTCCTCCTGGAAAGCCCTCGCCTTCGCATTTGTCTCTGGCTGCCACACGCTACAGATCTTCATCACATATCTGCTCCAGTCTCGACTTGCTCTTTAGTGGCCAATCTTCAGGCTCCAGCCTTTGCCACTGTTCTTTGTACAGCCAAGATCCACCGCAGCAGATCTCACTGGCTGTCCTGCAGTCCCAGACAAGAGTTTTACTTCGTGGCCAAGCAGCCATCAGACCCTCCAGCTCTCACACATGAGGGCCGCCATCTTGGACTATCTCTGTCCTCAGGTTTGTAAGCCTTCCAAATAGATCCTTTTTGCTATAATTTCTGTAAATTCTGCCTTTTAAAAGAATCCAAACTGATACATCCACATGTTTGGGCATGTGGAAAGGGAATGGAAAAAAATTGCAGCAAGTGCAAAGTCCTGAGGCAGAAGAAAAGCTCTTTTTTTTTTCTTTTTGACCCTTGAGCTGCTTTTGAGCCCTTGATAATGAAAAGTGTTACTTAGTCTAATTGCATGTGAGGCTAAAATTTATCCATCTCTACTATAGAAATACTTCTTTAAGGCTTTATAACCTTTTTAAGGCTTGCTTTGTTTCATAAAATACATGTAGTTCCTGAACATACATTCTTTTAAAATATAAATGTGATTATATAGAGACAGGAAGGTTCCTTGCTTCTCATCCAACTCCCATTCTCAAGGTCAATATTGAATCAAATACTTTTGCCATTTCTTTAAATTTCTCAGTTTTGTATCTTGCTTGGGTAGAATGAACCTATCCTAAAATCGTAAAAGAAATTCTCGTGAACTTGCTTCCAATACTTATATTGGATTTCAGTTGTTAACATGATCAGACTTTCCATGTGTCTATGGCATGAGGAATGACTCTAGCTATGCCTTTGTTCCCAAATCATTGAAAGGACTCTCCGGCCACTGCATCTGACTGATCTTCTTAACCACATGTAAATTCCCATATGTATTACAGCATTTGTTTTGTTGACCGTTTTACTATTTCTACAACAATACTACACAGTTTTATTTACTATAGTTTTTTGATATGTTTGAGTATCTGAGAAGGCAGACCTTTCTCATTAAACATTAGAACCAGCTAGTTAAGAATGTTGGTGGATAGGGGTCTTGGCTGATACTCTGCTATTGCTTTTAGTCCTTAATATCAACGTGCATTAACATCTTTCAAGTTTTTCATCTCCCCAACAAAGAAGTATTTTGGCTTACTGGGGTCTTCTGTTAGGTTCTTTTTGCTAAAGTTCCATAGTTGCCTGCAAATAGATCTCATATATTCTGTGTAGATGTATTTCTGGGTGTTCCTCAGAATTGATAGCTCTGATAAATGGGCTCTTTCTTTTTACTAATTACAGTAGAATTGGTTATAGATGATAAATGATATTGTGGATTAAAGAAATTAGCGTAGGTTCCTACTGGTCTCATATCCAGCCACTTTTATGAAATCCAATAAATTTAGAAGTAAATTATCAGGGCTAAGGTATTATTGTTTATATGAAAGGTTCTAGCTCCACTCCTTAGCATCCTCACAAATATGACAAAAAATTAAAATAAGTAATTATCATTGATTTTCTAGATAAACAAGCAGGTTGTCCACAAACTTTTAAATTTCTAGGTCTTTCTCAAGCCTAGTCAGCCACTTAGTGCTTGTCTTAGATACTTTCTCGTCACTGTGACTCAATACCCACAACATCCACAATTTAGGGAGGAAAGATTTATTGTAGCTTATAGTTTCAGAAGATCTCAGTCCATTCACGGGTGGGTGAGCAGCTGGAAAATGGTGGAATCACATGGTGGGGCTAGAGTCAACCAGAGTTTCTAGGGCAGAGATCCTTACAGCATGGTGGAAGAGAGAGATTGGGAGGGAAGGGTGGAACTAGCCCACGCCCCTCCGGCTCAAACCCCAAGCACCAGCCCCTTCCAGTCAGGCCTCATCTCCCAACCCTACACAGTATCCATAGAAACATGAAGCTTTTAGGGGACACTCCATATCCAAACCACCACAGCATTCACTAACCACCAAAATTTCAAAAAAATGCCATTATATAGTCATATAAAAGGAAATAAAGTTTAGATCCTATTTAGACAAAGACCTGGAGAATGCTTGATATGGTCTCTCTTCCAACCCAAAAGGAAACTGACCAGAATACCACACCTTCATTCAATCTCATCTATCTATATAGGATTTTTTTTTTTTTTTAGTGTTAAGGAAACAACTCTTGTAGTCATTTCCAGAACATTGTTGGGAAAATTCAGTGTGTAAACAATAGGGCTTGCATACTACTGGGATTAATGAGTACACAAATTCCTGTTCAACAGTTGTTACTTTTCATCCAAGGAAAGGTAGCCTCTAGAAAAAGCCAAAAGGTTCAAGCAAGAGGTAGTGAAAAAACAAATACGACAGATGAAAAATATAGGCAAGTCTTTGTATTATAATATGAAGGAAAAATATTATCTTATGTCATAGAAAATTGCCAGAAATTTAAAACACTGGTATTCAGTAATAAATTCAGAACACATCAATGAAATGATAAAATCCAGTATCTTTGGCTAAACAGGGTGGTAGCACACACGTGAAGTCCCAGCTACGTGAAAGGGTGAGACCAGAGGACTGCTGGAGTCCAGGAGTTGGAGCTCACCCTGGGCGGGAGAGGGGAAGCACATCTCAAAAGAAAGAAAAAAAAAGGAAAAAGAAAATCCAAGTTTTACTAATTTCCTTGTGTTGAAAATAACCTCAGTTTTGTATTCCCTAACATACCAATTCTCTGTTTTAAAAGGTGTAAATAGTTGGGGCTGGAGGAATGGCACAGCAGTTAAAGCACTTGCCTTGCAAGTGCCTAAGGCCTTTGACTGAGTTCAGTTCGCTGGTACCACATAAGCCGGCTGTGGTGACACACACCTGTAATCCCAGCACTCAGGAGGCTGAGGCAGGAAGGACTGCCACGAGTCCAAGGCCCACCTGGGTCACATAGTGAGTTAAAGAGCAGCCTGGGCTACAGAACAAAACCCTGTCTCAATAAATAAATAAATACATACATACATACATACATACATACATACATACATACTTCAGAATGTTATAAAAGCACCAACTTTTCAAATTTTAAGTTAAGTGAATTCAATAAGCATTCGGAAAGTATGTTTTAGTAGAAAGTTTAAAAACAAATGCATACTGGTGACAAAGGTCTGCTATCCTAGCCCTCTGAGAGACAGGCAGGAGAAGCGCACCTGCAAGCCAGCCTGGGCAATTTAGTGCCTTAGCAAGACCTTGTTTTGAAATCAAAAATAAAAATGAGCTGAGGATGTAGTTCAGTGCAAGGGCCCTGGGCTTGATCCCTGCTACCACAAAACAAAAGAAAATAATACAAAATCATAATTGCAATAACACATAACCGCAGTAACACAGAGTTGAGTCCAGGGTCCTTATCCATCTGGCTGCTGGGGCTCAAACCCCTCTGTTCAACAAGCCAATGGTTTCATGCTGACGTGAGGGGGAGGGAGGATGGGAGGTGGGGTGGAGCACCATTTGTTCTTATCGAACAAGAAGAAAGGAATTGATAACTACTGTCCGTTGATTCTTCGTAAAAATCATAAATAGTATAACCTGGGAAACAAATGTTTGCCGCATTTATTCAGAATTCTTTTCTGCATGAATCTAACAACGTAACAAAAAACCATTGAAGTTTTTGATCAAATATTTACATTTTGTTTTTATTCTAATTATATAATATTCCCTGCTTATCCATGGGGACTGCCAAGGTAGACCTAAAGAGAGGGTAATAACAAATCCTATGTGGGATGTGATGAAAAAATGCAATGAATGTTTAGATTTTGAAATATGTGTTACGGTAAAAGACACATTGCCAGAATCTTCCTCAGAATAGTCCTCTTGCTTCAAGCGCACTTACCTCGTGGTTCTTGCTACCCGCAGAAGCAGTACTGGCAAGTCCTCTTTCCTGAGTGCCTGCTGGTTCAGTGTCATGGCTGCCTCCACGTTCTGACTCTCTCAAAACGTCTGCTTTCCATGGTCATTCTGACTTTGAGGTAGGGCTGAAGTTCCCTGAATAAGCTGAATAAGGTGGACAAGGACACACTGGTATTTTTACAAGCCTGCCTTTCCGCTGGGTAGGAATTAGCAGCAACATTCATTGTATTTTTTAAAAATCACATCTGACCAATACACTTATGAAGCAGAACTTTCCAAATTGCTCTTGAAAGTGGCACACATGACGGGATGAGTGTGTTGAAAAGGGTGAGCAGTAACTTGAGGGGCATTAGTGGCAATATTTATTACTATTGTCTCAAATTTTAATTAAATTTATTTATTTACTTTTATGGACTGGGGATTGAGCTTAGGGCTTTTACACTGAGCTATATCCCCAGCTCAGTTTGTGATTTTTTTTTCAGATAGGGTGTCACTAAGCCATTAAATTACCTGCCCAGGGCTTGAATTGCAGTCCTCTTGCCCCCACCTCCCAGCGTGCTGGGATTACAGGCTTCTAGTCACCAGGCTAGGCTGTAATTCATTTGTAAACTTTAGACATTCACTGTATATTTTGACTACATGATATCTATGCTATGTATTTTTTTCCTATTCTTATAAACCTATGATGAAGTTGAATTTAAATCGGGCATAGTAGGAGATTGTCAACAATGATAATAAAATAGAACAATCATAATGGTATACTGCAATAAAATTGCCAGCATCACTCCGGTGACACTTCGGGGCCATCATTAAGTAAAACACAGGTTACTTGAACACAAGTCATGACAGTCTATCTGATAAACAGGCCGGCTAACAAGACAATGGGACAAGTCCAGCATAAAGAAAAGACACGCAAGACAAAATGGTAATCCGCATCCTAGGCAGGACAGAGCAGGACAAAATCTCACTAATTTCATCAAACAACCTAGAATGATGTGCAACTGAAAACTGATAAGCTGTTTATTTCTGGAATTTTCCATTTAATAATTTCAGGCCGCGGGTGACTTAGGGTAACTGAAACCCAGGAAAGCAACTCCGTGGGTCAGGAGGAACCGCTGTAAATCTATCTACTCATTGAGCTCAACTATATCAGCAGCCCTATCACGTTCCCTGTAAGAAAAATATGGAATTCTAGAGCAAGATTTGCAAACTGTATCCTATGGCCTCAAGCAAGCCCCACTGCCTGTTTTTGTACAGCCTGAGATACAAAAACGGTTTCTACATTTGTCAATAGGTAAAAAAATAAAAAAATAAAAAAAATATCTTGTGACACCACTATTCCATGGAATTCAAACTCCAGCCCGTGTAACTGATTACTGGTACGCAGCCACGCTCACTGATTTACATACCGTGTTTGGTGGCTTTCATTCCAAAAGAGCAAAGGGATTATTAATTGCACCAAAGATCACGTGGTACACGAGACCTAAAATATTTATGATCTGGCCCTCAGAGAAACTGTGCGCTGCTAGCCCCTGCTGCAGTATGAAGCTGAAGTAGCAAAGGCATATGGGAGGGCCGCTTGTGTAGAGTGACATTTTTCGGAGAATCAGTGCTTTGACAAGAAGCGATTTGGCTATGAGCTGTATGTTGACAGCAGAGATAAGTGGCTGCTCTGGAAGCGGAGACGTTTGACACGGAGGAGCACTTACAGTATATGTGGTCCTTGGTTTTGAAATAAGTGTTTCTTGCTGATTGATTTCTTTTCCCCACCTCCCAAAGGAAACTGACCAGTTTGATTAAATCCTGCTTGAGGTCAGCTGTACAAAATGCATGGCCTTGGAAGAGCTGTTTGTGTCCGAGACAATAAACCCTTTTAATTCTCTTGCTCGACGAAGCCGGAAGTCACCACTCGAAATTTAAAACAAACCCCACAGAGTTTTCTGTTTGGTTCAAAACGTGAAATATTTGAGGTCTCGGGATCGTGCAGTCCTGGCAACCCGCACTGGCTGTCCCTGGTGAGGCCACACGTGGGCCGTTGCTTGCTTTCCGGTTCACTAAGAGGGTCGCCCTTTGCCCTCTTAATCCCACGGTCAAATATGATTACAAATATTTTCCTCTCGGGAATCTAACTTGTAAGGAAGATCGCTGTGCATTCTGCTAAATAAAACATCTCCCCCCAGTAGCCTTATCCGTTCTCAGGCTTACTGTATTTCACCAGCCTAAAGATTGTGTTTGACATCGGCAATTGGGAGAGACCATTTGTTTTGACAATGGAAAAAGAAATAAAAGTGCAGATGGCGGACCTCAAAAGCCATACGTCTCTGAGCTGTTTTCATTTTAGACAGTGGGAATGTGATTGTCTTTTTTTTTTTCTATTTCAAATGTGGACGAACACAAGAGCAGACACGTCATTATGACTAAATGAAAATATAAAAAGTAAAATTTACATTTCTTATGACAAAATTCAGAGAAAAATTTAAGGCAGAAGAAAATGAATGAATTATGGGAAAGTTAAAATGAAAATGGCTCAGGTCCAACCACCCCCCAAAATAAAAATCTGTCAACACTTGCTGATACCCCCCTGGATCCCCATCTAACTCAAGAGGCTGAGGCAGGAGGACAGCTTGAGCTGGGGAGTTCTAGGTCAGCCTGGTCAACATAGCAAGGTTCTATAAAGAAATGATGGTGGTCATAATACATCCATAACAATAACTGACAACTTATTATGGGAAGACTAGTACCGTTCAGGACAGGCAGGCTTTGCAATTGGGAGCCTGCTTTCTGCACAATAAATTAGCATTACTAAATACAAGTTGTAACACCACATTAGTTAGTGTTGATACCAGAGTTCCATTCTAGTTGGTAGTAAGCTATGTGGGCAATTTGCCGTGGCCTGATGTCCTGCTGGCAGGGTACAAAGCTCTCTGTCTGCATCCCTCTCAAAACACTGTGGGCCTCAGGGCCAGTGGTTGCGGGCCAGTGGAAGCCAATACCACGGCCCACCTGTTCTCACCTGTCAAGAAGACTGCAAATGCTGCCTCCACCACAGGGCCAATTAAATGATCCCAGGAAAGCATCAGGTGGGATCTAGTCCTTAACAGCGACCCCAATTAAAAAGGGCCACTTTTTTTTTTTAAATCAGGAGGCCAATTAAGTAGTTGGAACCAAGTGGTTGTAATGTCTCACACATGGTACACTAGGCTTGTAAGAAGGAATCTTGGTATGTCAGAAGAGGAAGAGGAAGGAGCAGGGAGGACACGGGGAAGGAAGAAGCAGCCGTGGCCACTGCCCCAGCTGGGTCTCAGGGTCCTGCCCAGATGGAAATGCGCAGCATGGGGTTTGTTCCTCTCAATACAGCTTTTGAAAATAATATTTTTAGTAAAAAGGGAAAAAGTATTTTAATAGTATTTTCTGAAAGGTCAAGCTATTGTGTAACACAGCTTCCTTCATAGAAGAAACAGCCCCAAATGTTAGTGTTTTTGGTTAGGGTGCCGATTAATAAGAGGAGTGCCTGCGGAGCCAGGTGAAGGCCAAGGCTGGGCTGGCATCCAGCGGCCCGGTACCCAGCCAAGCCCTGGCGGAGGCCCGTTTGCCTGCAGCACATGGTGGTGAGCAGCAGACACCGGGCTGCCGGGAGGCCCTGCCCCTGAGGGCCCGCGGTGGAGCCGGGGACTGCCAGAGCACAGGAAGGCTCCGGATGAGGGTGTTGTGATCCCCACGGCACAGAACAGATTTCAGGCCCTGGCCATTTTTGAGATCAATAGGAAAAAGATTTATCCAAAGCTAGCTCTGGGGAAGAGGGCAAGCATTTATCTTCCAATTCGTCCACCCGTCCTCGTGGGCCCCAGCCCCCTACCCCAGTCCAAGAGCCATTTACAGAATGGCCAGAGGGGAGCCAGGGACACCTCTGCGTGGTGCTGCGACCAACACTGCGAAAGCGGGAGCGCTTAGGCTGCGTGTCTGGAGAGAAGGGGCTTCTTTCTTCTTTTCCCTGTCATTCGTTTTATTTTCCGTATTGCAGAATCCATCTCAAGAGCTACCAAACTTTACCACACCATAAAGCCAGACACAAAGAAGGAATCTGGCAGGAGGAGGGGAGGATTACCAAGGAGGAAAAACATCAAGCCACTTCCAGGCTAGCATGACCCTACCGTCTTGGTTTGCCCCCGTGGCCATGGTGTGGTTGCATTTTAGTCTTGGGCCTTTGAGACCCCCCGGTGCCAGGGAAGGGCAGTTGGTGGCTACACCGGTGCGCACGTTCAGCCATTCGGAGCAACACACTGACCCAGAGTCCCTGCTGGCGCCCGGCAGTTGCCGGCTGCTCTGCTTCAGAGCTGGTTACTTCTGCCCTCCGGGGACATCGCCTGACCACCCTCCCCACCCATCTCGGCCTCGGAGACCGGCTAGGCGCCAGCACCCCAGCGCCGCGCGCCTTGGCCGGAGGGGGCGCCCGCCCCAGGCGGCTGCCGGGCCGGGCCACACCTTAGGGCGCCGCCCGCCCGCCGGCCCGCTGCTCAGGCTACATGGACTCGCAGCCCAGCTGCGTGGTGGTGACCGGTAAGAGCCTGTTTTCCTGCGTTCCCGCTTGCTGCTGCCGTTAGCCTGCCCCTGGAATGCGCGCCTGCCTGACCCTGGTCGTAAACAGATCCCGAGGGGAAAAGGGTGGCATCTGGTGGTGAGAATAATTCCAGATGGAAGGGAACTTCCTGCTCTGTCCTAATAAAACCCGAGCGGCAGGGGAGGCTGTCCTGCTTCTGAGGCTCAGGACCCGCGAGTAACCGGAGGGACAGGCACTGGCGTGCCCGCTCGGGGCGTAGGCTCAGACCTGGTCTGTCCTTCAGCTCCCCGGGGAGGAAGCCGAGGCCGTCACCTGCTGTCCCTGAGTCTGGAACCCAGCGGGCACACGTGGCATTCTTTGGGCAACAGTTTCCTATCAAAGAAAAGGGACCTGTACGCTCAGAAAGGGCAGCAGGCCCACGCCCACAGGAGACCCTAAGCTCCCCGTGGGTGGGTGCCGCTGAGTCCCAGAAGGACGACTTGGAAGGAATGATGGTTTCACCAGCGTGTATCCAAAGTCACCCTAGCGACACGTGCCGGCCACGTCATCGTCACAGCGGGTCCCGGGGGCTTGCCCTCTCTTCACAAAGCTCTTTATTTATTTTTAGATAGGCCCCTTTGGCCCGTTTCGTTTCTTCAGTTGTGTTGGATGAGGGAAGCATAGAAGCGACAAAGATTCCTCTATGATGAAAGTCACATCTTAATAGAAAGTTACTGATCTTAAATTTAATTTAAACTCTTATCCACTTTCTGAACAAAAATTCCTTTGAAGCTCTTTTATCTCGCTTCGGCCTCCTTAGTGTTATTTGGGGGCTAGAGATTGAGCGGCTCGAATTACACTCAAATTCCTAAGGAATCTGAGCTTGTAGTCAATACTGCTGTGCCACAAACCAAATCTGGGTACCGGCACCCCATCGCCCTCCTAGGGGTCCCCGCCCCTACCGGTGGCTTGCTGGCCAACTACAGCTTGGGGAATGAAGTGCCTGATAATCACCCCCAATTAGAGGATGCCCACTGGACTCCGGAGCGGGTCTCCTTTCTCACAAGTGCTCTCAGCAGCCAAGGGCATCCTCTTCATTTAATTGGATTTGCTTCTCATGCAAATCTCGCCAAGACAGTTGGCACACAGGCGGTGGTAGGCGAGCCCGGGGCACTGACAGACAGCCTGGAGATCAAGGTGTTCAGGCTAGCGCCGACAACCACAGCGAGAGGCTTAGGAAACCTTCCTCCCAACAAAGGGCCTCTCAAGATTCCAGAAAATTCCTCCGGCTCCTCTCCCAAGCTCCACTCCTGGGCTGGCAGGTTGACAGTGAAGTTGGACCCAGCCGAAAACCAAAAGCTTCAAACCCTCACTTGCTGACTGATGTTTCTTAAAACCTATAAGAGATGTGATTTTGCTGAGTCGAAGATGATTCTAAATCAGAAAGTGATTTTGTATGTGTTGTGGTGTTTGTGTTACTTCAGGGGGTACCTGGTTTCTCATTCATTCCCGCCCCCCTTTGTCTCATTATTTTCCTTCTTTCTTTTTTCTTTTATACTGGGGATTGACCCCAGAGCCTTGTCCTTGTAGGCAAGCATTCTAACACCGAGTTACATCCAAGCCCTTTGTGAATTTATTTCTTTGAGCCAGATCTTGCTAGGTTGCCCAGGCTGGTTTCAAATTGGTGGTCCTCCTGCCTCAGCGTCCTGAGTAACTGGGATAGCGGGTGTATGCCACCTTCCATGGCTAATGTTCTGTATTGCTTGCTGTTCCCAGAGTAGCCACAGTGGAGTTTATTCCACAGGATTCAGGGCAGGTGAGAGGGTGGCTGTGGTTATCCTGGGAAATCCCTTGACGACTCTTCCACTCCATGGGAGAGTTGTGCCCCTTTATTAGCCAATCCCAGTAGTGGTCCTAGACTCAGACGCTCAGGAACTGTCACAGCGACACCGCAGCTCCTCTCTAGAGCTGGGTCCTACTCTGAAGGGCTGTGGTCCCGGGATTCGCGACTTCAGAGGCTGAAGTTTAATCTCAGCTCTTTCCCCTATTCAAAGATTTCCTATGAACTGAGAAGTACATCATGGCAATCAGATAAAGGGACTCAAAGTCTCAGTCTAGATTGCGCTGAGTGAGATTGCTGCCTATATCTGGAGGAGGCCCTGCTCTGCCACAGGTCATCCTGATGGTGACTGCTCTCCCCCGTAGGTGGGCACACATTTAAAAAAATATTTTCTATAAAATAGTTACAGATTCAAAGGAATTTCCCCCCCCCCTCCAAAAAAAAATGCATAGAAGTCCCTGAACCTTTCACCTAGCCTCTTCTGATGTTTCATCTTCAATGTTAAAGCCAGATATTGGCACTGGTGTAATTCAGTGTGCATGTGTGTGCCTGTGTGCAAACATGTGTGTGTAAAACTCTCTACACGCTCATCACACCTGTTGCTTCCTGTCACCACCACCATAATCAAGGTGCGTGACTCCACTGTGCTACGCTTCCATGACCTCACCCACCACCTTTCCCCATTAGTAACATCTGACAAGCGTTCATCTGTTCATATCTATGCCTTTATGGTTCTTTCCAAATTATATAAGTGGAATCACATATTACATGTCCTTTGAAATTGGCTTTTTTCTTTGTGTGTGGTACTAGAGGTCAAACCCAGTACTTCCACACTGGAGCTACATTCGCAGCCCATTTTTATTTTATTTATTTTTTGACAAAGTCTCACTAAGTTGTTCAGTGTCTGAAGCAGGGCTCACGCCTGTGATCTCCTGCCTCTGCCTCCCAAAGCGCTGGGGGTTCAGGCCCGCACCACCAGGCCCAGCCTCAGATTGGCTGTTCTTCCTTCAGCATCATTCTATAGAGGTTCACCCAAGCTATTGCATGTTTTCAATAGTTTCTTTACCAAATATGTAATGGCTTCACAGACCTATAAGCCATTATTATACAATTCATCTGAAGAGTATACTTCAGTGGCTCAGTATAGATTTATGCATTCATTGTCACAATTGATTTTAAAACCTAGATGCCACTTCCTCTGGCTGTCATCACCCATGTCCTCCAAGCTCTAGGAAACCACCAATTGGCTTTCTGTGAGGATCTCCCTATTTTAGACTTTTCATCTCAGTAAAATCACACAGTATGTGAGCCTTTATGATTGACTTTTTAGCCTATTTTCAAAGTTCTTCCATAATCACCATAGTTATAACACATAATTTATTTCCTTCTTATTGACAATAATATTCCATTATGTAGGTCATATATGTTACATTTTGTTTTCCATTCATTGGTTATCAGGTTGTTTCCACATTTCCCTTTTTCACTGTGGAGTAGTATTCCTTGGCATGGGTGAGCCACAGGACATTAGTAACCCAGTGAAGAACAGCTGGTTAGGTTCCAGCCGCCGGCTATTGCAAAGAAAGCTGCTGCAAACATTCTCCTATATGTTTCTGTGTGAAAATGAGTTTCATTTCTTTGAGATTAATGTTCAGGCATGCAAATACTGGTTAGTCCACTTTCATTTTTGTAAGAAACTCTTTCCAGAGTGGCAGAGCCACTTTGCATTCCCACCAGCAATGTGTGTGTGTGAGATCCAGTTCCTCTTCATCGTTGCCAGCATTTGGTGTTATGGCTATTTCCATCTTAGCCGCCCTGTTTGATGGGTAGTGATGCTTCCTATGGGTCTTAAATTGTGTGGCCCTGCAGGCTGATGGTGCTGATCACCTTTCACGGGCGTCCATGTTCCCTGTGGATCCTATGTAGTGAAAAGTCGCTTTGCTTCTTTTGCCCACTTTCTAATTAGACGGTGGTGATGATGGTGATGGCTTGTGGCACTGAGGATCAAGTCACACTGAGTCTCATCCCCAGCTCTCTCTCTCTCTTTTTTTTTTTTTTTTTTTTTTTTTTGAGACAGGGTCTCACCAAGTTGCCCAGGTTAGGCTTGAACTTGGGATCTTCTTGCCTTAGCCTCCAGGGTATTGGGATTACAAGTCTGCACTATGAGGTCCAACTAATTAGACTTTTAAAATATTGAGCTTTGAGAATTTTTCATAACACTCTCCATATAGTCTTTGTTGAGATATGATTTGTATATTCCTCCTTTCTGTAGCTTCTTTTCATCTTCTTAACAGCATCTTATGGAGAACAGTTCTTAATGTTTTTTTCTTTTCTCTTTTTGGTGTTGGGGATTGAACCCAAGGCCTTGTAAGCATACGCCCTACTGCTGAGCTTCTACACTCCCAGCTGTGAAAGTTTTTATTGTGATGTGGTCCAGTTTGTCAGTTTTGGTTTTAGATCTAAGACCTCTTTGCCTTGCCTTGATTTCCAAGATTTTCTCCCTTCTTTTCCTCCTAAGCATCCTGTAGTGTACACATAAGTCCATTTTGATCCATTTTGAATTCTCTTTCAGTGCAAGGTGAGACTAGAGTTGAAGAGCCAGTTCCTTGGTATCTAATGCTCCAGCACTGTTTCTTGAAAAGCTCTCCTACTCCCTGGAATACTTTGACATCATTATCAACAAACAGTTCGTACTCGTGTAGCTCTATTTCTGAGTCCTCTACAAAGCCTGCGTTTTAATAAGATGTTGATGCATAGATTACCAACTCTCCTATCCTCTAGTGACCATCCCCCTTTCCTTTCAGGCTCCCCACTGTGCCCTCCATAGGATTCTAAGAATGTCCCCAGAGTGACAAAGCTACAGGTCTGCAGTGGCTTGGGGAGTACCAAGAGATTCTTGCAAGGGTGTCGCCTAGCTTGAGCAAACATGGGTACCTTTGGTTTCAGGTTTTGGACCCTTCCGGCAGCACCTGGTGAATTCCAGCTGGGAAGCAGTGAAGGTAAACTGTCCCTCCCTACCTGCTGCCACAGACCCTGCTGGTTCCTTCCGTGGCTTTTGAGAAATCACAACTTGCAGGCCCTTTGTTAACCAGTGCCACACAAACAAGGGAAAATGGCTTGTTTTTAGTCACTGGGTTGTGACATGTCTGTTTGCAATTATTTCTGCCTCTGTAGTAAAGAAAGGAGGTCAAAGAGACATTACTGGGTAGAATGTTGAGTACACCAAGGCAGACTGTACTGTCCCTAGCGCTGGCCTCCTGTTGGCCCCACCCTTTCTGGTTGTGGGACCTCAGTTTCCCATTCATGAAAAAGAGAGTAATAGTCTTGATGTTGTGGGGTTGCTCTGCGAATTCAAAGAGGTAAGTATGCAAATCCAAAATATAAGCTAAAAGAGAAAAATTAAAAATGATAGGAAACAGGGAGGCAGACTTGGTAGAGATGGGCAAGAGATCTGAAGAAAGGCAGAAGGGAGAGTGGATGAGGAGAAAGGAAAGGAAAAATGATTAAAATCTGACATGTACCAACCAATCCCCGCAAGGCAAATGTAATTATTATGTAATGCAAACACATATTTATAAAATAATTTTGGCAGGATGGAAAACAGCTTTGCACAAGCATCTACATTCCAGCATAGAATCTGGCACAAGAATAAGCACTTAAGAAATGGTCATTAATATAAACAGCACACCTTACTGTTAAGGAAGCCACTGACTCGGAGAAAGCACACCCTAGGACACTAAGAGTCGTGAGGAGGCCTGGAGCTATCCTCTACACAGCAATGTGCCTTTCCTCCTTGGAACACTTGTGTAATACTGGTCTCTGTGCGGGTATCATTTAGAGGTTCCGGATACTGACAAGTCTTTATTCACACTTGATCTTCAATTTCATGCCTCTGCTGGATCCAGCCAAAGGTGGGATTTTGACTCTACTCTCAGTATTGACTAGGAAGTCTAGCTAAAAAATGCAGCAAAGCCACACATCTCATGTACTTGTAGGAAGTGTGCAATTGATTTTTCTAGCCTGTCAGCACAGATGCAGTCAGGGAACTCTCGACTCTCAAGCTAGATTTTAAGGAATTTTAAGGAACCAGGAAAAAGATGAGAGAACCCCCAGACCCGCTGCCAAGCCTTGATGCTCTACTCAACATGTAAGGCAGGGCTAACCCAGTCTTTCATGAGTTCCTGGGTGTCTGCAGCAACACACAGGACTTGTCTGCCAAATCCAGGTGGTTCCAAACTCTTCTACTTCTTGTAATCTTGATAGTGGAAAAGAAGAAACCAGGTTGGATTCACCTCAAGCTCTACCAGTTACAAGAAAAGTCTTAGGACCCAAAACAAGTCATCCAACTTTACTGTGCTTTGATTTACTCATCTCTAAAAGGAGAAGGTCAAAATGACTATGGCAGGTAATACATGCACCACCTCCCCACCCCCAGAGCCGGTGGGCCCATTGGCGATGTTCACAAATAGATTGTCCTGTTGCTAGAAGGTTACTGTGTTAGGATTCTCTGCTGCAGGTGAATGCGATGGGACTGGCCTGTTCACACAGGAAATGGGGAGAGGATGGAGAGGAGTAGAGCTGGGGCTTCTGGGAAGTGGTTTCAAGATGGGGAATTAAGTGCTCTGAAGGAGACCGCCCCCTCACACCAGCTGGGTAGGACAGAGCTGTGCATCATCAGGTAAGCAGAAGGACAATGACAACTGCAGGGAGCAAATGCCCCCATGCACACCTGCTGACTGAGAGCTACAGTCGGAGAGAAATGAGTTGTTAGCACACACAAAAGGCAGGTAAGGGCAAACTCCATGATCAGCATCATGAGAGGCAAAGGGGCTGGAGCTGAAACCCAGACTCCACCTTTATGGCAGATGCTTGAGAGGAGACAGGGTGCCTCAAGCACCTTGACTGTTGCAGATGCTTATGCAATTTCTCTTGTGGGTATAAAACTTCAGAATTCCTGCTAAATGTCAGTTTCCAATCCAAGATCACCAAGTATACAAGGAAAAAAACTAGCATAAGTAAAAATCAACAGAAGCAAATTCAGAACTTGAAGGACTTTGACTGCTAGAATGGGTCAGAAAACAGCATACCTACAAGTGAAATGTTTATAGGTAGAATCACAGAAACAGGCAACAGGAGATCATTAAAAACATCAGGTAAATTGAAAAGGGGGAGCAGGAGAAGTTACAGAAATTAGAAATGTAATTGTTAAAGTGAAGACTCAACAGATGACTTAAAAGGCAGTTTAAAATTATGGTGAATGAAAGACCTCAATTACCAAAGACCACACGTCATATGGTTCCATTTACATGGCTGTCCACACACAAAGTGGTTAAAGGTAGTTGCCTAGGGTAATTCATAGTACTAGGGTGAAGTAAGAAATAAATGCGGATGGATAAGAGGTTTCTTTTTGGTGTCAGGAAAAGATTCTAAAATCTATGCTGATGGTGATTACAGAACACTGAATATACTAAAAACCATGAATTGTGGACTTTAAAAGGGTAAAATGTTTGGCATATGAATTATATCTCAATAGAGAAAAAGAGAAAGATGTTTACCAATCTATGTACAAATATACACAGTTTAGAGACTGCTGAAGAGAAAATTAGTGGACTAGAAGATAGAGCAGAAATTATTACTAAAAAGCCAGCAAAACAACAGGGACAAAGAAGTATTGGCGTAGAAGTAAGAAATATGAATAAAAAAAGATATCTTCTGACATACATTTAATTGGAGTCCCAGAGACCAGAATGGGAGATAAATAATACACAAAGAGCAATGGCTGAGAACATTCCAGAACTTATGAAAGGTGTGAATCCACAGAGAGGAGAGGCACAAAGTATGCTAAACTAGAACAAAGAAAGTCCATATCGAAAAATATTATAGTGAAGCTGCAGAACGCCAAAGACAAGGAGAACATCAACTACCAGAGAGGAGAGGTCAGGTACCGAAATGGACAATCTAATTAAACTAAGGTGGGGTCAATTCTCAAAGCAATGATAAAACCACAGGGTAGTGTTTTCAAAGTGCTGGAAACACAGCTGCCTATCTTAGTCAATATTTTATTACTGTTATGGAATATCCAACATACAAAAATTAAAGGAGGAAAAGTTTATTTTAGCTCACAGTTTTAGAAGTCCATTCGTGGGTGGCTGGAAATGGTGGCAGCACATGGCAGAGGTGGAGGTGGAGGCAGCTCCTCAGAGCACTGCAAACAGGAAGCCACATGCTAGAAGGAAGGCAGGAAGTGGCATATACCCTTCTGGGTCCTGTCCCTGTGATCCACCCCTTCTGGGTCCAGCCCCTAATTACAGGTTTACCCCCTAATCTCCCACACATCAGTAATCTGTAATCTACCACTCACTGTACTACCTGCCTGGCTTCCACCACATGCCCACAATTCACCCTTCCAGACCAGGCCCCATCTCCTAACATCACATGGTTCCATAGATAATCCATAATACCCAAATACGTGAGACTTTCCAGGCTCAAGATACTGCCAATCAGAAATTATATACTCTGCAAAATTATTTTTCAAGAGCAAGAATGAAATAGATATTTTTATAAAAACAAATACCAAGAGGTTACTATCAAGAGGCAGAACCCTAAGGGAATGTGTAAAGGATGTTTCTCAGAGGGAAAAAACATGGTCCAAGAAAGACGGTGTGAAATGCAAGGAGGAATAGAGTCTGTATGTAAAGTCTGTACTAGTATTATTTTTATAAAACAATAATAGTTATAATAGTATTATTTTTATAAAACAATAATAGTAATAATGCTTAGGCTTCAAAGATGACTGATCTAAAAATAAGACAATGCTGAGTGGTCTTTAGTTTATGTAAATCCCATCATGGCCAACCCTGTGCCTTGGGCTCACATCCACCATCTTCTCAGCTTTCCTGCTAGTGCTGAGTGACAGACTAGGACTGAAAACTGCCCAGCCCTCTTTCTCACACCCAGATTAAACAGTGGTGGCAGTACAGAAGACTCGTTAACAACGAATCACACATAAGGGGCATTGCAGGAAGTGGCATCCCTTCCCAGACTGGCTGGCCCAAGCCCAGAATTCAGGTGCCCTCAGCTTCTCCAGTTCACCCTCTCCACTTGTCTCTGCTGCCAGGTTCTAGTCGTAGCCACTGTTCTCCCCTCTCCCACACTCAGGCAGCATCATTGCAACCCCTTAAGAGGCTTTCTTCACGATAATCCACAGGACCATTCTCTTTTCCAAGCCATCTGGGTCGCTCTGAGTCCTCCACCGATGCTCTGTAAGTCTGTAGACTCCTTGGATTATAGTTTGGGACCTGGCAGGCAGTTCCACTTAAAGTGCTGGCCTCTAGTCGATGGAGTATCCATTGCAAGTATAATCACCCAAGTGTCTGCCTCAGGAGTCCAAGCTGGGTCATATCCATACATTGACTCATTATGCAGATATGGAAAGAGGCTGAGATAGGCTAAATCTGCATATATCTTCTGTGGGGACCTGTGTCAACATATCCCTGTCTCCACAGAGGGCCTGGCCTGAAGCCCCTACTGGAGAGGCCATGAGTTAACTGGCTACATTAATGAATATTGTTCTTTTCTAGTCTTCTGCATTCTCCCAGAAAAAGTCACCTTGCTCAGTGGCGTAGCCATTACCCAGCAAAGTCTGATGACCACTTACTCCATGTCATGCATTGCAAATGGGAATGCATACGATTATAGATAGTAAAGAAAGCAATGTTTAATTCTACTCTTGCACTTCCAGGAATGAGCGGAGCTGTTAAATAATAATTCAAATATGTTCTTACTTTGATTATTCATAAATGGGATGAGAATGTGGACAAAGAGAAGAAAAATACAGAAAAATGTCATAAAAGCCAGAAGTTCATGAGGAAAAGAAGCATTTCCTACAGACTGTCAGATCTCCTTATCAACATTAATTGCCAGAATATTTAACACGGAGCTGCTGGTGGTTGGGCACCCTTCCCTCTCCAAGCCCAACTTGGGTGTACGTCCCTGTTTACCACAATCTCCTGGCTTTTGGGTACAACGAGTTTGATGAGCAACTTCTCAGATTCATTCAGGAAGAATTACACGCTCAGGTTTAACTGTATTGAAAGTTAGAAATAAATATTTAGGTAACTACACTTCTCTTAAACACACTAGTCCCTCAACCTTGTCTGCTGAGGGTGTGTTCCAAGCCCCCCAGTAGGTGTCTGAAACTCTGGAAAGTACCAAACATTTTTGTCTTAGTTACTTAGTCCTTGTTGTGACAGAATATGGGACAATTTAAAGGAAGAAAGATGTATTTAGCTCACAGTTTCAGAAGGTATCACACAGTCTGTTCACAGGCGGCAGAGACACAGGCTGGAGAGCTGCTCACCGCCCGGAGACAGAAGCCAAGGGAGACAGGAGGAAGCCTGTGTCTAAGACTCAGGGAGCGTAGGCTTTCCCAGGAAGAAGCTCTAACAATGTTTCTTCTTCCTTTATTTACTTTAAGCTGACACATCTGGTGCTCTCCCTCATTTCATGGCCTAAAATCAACAACACTCACCTGAAGGTCTGCCCTGGCACTCCCAGTGGCAACGAGTTGACACAATTTCCAGGTACCTCCCAATAACACACTGCTTCAAATACATAAGGCTTTTGGGAGACGCTGGAGATTGAAACCATTACAACACTGTAAATAAACTTGTGTTTGCTACACCTGTACAAGTCTTATGAAACTTGTTTAGCCAGGCATGGCAATGCACGGGCCGGGAGTCTCCGCGCTCTGGAAGGCTGCGGCATGAGTGCAGGTTCAAGTTCAGCCCGGGCAACTTGTTTTAAAGTAAAATATAAGAAAAGGGGGGAGGGGATGTAGCTTCCCGTGAAGACCCTGAGTTCAGTTCTCATGACTAAAAAAAGTTAATTCATAAATCAAGCATAGTAGTAAGAAATTAACGGCAATCACTCAGAACAGTTCTAACTACCTAGCGTAACAAAAGTTATGTAAGGCTTATGACCGGTTTGTTTCTGGATTTTTCCATGTACTGTTTTCTGACCAGGTTGGCCTTGGGAGGGGAGGGAGCACTGTGGGCATCTGCAGGGATCCTCTGTCCTCGTTCTCAGAATTCACCGTATATTATTGATTTCAAGAAGTACTTAAAAAAAAATTTTAGCACCCTGACATTGGATGGCTGCCACAGTCACACTCGTCACAGTGGAGTTATGTTTTACTTTTTTGCTGATTCACACAACAATGCTTGATGTTGGGTCTCTGGAGTTTTGATTGAGAGAAATACATTGTGTCCTTTTCAGGTCCCACTCCACTGGCTATGAAACACTCCAACCTGCTTATCTTGCTTCATAGAGTCTGTGCCAGAGTCTTGGGGGACATCAAGGTCCTATTTGTGCTGCCTTAAGCGTAATAAAAATATAGCCTGCTACATGCGTGGAGGAACATGAGAGAAAGAATATACAGACAGGAGTGACCCAGAAGACTTTGCAGGAAACTTGGGGCCACAGAATGTCAGATTTGACCTGGCATTCAAGGGACAATGCCTAGTGCTGTTTGTTCTGGACAGGGAAACAAACAAGAACGGGAAGGTGATACGCCTCTTCTCATCCCAGTCCTCACTCCCACTTGTATTAGAAGCTGGTCACAAATCTTGAGAAACGTCAGCATGACACTAGGGACGTCACATCTGGGATTCCAAAATCATTGTAGACCTTCTGGGCTTGCAGGCTGGGAGCCAGTTGGAGGTGCCTCTACTCAGGTCTCCAGGCTCTTGACCTGGCATCTGTAATCACAGGTGACTGCCCTATGTACCCAGGACAACGACCTCTCTTGGCTGCTCTGGCCTCTCCTGGCTTCAGTCCCACCCTGGCCCCAGCGCTCCCACGATGCACCTTCTCTCTGGGCAGGAAGATGAGGTGATTCTGTGTTTCCTCTCTTGAACCATTTGTAAAAATATCTGGACAGGGACTGATGAGCCCAGAGAATCCGTGGAGATGAAATTTCAGGCCCTGAGTGTCCCAGAGTTGGAGAGCTGGTTGGGAAGCCACGGGTAACCTTTGGATAACAGTTCTCTGTCAGCAGCTTGCTGGGACCCCCCTGTCCCTTGCATTCATGAGATTCTTCTACCTGTCTTGATAGAGCTTGCTAAAATTCCTGAAAGCTTTCAGATATGAAAAAAATGAGGCTTATCTAAAATCCCAATTTAATTACTACCCCTGTCTAACTGCCGGGGATGTTAGACTGAGCTCAGACTTCCTGTGAAATAGTCCTTCTGTAGCCTGCATTCAGCCTGGCTGAAAAATCTGGGGAGACTGATGTTGAATTTCCTACTTTTTAAATTTTTGTGATAAACATGCATGCCATTATGTTTATCATCTTAATCCTTTTCAAATATACAATTCTTTGGTGTTACGTCCATTTGCATTGCTATGCAACCATTACCTCACTTGTTGCTAGAAGTTTCCGTTGTCCCAAACTAAAACAACATACTCATTAAATAGTAACCTCTTATTCCTTCCTTCTTCCAGTCCTTGTAATTACCATTATAATGAGTTTATTGTTGTGCAACAAATCTCTAGAACTTTTTCGTCTTGCAAAACTGAAACTCACTGACCAACAGCTCCTGATTTCCCCCTCATCCTGCGTTCTGGTGACTGTCGTTGCGTTTACTCTCTGTTTCTATGCACCTGACTTCATCAGATAACACACATATGTGGAATTCTGCAATCCTTCTTTGGGACTAGTTGATTTCACTTAGCACAAGGTCCTCAGACCTCATCCATCTTTTTGGTGTGTGATAGGTTTATTTAAAGTTGATGAATATTTCTTTGTATGTATTTACCACCCTTGCCTTATCGCCTTACCAACTGATAGACACTGAGTTGCTGCCACCTCTTGGCTATTGCCAATGATACCGCAATGAACACGCATGTGTAGACATCACTTTGAAGTCTTGCTTTCAGTTCTTTGAAGTATTATGATGTGACAATTCTATGTTCAGTCACGTGAGGAATTGCCCTGTCCCATGTGCCCCAGTGGCTGCACCACTTATCTTCCTACTGACATTGCATAAAAGTTTCAGTTTCTCTACATCTTTACCGACACTCGCTGATTTCTGATTTTCAATGGTGGCCATGCTGATGGGTGTGAATTTCTGTGTTTAGGCTATAAAAATAAGAAAGAAACCAACCTTGATCAATCTGCTATTGCCGGACTTGTTTTGTAACTCCACAGCAGTCCTTGTTTTGTGTAGTCCGGCGTGGTTTTCTGATGGAAGAAGAGGACTTTCACCTAGAGGGGAGGAATGCCATGGTGATGGAAAGGAGTCTCTCTCTGATTCACTTTTAATTTATTAAAGAGTATTTCATCTCAGCTGATGGGCTTTAGGGTTACATTACCCAGCATTATCCCCCCCTCTCCTTTTTATGAGACAATATCTCTTGCTCTGTAGTCCTGGCTTGCCCTGAACTTGCTCAAGATGGCCAGTCCTCCTGCCTCTGCCTCCTGAGTGCTGAGATTATAGGCATGTATCACCATGCCCAGTTTATGTGGTACAGGAGAATCCAACTCAGGGTGTTGAGCTTGTTAAGCAAGCACTTTGATCACTGAGCTATGCCCCCCATCTTAATTAAATTAATCCTCAATTGTGACCAAGGAGTCCTCACAGAATTAATCTGCAAAACCCCAGAGGCAGGAGATGACATAGTGTAACCATGAGCAAACAGCACCAGCCGTGAGGTCCTTGTCAGCCACATTTTGATATAAAAAGGATTATAAACTGAGAAGAAACTGTTCCCATGAAAGAAATTAAGAAAACCACTTAAATGTAGATTTACATCCATTTATTCACAACAAAAGCCTCTTGAAGTATGTAGTGTGCATGGAGCCATCAAGACACCAGGTAACAGAAGTGCACGTGCATGCTAGCTTGTTAGCGTGTCACGTGACAGAATAGACTTGGAACTAGCCGCTTTAGGTAGACGGTTGGGGCTTATGGTGTTGCCTTCTTTAACTCCTGGATTGGGTTCTACCACCCTTTGTGGAAGACGGCTTAAAAGATACTGGTGATGGGTTGGGGTAAATGTCACCTATGGAGAACAGAGCTTGACATTGGACAGTGGAACTGGACATCCCAGGCAGGGTGCTTTTTCACTAACATCCCCAGATTTCCCAAACCCCAGGTGAGGGCTGCAGTCAGCTCTAAAAGGTTAACTCCCATTTCTGTGGTGGTATCTGGCTTGTAGCTACTTCCTGCAGTTCCTTCTCTTTTAAGTGTAGGCTCTCTGGATCTCCGTTGCCTCATCTGTAGAATGGGGACACCATCAGTTACTCCTCAAGAGGGTCTTGGGGAGGTGCTTGACATAGTCCCAGCAAGGACCAGCCAGGGCAGCTGGGATGGTTGCTGAACTTATTTTAGAACCAGAAAAATGACACATATCTATTGTAAAAATGTACTGAGTATAGGAAGAAATAAGTACAACCTTAATTCTGCTCTCAAGGGATGACCATTTCCATCAGTGGCTGCAGGAAACAATGTGAGATCCTGATTTTTTTCTTTTTCTTTTTTTTTTTCTTTTTTTTTTTTTTTTTTTTTTTTTTTTTTTTTTTTTTTTTTTTTTTTTTTTTTTTTTTTTTTTTTTTTTTTTTTTTTTTTTTTTTTTTACTTATTCTGTCTCAAGGGTGCCAATACATTCTTCGTAAAGTCTTTTTAATGGCCTATTTATGGTTTACCAATGGCATCCTGTGCTGGATATCATTTCCTCTCCTTCCCCTGCCAGGACCTTTCTCTCAAAGCGAGAGCTGGAACCCTGAGCCTTGAACATACCAGGTGAGTGCTGTACCACTGGGCCTTGCTCTGCCATTTTCTTGTCTGTGAAACTCGCCTCTCAGGAAGGTCTTCTGAACAGAGGACTCTCCTGTGTCCCTGGTGCTTGCTCCAAGCTCACATTTGACAGGCAAAACTCAGATCTCGGTAAACAGCACCTGTTCCTCAATGCCAGCTGGTGTCACAGCCTTGCTAGATTTGAGCAAATTCAGAGAGCAATTGGTGTCTGCCTTTCTTCTCTCCCTCCAGCAACCAGATTTTGGACAATGGGGAGGCTGGGAGAGTGGCAGATCGAAAGAGGCAGAAAGTGAGGCTCCCTGCTTCCCCAGAACCTTTGAGGTTGGTGGGGTTTAGGTTTTATAGGCTTGTGGGCTGCGCATGGACCTGAGTCCTCTGCTGGGCTTGGTGGTGCCCTGGTGCTCTATGCTGGTTTCCTTATGGGGAGGGGGCTTATACCCAGGGCAAGGTGGTACAGCCAGGTCTCCGGCTGAGGCTTCTTGACCTCAAGGCCAGTGCTTCTCGGCAGCAGCATGGCTCGGCTCCTCGTGCCCCTTCTGGCACTCCTGATCAGGCTCAGGATGACCACTAGCTCTGCCTTATTTTTGTAAAAGGCCTCTGTCACAGGACACAGTGTCAGTGGCCTAGGACACCAGGTATGTGTGTGTCTCTAGGTGTGTGTGGTGGGCGAGGGAGAGAGACAGACAGACAGATGGAGACAGGAAAAGGCAGGCAGACAGATTATTTCAAGAGCATGAATTTCAGAGACTTTCTTTATGAATTCAAGTCAGGAAAATGTCCTCAGTGTCCCGAACCAGGCTTGACTGGTGCACTCTGGCACGTTTCTGAAACTCAGCTGGGCCTCATCTCATGAAGTCTCCTCTCAGTCTGCTGGGCTGCTGTTACAGAATGCCACAGACCAAGTGGCTTATTCAATAGACCTCCCTTTTTTCACAACTCTGGAGACTGGACTTCCAAGGTCCAAGTGTTGGCCAAGTCAGTTCCTGCAGAGGGCGCTCTGCCTGCTTTGGAGGGACAGTCTCCTTGCTGTACTTCTCGCCTCGTTTTGGAAGGACACTGATCCTATAATGTGGTCCCAACTCTCCCGATCTCATCTAAACTTCATCACTTCCCAAAGGACAGCTTTACCAACACAGTCCACTGGGAATTAGGGTCAACATATGAATTTGGGGAGGTGGGAGCAGATAAAATTGAGGCCCCAACATTGATACAGCCAACTGTTTAGACATCAGGATGGCTACCCGGTTCCCGGAACCACCCGAGCAGCTCAGCAAGGCATAGGCAAGGACTGGAACTAGTGCGGGACAATTGCTCTCCTGCCCCTGGACTTTTGTTTCCTCTAATGGCTAGGCAGTGACCTCTGTCATCCTTGGGAATCCAGCAGGGCTTGTTCCTTCCTGCTCCGCAGCATGGGCAGCAGTGGTGACCTCCTTCCAGGGAGGGTGGTGGCATCTCAGCAGGATCTACATTGACAGTGAGTCCCCGCCGCTGGCGTCAGGGTGGATGTACCAAGCTGCAGCCTCTTCCTATCTGAGGACAGCGGTGGAAGAAGGAGGAAAGAGGGTAACGAGGTAGTTGTCCACAATCCTTCTCTGCACTTCTGGTACCCAACTCTGAGGCTAAGTATTAGATGTGTTTCCTAATTTATCTGGTGGCAAAAAAGTGACCTGAGCTGATGAGAGACAATGTGACATTGGGATTGTTCCACCTGACATGCATCTTTGAATTTTGGTGGCTGAAACATTCATATGATTGAGCTGGGGGCAGCCCTGGGCCAGGAGCTGCCCTGGAACCCAGGGGCTGGGTGCCAAAATCAGTCTGTAATCTAGTGTGCTCCAGCACACAATTGGAAGCTTGACAGGCAGTGCATAGCAAGCAGAAGCAGAACCTTTTAATCTTCGAAGCACTGCCTCTCAGATTGGGGAAATACACAGGGGTGTCACTTGTGATGTCAAGTACCCTTCATTCCACACTGGCTCTATAAATGCCAAGATCTACGTGGTGGCTTCTCTGCACTTTCTACTTTGGCAAGACAGATGCTGCCAGTTTTCTGGAAAGTACAACCCAAGAAGGTGCTTGGGGTTAAATAACGTTCCCCTAGGAGGTGTTGAGTCCTAACTCCCAGTGCCTGTGACCTTTACTGGAAAGAGGGTCTTAATAGAGGCAACTAAAATGAAGCCATGAGAGTGGGACTTCAGCCAGTGGGACTGGTGCCCTTGGAAAAGGGGAAATTTGGACGCAGACATAATAAGGCAAGACAACACGAAGAGACCTGGGGAGGCTGCCGTGGGCACACTGTAGGGAGGATGCCACCACAAGAAAAGGAAAATCTGGAGCTACCAGATTCTAGAAAGGTAAGGAAGGGTCTTTCTAGATGTTTCAGAGGGAGCACAGCCTGCTGGTTACCTTTATTTTGGCCTTCTGACCTCTGAATCGATGGGACAATAGATTCCTGCCACCCAACGTATAGTATACTGCTGCGGCAGCCCTGAGGGCACTGGCAGAGAGAAGTTCCTCACACCCAGCACCCCAGCCAGGCAGCAGTTGGAGGATCCAGTAAGTGTCCCAAGGATGTTTCCTTTCCCTCCTCTCAGATAACACAGGGGTGAGGTGGAAAGAGAAAGCTACAGTGAGAAGGAAGGGAATGGGCTCCCTCACTGCGCCCAGCCTTTGGCCTCTGCACATGCTCCCACCAGATGCTGAGCTGTTTTCTTCCGTAGGAGGAGGCTCTGGGCAATCATTCTGGGCTGGTGGGTGCAGAGGCCGGATGGGCCATATGGTCCAGGATAGCTGCCTCCACCCTGCGGGTGATGCTCTTCTGTGGGTTTATTGAGCATAATTATTTGGCAGTTCCATAGACAACTGAACTGAGGCCATCCTGAGGGAATGTCCCTGAAAACAGATTCCCAGGCAACTCCACTGTGTTCTGGGGAGCCATAGTAGTCTATGTCGAAAGCAAGGCCAGAGACCCCATGCAAACACCACCCAGCACGCTGAAGAAACTAGTTCTTTGAGGGTGGCTGGTTTTTGAGAAATCCTCAAGCCAATCAAGACTTCATTGCTTGCATGAAAAACATCACAGGAGCCCCAATATGGTGGTTTCCAGCCTCCATTCCCCTAAATTGTGCAATCTCAGTACTCGGCCTCATGTGTCACTCAAGTGAGGAGGCCCAAGATGGCTTCACAAGACCCAGAATTTGGGCATGCTTAGCATACCCTTGGTCTGTCTAGCCCTTGTAAAGGCCACCTGGAAGCTGAGCTTGTGACCTCCATGACCCTTCCGCCCATACCCTGTGTGGGCGGGTCCTCCTTCCTTCCTCCAGCATCAGTCAGGTGAATTATTGTTCCCTCAAACCCCGGGTGGGGGTGACATTACGGTACTTACTTCAGCAAGAGGACAAAACTTGAGCTGCTTTATTTAGGGAACTGAGCAAGTGTCTGGAGGAGGATGTAGAGCTCCTCACAAAGCCGAAAAGTCAACGGGCTCCACATCTGGCCGGTCCCTCATCTGTCTCTGATGCCCGTCTCCACCAAGCCTGGATAAGACCAGACTCTCCTGTCTGGATGCACAAGCAGGCCTCCTTGGCCACTCTCCATCCAAGGACATGGATGCCTGGAGGCCCTGAATGGTAGGAAAGAAGGCAGAAATAATGAAGGAACTGACTGAAGACTGTCTTAACACATTGGGCTTCTGAGAAAGCCCCTTATATCCCCCAAGAGAACTTTTACTAGAAGTGAAAGGTGTCCTTGTCAGATGCTGTCCTCCCCGCCTGCTTCCAGCTGGCCTGCTGTTTGTGCTGCCCCTCAGGTCAGGGTGTGCTCCTGCCTCCAACTTCTCCAGACTTCTTCACCTCCTCCCCCTCTCTCTGCGAGTCTCACCTGAACTTGTGCCCTTTGATGTCTCTGACATGTCAATGTCCCTTCGAAGCCTTCCTATGAGTTCCTGACACAGAAAGCCAAGGGACCAGCTCCCCTAGGGTATTTCAAATTTGGCAGGTCCCACATTGACACCACGATAGATATCTCTAACCTGCTGCTACTTCCTCCTCTATCTTCTTACAAGGCAGGTCTGGTTCTGGCTCCTTGTGTGCCATCCTTCCACGGATTCATACTGCTGTAGAGATAAGGCCAAACCTAGCCAGGCATTCACTCTGGGTTCTGGAGACTTCTCTAGTCTTGGTTCCATCCTTCCTTCCGGTGCCGTGCTCCCTCCTATACCATGGGTGGTGGTGGTGGATAACCCTCAGCGGGATGCTATAGACCAGGTATTTCTGACCTGCAGCCTGACAGATTTTTAGCTCTCACTTTTTTCACAGTGAAGAGGAATTATCTCGAGTCACATATAATTTTTTTTTTTTGAGATAGTGTCTCACTCTGTAGCCCAGGCTGGTCCTGAACTCACTGTGGAGACCAGGCTGGCCCTGGACTCATGGCAATCCTCCTGCCTCAGCCTCCCGAGTGCTGGGATTACAGGTGTGTGTCACCACGCCCGGATTATGTGGTACTGGGGAATGGAACTTGGGCACTTAGCTCTTGACTTAGGGCTTGCTAGGCAAGCCACATATAAAATATACAATAAAGTTAATGTACTATATATGTAATAAAACTTCCTTTTAATTTTTTATTACAAAATTAAAGAAAAAATGAGGGAGAAAAAAACTCCTGCTGGCCTCAGGTGGACCTGCCTGCTGTAGATGGTTTGTTCTCAGATTAGAGTGCAGGGATACTAAATGTTTTGTCTTGAGACATGCAGGACACACGGGTGAATCCCTCAGCCCTGCCAAGAGCAGCGTGACATATCACATTTCCTGAAGGCTTCTGGCTCTTGGATCCCCATCTGGCTTTGTAGCCTCCTCTGTCCCTAGCCTCTCCATCTGGGTCACCCCATCTGTCTGTAGAACTTACCTCTTGCTTATGGCTGGCTCGGATATGCATGCCTCTTTAGGGCACCCACCTTGACAGGTATAGGTAGGGGAGGGCATTTGCCTTGTGGGGCGGGAACCGTGGCTTTCTTTTTGGCTTCTTGAAACTGTGTGAGCTCCTTGAGGGAAGGGCCGAGGGTCACAGAACACCGCTGAAGTGGAGCTGGAGGACTGGGTTGTGAGAATTCTCTTTTTCCTCCCACCATCTGAGGCAAGCTAACCCTCTTCTTCCTACAGGAGCTTGCCAAGCTGGGCCTGGGGACCGACATGGAGGTGGAACTGCGAATTCGACAGCTGCCTGTAGATTACAGAGAGGCAAAACACAGGGTCAGCAGAATCTGGGAAGAATTCCAACCACAGGTAAGTGGCGCCAGAACTGATGATGTAGTTCCAGGGCTGATGGCTTAAATGCACTTCGTCCTTATGCCCTACCAACAAGGCGAGGTTGCAGTTGAGTTTGTAAGTTCTGGGCTTGTTTGCAAAAGTCTAAGGTGAAATGCAGACAGATCTTTGAAAGATATCTGGAGAGACAGGGGGATAAAAAGAAATGGATATGTTGTTTCCAGCCAAGATCCAATGATAGTTTCCACCCAAGAAAGAAGCTCTGGATTAGGTCCCAGATGTATCTACAGGGGTCTGGTTGGTTTTGAAGTGGGCCATAGATCTTTTAAACCTGGAGGAATATGGGAAGATGGTCCACCAAGGGAAGGCCTAGCTTATTCAAAATTCCCAGCCTGTGTTATCTGAACTCAATTAATATAGAAAACACAACCCCCCCACCATGACCATATGATGAGGTTTACAAAATATATAACACTGAGCCATTAAGACCATCACAAATGTTTTGATAAAATATTCATTGACTATTTTTGAAGGAAAAAACAATCAGCTCAAATAAATTCCATCAAGATTTTATGGGACTGTTACTGTCTTAGTTACTTTTTCATCGAGGTTACTCAATACCCAACATGCACAACTTAGGGAGGAAAGATATATTTTAGCTCACAGTTTCAGAAGGTCACAGTCCGTTCACAGGTGGTTGGCTGGGAAATGGTGGAATCACATGGTGGGGCTGCAGCTAGAGCCAGAGCCTGAGCCAGTGCTTCAGAGACAAATCCTCACGGCAGCATGGTTGAACAGGGACTAGACAGGGAGGGAGGAGGGGCAGAACCAGCACAGGCCCCTCCAGGTCAAGCCCCAGGTACCCACCCCTTCCAGCCAGGTCCCACCTCCCAGCACGACAGTATCCATAGGTACATGAGGCTTTGGGGGACACTCCACATCCAAACCACAACAGTAACTTTTAAAATTTAAGTTTCATTGTAAAGATGTATGATTCCACTAAAAGACTAAGCTTCTCCTGTGGTCATCCTAGAGTAGTCCTAGATAGCAGCTTGTCTGCTCTCGGCAAGCTCCTCTAAAAAGAATATATTACTTTGCAAGAATACGTGAGTATGTGTATATATATATATATATATATATATATATATATATATATATATAATTTTCCAGGATTGGAGATCTAACTCAGGGCCTTCACATTAAACTACATCCCTAGTCCAATTTTTATTTTCATTTTGAGGCATGATCTCATTAAATTACCAAGTTGCTTGGGCTAGGCTCAAATTTGATGGAAGAACAGGAGATACAGAAAGTGTCCTTATTTAGAAACCAAAGATGAAGGAGTAAAGTTCCTACTATTGGCTATCTAGGAGGTGGCCCTGAATGACATTCCCTAGTGAAGTGTGATATCTAGCGACTACACAATGATTTTGACTCACCATTTCAAATGTGGTGACCTTTCAGATCCCTTTTAGATTGGGTGCATTTTGGAACGCAGTTAATATACATGTAGCTTGTGTCTAGGAGCTTTACATTAATCTTGCTATGCATGCTTGTTCCTATAATTCTTTGGGTTTCCATATGCATATGCTCTTAATGATCTCAGGCGCTCTGCATGGGGAACATTCTGGGTGCTCTGTAGGTACAGAAAGGTTGTTGCCTTTTTCTGCTGTCTTTGGTCCCCACCTCCTCTGACGTCCCTCTCATAACTACCTAACTGCTTGCTTCTTGGTTTTTATTGAGCTAAAAGAGCCAAGCTCATTTTGATTCCAGCCATATTAATTAAATCCACCAGGGGTTTCCTGGAGGATTTGGGGTTTGAGATATTTTGTACCCTGGCACTGGACTCTCCCACCATGTGCCTTTCTGCACATTTGATGTTCTGGTCCCCTGTGATGTCTCTGTTGTTGTTTGTGTCCACGCAGCTTGCTGTACATGTGGGCATGGACACGTCTGCAAAGGTGATCTTTCTGGAACAGTGTGGCAAGAACCAAGGTTATCGAGATACTGACATCCGAGGCTTCCGGCCTGACGATGGTGTGTGCCTGCCAAGTGGCCCGGAAGTAATCCAGTCGGAGGTCAGCATGAAGGCCGTCAGCAAACGTGTTGCCATTGAGGGTGTCGAGGTGGTCTATTCTCGAGATGCAGGCAGGTACGCTTTGCAGGTGTCAGAACTCCGGGCAAGTCCTGGAGGGGAAGTGGCCCTCAGAATCCATTTCTCTCCTGGGAACACCATCCTGTTCTGTCCATCCGGCTGGTTGGTTGGGCGGCGTCCCTTGTCATCCTTTGCTGCCCACCCCTGGGCCTGGCTTGAGGCCGCTTTTCGGGAATGCTCTCTGCCTAGCCCAGGATTTGGAGCACTGTTACAAAAGAGAGAGCCATGTGGGTTTCAAGAATCAGGAACATGTTGATGCTTCAGAATTTTTTACTTTTGGAGGGATCAAAGTTTTGAGTTAACTATGTGGACTTAGTGCCAGGTAAAGGTTCTTGTATACCTTTGCTTGTCCAAACTCTGATCCCAGGAGGCATTTCCTCCACTCTCCAAGGAATGAGTGAATAAATGATTCAATGAAGACAAGAATGAGGGAGAGATTCACTAGATCAAAGATACTTTGGACTAATTTCTTGAACGTGTAGTCCTCTCCTGTCTCAGTCGCTACTGGCCATGAGACCGTGAGAACCGAGGGCAGCCCTCCCTCACGCTTTGTGAATGGTGCCTCGCCATGTGTGCTTATGACTCACAGAGGGTCGAGGGCGGTCTGAGAAGTAATGGGGCATTTCCCGGGATCCAGGTACCTCTGTGATTATACCTACTACTTGTCTCTGCATCATGGAAATGGACACGCAGCACTCATCCATGTGCTTCCGCTGTCCTGTTGGTTCTCGGCCAGGCTGCTGGGAAAGGCCTTGCAAGTCATCATCCGGGCGATGCTGGAAGAGAGCGGGAACGCCCAAGCATAGAGCCAGGTTTGCAGAAAACTGAACCGCACTGATTCCAGCCAAAGGGAACTGGTTGGAGATGTCTCCTTTAGAGAAAATTAAACGTTTCAATTTTATGTGTAGAGTTCAAATATGCTTTGAGAGGCTTTTTAAAAATTGCTTGTAATACAGTTTACACAGAGGGGGAAAAAAATCCCGAATTAGCCCAACAAAAATCACAAAGAATTATTTTATTGTCAGAAGAAAGAACACTCTGAAAGGCAGATGTTTCACCGGGGATTAGCTAGCTTCAGTTATGGTTTTCAATGATAATAAAATGAAAACCGAGTCATTTTTTGTCTTCTGAAAGACTGTGCAGTGGGGCTGTGCGATGCCGCCTAGGCTGGGAGGACTGCAGACCTGTTTTGCATAGGCTGTTGGGACTCAGCTGTAGTCACTCTTTCAGGAGTCCTAACTTTGGCCTTCAAACCTATACTTGCAGGTCTTGTGACTGGTGTCTGAACCACCTACTCGGTCTAGTGCTTGTTTTTTCCTTTTTTTTCCTACCAATTTTATTATTTTTTTGATATTGGGGTTTGAACACAGGGCCTTTTGGTATTGAGCTACATTTCCCCCTCCCCCTTTTAGAAATTTATTTTGAGAAAGCCTCTTGCCAAATCACTAAAGTGACCAGGCTGGGCTCAAACTTGTGACCCCCTTTCCTCAGTCTCGTAGAGTGCTGAGACTACATCCTCCTCGACTCCCATGACTTCAATTACATACCTAATGTAACAGTGGAACCATATAGAATTTGTTGTTATTGTGTATTTTATTTCATTCATTATAATGTCCTTATATTTCATCAGGGTTGTAGCATGGACTCCGTTTTTTTAAAGGCTGAATAATATTTCACTATATATCTCTACCACGTTGTTTTTCATTCATTTCTAGGTGTACAGTCAGATTTCTTCCACTATGGGTAAGAAGGTTGCTATGAACATTTGTGTCCAAATATATGTTCAAGTCCCCCATTTCAGCTCTTTTGTGTAAATAAGGAGTGAAATCAAAACATATCATGGGTGTTTGAATAAAAATTTAAACTTATTACAGTAAAAAGACACACCGCCATCCATCTTTTGATCAAGATATTCCCCCATGCTTCGCACTTATCCCACTGGGCTTGCCACTTTCTGAAGTAGTTCCAGAATTTTTCTTTCACGAGTGTCTTATGGCTGTCACAATGTTCTGAACCGATTCAAAATGTTTCTGACAATTTCCAACAAATAAAAACCTTACCATATATCTCATCCATCTTATTCTCCGGCTCTGGCCCTGTTCAATTTCTGGCTGTCCCCCAAAGTCAAAATGACCATGGAAGGTAAATATTTTGAATTGATTCAGGACCTCGAGGCAGCCACAACAGTACAACTAACTACATTCACGACAGAAGGCTAACAGCCCAGCCTCAGTGGACGATGGTGGGACAAACATGTTATGAGGATTCACAGCAACGTTTATCTTACTGTGATAAATTTAAATTAAATTGAACACCCACTATATTTTTTGATTGGATCTCATACTCAGGGGTAAATTGCTGAAACAAATGAGAATTTTGTGTTTAATTTTGAGGAACTGCCATACTGGTTCCCACGGAGGCTGCCCCATTTTATATTCCCACCAGCCATGTTTGGTTTTAAAGCCAGCTAGGAGCAGGGCTTAGCTTCTTTCCATAGTAAGTATTATCTGTAACTTTATATAATCACAACATCCCTTTTTGCTTGAGCCTTTTTTATGGGGGGAGGGATTGGTTTGATTTTGTGACACCATGGTGGGTCTTGCGCCAAGCTGCTCACAGCATTTTGTTTGTCCATTGTCACTCGGGGCACAGTTTCCCTTTCAAACCCCATTGGTACCTTGTTTCCCCCTGGGGAAGTGAGTGAAGGTAGTTAAGCTCCGAGAAACTTTCTGTCATGTTGGCCTGCTTGCAAGTACGTTTTACTTGATTACATTTAGAAAACAATCAGTCACTTACTGCCTGGATTCATGCACTGTAAGAATTTGCAGGCTAATGACAAAGGGACTGGACAGGTCTTGCCCATTTTGCCATTGGCCCTCCGGCAAATCTGTGTACTTGGAATAGACTTTACAAGACCCCCTCTGTCCATAATCTCAGATCACTTGACATTCAGCAGATCTAAGTCACACGGTGGCAGATCAAAATCAGCAGGAGGGATAAGATGGTGCTGGCCACATGTACGAGTCTAGCTATGCGGTGGTTAACACGAAGCTCCTTCACATGGGCAAATGACAGCTGTCAGCAATCCTCATCCCCTTATTCTGTCTCCTGTAACACGACACTGGTGGGTCAGGAGCCTCCAGTTCTAGTTCACGTTGCTGAGTGCTATGCCATACATGTTTATAAATTTCAGATATTTCGTCAAGAGTCTCAGAACCCTCTTGTGATGAGCTTCTCCACCATTTTCCCTTCTTGTGGCCTCTGAATTTTTCCATGGGAAAATCTACAGGTTACATTCACATCCTCCTCTATGTGAAAGACCTGGATCTCTTGATATGCATCTGGGCCTCTTTTGTTTTGGCTAATATGGGGCAGTCCTGAGTCTTTTGTAGCATTAAAGGTTGAGTCCTTGGTTGATTATTTAGTAGATACGGGTACTTGTGCATGTCTATATGTGTTCACAAAAAAAACACAACCAGCCAACCAACCAACCAACCAACCAAACAAAAAACCCTACTTTGCAGGGACTTGTGACTATTCAGTGAAGAGAATGGATGTGAAAAGCCTTCTCTGACAATAGAATACAACAAATGCAAACTTGGGGGCAGCCTCAAAGCTTGCCATGGTTTGTGTGTTCCTCGAGAGTCCATGTGTTGGGATCGTGGCCCTCACTGTGGTGTTGGGAGATGGTGGTACCTTTACGAGATGTAGTGGGAGGTCACTGAATCGCTAGAGGCACTGGCCTCAGAAGAGATTAAGGTAACTCTTTAGGATCCCTGAACTCTTTCAGACAGTTGTAAGAATGGCATGACCCATAATTGCTCTCTGGTTTCCTGACTCAAAATGTGATGTTCTACTCCCACAGGTCTTCCCCAGAATCAAGCTGACAGTGAAGCCATGCTGGTACCTCCAGAATGTGGGCCAATAAAGCTGTTTTGTTAGTGGTTATCCTGCTTCAAGTATTTTGTTATAAGAACTACAAAACTAATACGTAGCCAAACCTGTGGGAAAAAGAATTAGCCCTTCTTACCCTTGTTAGTACTGAGAACCTGGTGCCTTCATCCTAAGCAACAGCTGTTTCTGGCTTCTGTAGAGGCATGTGGTAACCTGGAAACATGGCACGAGCCTGCTGGACATCCTACCTTTATCTCGTAGAGGTCACCCAATGGCCGGGCTCTCCACAGCTGCAGTGAGGAGATCCTCTGGGACAGCCCTGAGCTTCAGAGTGTTCTTAAAGCTTTTTTTCCCCTTTCAAATTCAGATATCTAAGAGACGAGGTCTTGAGTAACCACGGCCTTTGATTTACTTCTGTGTACAACTTGCTCTTTAGCGCTTCCTCCAATGGCCGGCTTTTGTCACTGGAGTGTAATTTCCCATGATTACAATTTAGTGAGATGACCAGCTTGTCCTGAACACCTTTGGTCTGATTCCGGAATATTTACAGCCTTTTTCCTTTCCCTACAATAATACCTCCACCTCCAGGACAAAGATGATGATATCTGCACTGTAGAGCTCCTGGGGCAGACCTGGGATCATTAATCACTAGCTAGAATGGGACTAATGTTGTCTGGAATACTTGTGTTAAGCATCCTACATGGGGCTTCCTTGGTTCTCACAGTGCCCTTGGAGGTGGGGTGTTATTATACTTATGATGAACCTGTAAGAAGTTGGGGATGAAGGCATGTAAGTCTTCTGCTGCAGTCACAGAGATCGAATCTACCTTGGCCGGACTTTAGTCTGTGGGAGATAAAGGGAGAAAAATCAGCCAAAAATGAAGCAAATTTTCGTATTTTGTGTATTCAGTTTTCCTTTCAGCTAACTGACAATTCCTTGACAATTTGCAATTTGCACACTGACAGTGCTCAGCTGTCAGAAACAGGCAATGCTTTCCCATAGAACACTTATAAGCCAGGCGTGGTGGCGCACGCAGGATGCTGAGGCAGGACGACTGCTGTGAGTTCAAGGCTAGCCTGAGCTCCAGTTAGTCCAGGACCAGCCTAGGCTATACAGCGGGACCCTGTCTCGAGGGACGGGAGGGGGGAAAGAACCTGGAGACAAAAGTGCATACAGAATTCTTTTATTTAACTTAAACCATGTAGTACTTTAGCTACTAGAAAAAAGCAGAGTAAGAGAAACTAAAGTTGCCTTAGCTTCAGCCATTCAAAATAGACAGTTTCTTTTTTTTTCATAAGAATCCAGAGTATATCGCAATAACAGGAATAAATTCTTACAACAGAATATACAAAAACATTTTGAAATTTTTTATCTACTGATTTTTTATATAAACAGAGAATTTTTTAGGAATAATTTATACACAGAAAGTCATTTTATGTAACAAATCGGCCATGTTATTATCATTTATTTTTTAATTTTTTTAAAAAACTTTTTTTTTCTTCTTAAAACAAGACAACTCAGAAAATGCATTATTTGCGATGCATCCATTCCATCGCACCTTCTGGTTTGATTTTTTTTTTTTTTAAATCCCAGAGGTAGACAAACTCTGGCAAACCTCTCACCCCAACCTCACTGGCATCGAAAGCAGACAGGTGTTTTCACCAGGCACCTGTTCCAATTTGTGGATGTGTCTGCCTAGTGCTGAACATCCAACAAAAACAAGTGGTTTTTGGACCTTTCTCCTATGGAGTGCAAAAATTCCAGATGTTTCCCACAATGGAGATTTTGTGGCATTGTGTAGGCATGGCCAATAAGCCATTGAGAACTAGAGGGCTTGGAGTCAAACTTAAAAACAGGGTGTCTTATGATTTTTATTTGAAAGAATTTGTTCTCTACTAGAAAAGTGTATCTTCAGTGTTCTGCCTTCAGTAAAAATAAATGTGATCTCTTCCTTGTTAGGACAAAGCATTTGCTATGATATAAGGCACAGAAGCACATGGCCTGTGTGCCTCACAACCTTTTGTGTGATCACTGTGAAAATCATTTGCTGTACTGGAAATCCTTCCATCTCTATAGCATTATAGGACAATGACAACAACCAAACCAGCCAGGCCTGATTCTGACCAGGGCCATGCATTGCTGGGAAGCACACGTCTGCTGTTTGTACAGCCAGTGAGGTTCTCTCCATCTGTTAAAGCTGCTACACTTCAAGGGGGAATTGACCAGTAAAAGACGATCCCTTCCCAACCAGAGGGTTCTAGAAGACCGAGATACTGAAGATACAGAACTATTTTTTAAATCATCATTATTTCTTTGTTATAAACTAGGGCACAAAGCATGGGGGGGGGGGGGGGAAGAGGGTTGGGTCCAGGAAAAAAAATCATTTTTTCTTTTATTTTTTTGGCATATCATAAAGCTAGCTAGTAAACAGGTGTTCTAAAAACAAAAAGAACAATGGATCACAAACACGTTTGCACACAAAGAGAAAAAAGTGTCTTTAAATTATTTTCGGCAATTATAAACTACGAACATTTTATAAAATTATTCTATGTTCTTACAAAAATGCAATGAAACATTTAATTAGTTCTTGTAAACCAGATCTTCGTCAACTGACTACCCGTAATCTACTGGACTTAAGAGTCCTATTGGAAATGCTAATGAGTGACTAACTAAAAAAATGTTTGCCAGAAAGATGCAGACACACAAATGTGGACACACGCATGTGGACACACACATGTGGACACACAAATGAGTGATTATTATGTTCTTGCAGAAACAAAATGAAACAAACCCTTGAAGTCATGCCCAGAACTGACAACTGGGAGTGCGATGCAGTTCATGTTCTTCAATGTGACTGAATTCCATGTAAGTTTCCAGAGCTTATGTGTTGAAATCAAATGCCCACGGATGACTGTTGAACCTTGATGTGGTCTGGTACCTTCACAAACCATCAAGTTTAAAATAACTGCCTGCACTTCTTCCAAGCCCTGTACCCTTCCACCTCCAATTCTCACCATATCCAGATCCCCAACGAACGATGGTTTCTTACTGCCTGGTCATTCCATCATCAAGATGCATTCATTTCTCTAGTCATCCAAGTCAGAGGCCAAAATTGAAACCCTTTGGCCTGTCCAGGGTCTGTATCTTCAGCATCTCTGGCAAAGGTTCAATCTAAACAACATCCTCTCTTGAAGTTCTCACTTGTACCACCAACTAGTTCAGAGTAGAGTAAGAAAGTTTTGATTTTCATCACTGGTTCTTAATGAGTGGATCTCTGGTCCATGTCTCCCAATGCTGCTTAGCCCAGGAAATGAAAAGACAGCTGACAAACACAAAAGTAACATTAACAAGAGAACAAACCCCAACCCCTCAATGCATTACTGGGATTGCTGGAATGGGCCAAGGCATACCATGGAGTGTTACTGTCAACTGGTGGGTACTTATGTTTTGGAAAGGAGTTGCCTTCAACACTGGCCACCCTGGAAAGACCCAACAGTGACAGCTTAGGACCTGTGATGAGTGTCCTAGCCTTCTCGCCCACCTGAGCTCAATGTGACCTTGCTACCACAGCTGCCTGTATTGGGTCCGGCCATCTGCCAAAGGTGAGCTGCTGAGAAAGAGGCTTTGGTGGAACAGACTGGCCTAGAATTTGGCATCATACATGGTTTGTCAATCTATTACCCAACCAGAACGCACCGCATCATACCAAGCATTCTGCCATCTGGTAGTTTCACAGTAACTACTTTTCTATTTTACAAAGCCACTTTATCTACCATTAAAATGTCATCCCAAGTCCTAAGAAACAGGCTGGAAGGAGAGCCCAGCAATCACTACAAACAGTCTATCTTCCAAGGAGGAAGATCATTCCAAGTGTGTCAAACGCCATGGCATCCCATCTAGGAGACCTGGGGGTCCAGGCCTCACACAGCTCAAGTTCAGCAGTGTCAGCAGAGTACACCAGCTCCTGCTGCCTCAGGGAAGGGCTGTGTGAGAATGTCTTAATGCTCACATCAAGTCGATGATGTGCCTCAGTGGTTCACGTTACTTCAAGCAGTGTGAGCTGCTGTCAGAAGGAGGTTGCGTGGAAAATACCACAACTCAGTGTGATGTGATTATTTGGAGCACACAAAAGAGAAAAAAATCAAGAAGAGGTGGGAAAATCAGCATAAAATGAGGCTAGAACTGTGGATACATGATGCCTTGGTATAGTCAAGGTGGGTAGGTTGGTCCAGTAAAATGACTGCACCATCACGCAAGCAAAATTTTCTTTTATTGAAGTGTTTCTGAAGCATTTATGATGGGCACTACACTGTGTTTTCTCTCTAAAGAAAAACCACCTACACAAAACAAAAACAAAATGACACCAACAACTCGGACAGTTAAACAAAACCCTTATAACCAGTTGAATGATCTGTAGAAATCCAGTTTGTGGAAACCGGTAGGTATGTGCAAACGATAGGAGAGGCCACTATTCCAAGGGGTCACCTACAGTGTGGAAGAAGAAAACCCTGATCAAACAACTAAGAGTTTCTCAGTGACCTTAAGGTCCTGGGGCCCTGGGAGAGAGGGGTAGTGTTCCTGCAGGTAGAAAGGGCTCCTTCCTGAGCTTCACCGGAAGTACTGGGACCGAGAAGGAGCTGTCTGTTCTTGGGAAAAACCACTCACCCCATTTCCCAGCTACAGTGCCCAGGGCCTGTGAGAGCAGCTGCTGGTCGTGGGGAGTGCACAGTCTGCCCATGAGCAGCAGGATGGCAGGATGGACGGGGGCACAGCCCTGGTGAGAGGTGCACCACCACGAAGGAGACAGGCAACCGCCACTGGTATTTCCAATCCCAAGGCCTGGTACATTGTTCACCCCCGGGAAGGGGGAGGTGGGAGGACAGGGTGGAGCCGAGAAGCAGTGTGTAGAGGGTAGGAGGGCTTTGCCCCTGCTGCCCTTTCTGCGTCAGACTGGCCATGACAACAGGAACATCTACATTCTGGAGCAGGTCCAGCAGACCGGGCTCTTAAATTGTTGATGTGGCCGCACCTCTGAACAGACAAAGGTGGCGGTGGCAGCAGCACATCCCTGCCTCAGCACGGGCCTTGTAGGAACAGCTGAGGGGAGCAGTCCAACACCCCACAGAGCACACATGGCGGTTCTCACAGATGGTAGAGGAGGACCTCCTGTCCTCAGAACCCGAGCAGTATCTGCTCACTTGATGAAGAAGTGTGGCGGTCAGAGTAGTTTTACTTCCAAAGCCATCCAGCCAAGGACGGCCGGGTAGCCCCTACAGCATGCTCCTATGTCCTCCTCAGGTTCTTGGGGGCCACTGGGCTAGAAGTAGGGAAATCTCAGCACCTCATAATCTCTGAGGAAACCAGGTTAGAACAAACAGAAAAGCGACATGAGATGAGACATCCCAGCTAAAGGCAAGCTATTTGAAATGAGTGGAGAGGTGAGTTAGTGTTGTGTTGACCCCAGAAGACAGCCTGGCCTCTCCTATGTCACCTGGGTGTGTGGCCTGTGGCGTGGATGAGGTTACCAGTATTGACTGCCTATTGTCAGATGCTGAGAAATGTGAGATGTATTCTCTTTTTCTATATACACATATAAAAAATAAGAGTGAGGTAGATACATGTTTGAAAAAACAAAAAACAAAACAAAAAACCAAAAAACTGTCCTGTCTTACACACACACGCACGCACACACACACACACAAACACACACACACACACACACACACACACGCGTGCGCCCTTTCTTCAGTATTTAAATTCATAATTCATAATGGGGGCTTTTCTACAGTGATTAAAACTGGTATCACAAAATAAATTAAAAGAAAACTCCTACATACAAGACCTTCTTAATTACTTTTTTCTTTTTCTTTTTTTAAAGGGAAAACATTGTAGGACAAAGGCTAGTAAGGAAGCCATGAAACTGAAACTTATGACAAGCAAAAAAAGCACTACGAACTTTCTTTTTTTGTGTTTAATCTCCAGTCACAACTAGCAATCACCATCTTTGAGCTTTGCCCTTATAATTTAAACAATTCCATCCCAGAAGCAACTCTTGTGCTGTCATCACTCTGGTGAGAAGTGCTAAGAACTAAACAAAACAGGACCCCCGGGCTCCCAGGGCTGGGATTCCTGGCCAAGGAGCAGCACATCGATGCCAGGGCTCTGGTCCCCTGGGAGAGAGCAAAGGGCTCTGAGGCTGCCCTGACCTGGCACTCAGCCTGGCAGATGCGGTGGGCTCACATACCCCCTGAGGACGCTGTCCCTGGGACAGCTGGGGCATGGGGTCCTGGGCCCCTCCAGTGTGGAGGAGGTCACGTGGGATGCTCTGGTTCTAGAGACAGGTAGGTCGGTCAGTCTGGTAAAGGTGGTGGCACAGAGTGGCAGAGGGGCCTGGCAGGCCATGCTCTGCTGCGCCCCGGGACTCAGCAGCTGTTTTCTGTGGGATGGATGGATTAAATATCCATTTAAAAAATGAGTAATCCAAATGCCTAGTGTCTGCAGTTAAAACTGCTGTTGTACCCAAGAATTAAAAAAATATATATATGTGTGTGTCACAACCAAAACAAAGGCAAGGGAAAGAGAGGGTGAGATTTTCAACAACGGGAATACAAACACGAAACGAGGAAGTGTGAGCTACTCAACCTTTTTGTTTCTGACCTGAGTTTGCATCATGTCTTGCGCTCTAACAGACTCCGACGCTGTGTGAGGGGAGGCCTGGGAAGGAGGGGGTGCGGCCAGCCAGGACCTGGGCCTGAACCTCTGATCCGCCTCATTCCCGCACCTACCTCATGCCCACAGAGCCTACAGGTGAGAAGACAACAAGTGGAACTAGGGAGAGGGGGCGTGTATTTATAAAAAGGCATCAAACAGTTCATGGCAAACTATGTTCTAGAAGTATCAATTAATTACTGGGAGAAGAAGAAGAAAAATCACACACTCTAGTACAAAGCATAAGAAGTTTCTTGGAGTGAGCAGAAAGGGAAGAAGGGGAGACCTGAAGGTTTTCATAGATTAAATCCACAAAGATAAAGAACAAAAAAAATAGCAGCTTTTTTTCTGTACAGACGTATAGATGAATATCTGAACCGTAAAAAAGTTATAAAAGTGACATTAAAGACGATGTGTATGCAAATGTTTCATGGTCTAACATAGAACTGTAAGACCCATGAAGAAGTCCTAGTAACAGAGGACATGCCAACAAAGCTCAGAATGCTTGAATCCGTTGCCTGCGCTCTTCACTGCTGTGGTCTCAATCCCTTCCCTTGCACATCTGCGTGAATGGCTGGGCTGGGTCCCTGGAAACCCCTTCCCGTCTTTGTTCCTTGGGGGCCAGGAGGGTCACGGGGGAGGAGAGACTGGCAGAAGGACCACCTTGACCTGAAGCCTGGCTTTCAGGCTCACTTGTTTCCTCCAAAATTCTTGGGTTGGGAGGCAAGCGGGGGGTGAGGACTGAGGCAGAGAAGCCCGCTCAGCCTTCTCCATCTTCACCGAGGGACAGTCATTTTGTCCAATTCCCCCAAATAATAACCTACTCATCCAAAGCAATGAGACCTGGCTGGACTTGGGCTTGGAAAGCACAAGGGGTGAGGGGGGAATGGCAGTCGCATGGGGTACATCCCCAACGTGTTTCTGAAATGTAGTCGTTAACTAGATACCCCAAGACTGCGAGTAGAAGAAAATTGGCATGGGGTCTGAGAGGGAGAAAAGTTCAGGATTTTGGCAAAATTTGGCAGCAAGGATATTACCACGGGTGAATAATGGCCCTTTTTGAATTTCGGGTGACCCTAAAAAGGTTAAAGGTACAGTTTAAAAAAAAATTCCATCTCAGTGTGTGTGTGTGTGCGCGTGTGTTTTATGAATACCTATGGTGTTTAGAGGGGTGGTGTGGGGTCTCAGGGACAGCCACTTCCTCCATCTGATAAAAAAGGGCTTTCTGGCCGGGCTTGCGGCAAATACTTTTCCATTATGAAGCAGAAAGAAGATGAAGGAGAAAGAGACAGAGACAGAGAGAGAGAGAGAGAGAGAGAGAGAGAGAGAGAGAGAGAGAGACAGACAGACAAAGAAAGAGAATGAGGAGACTCAATTCTCAAGTGTTCTGTTGCTATTAAGTGTTGTCATTAAGGTTCTCAGAGGCCCGTGTCAGTTAAGGGCTTGGGTAGGGAAATAAAAAGCTGCTTGCATATTGAGAAAAGAAACATCCCAATGTGTTTACTGTAGAGAAGCCGTCTCTGTGGGCAGCAATGCAGCTCTGAAGATCCACTGAGGTACAGGAGGCTTGTGGACAGATTGTTAAAACTCTCTCTCTCCCCCCACCCGCCGCTGAGTGTGCACACACGTTACTGTTTGCACGGGATGCAGGATCCAGGATCAGCAGGTCGAAGACTGGGGCAGCGGCAAGGCCCTCTCGTTCGTGCGGCCTCCGTTCATGTGCGCGTAAGGCTGTCTCTCATCGAAGCTGGCGCGGAGGACCAGCACTCCGGGGCCGGGGCCATTCTCGGCCTTGTGTCCTGAGTGTCTGTCCGGCAGCGGCAGCGACGAGGAGGAGGCTGAGGGGTCCAGAGGGACGCTCTCCATGTTCTCGGGCTCCAGGTCCAGCTCCTCGGGCTCGGGTGGCTTGTTCTCCTCGCTGTAGTAGAAGGAGACCTCCCGGAAGCCGGGCTCCATCTCGTCTTTGACACTGCTGATGATCTCCAGGAAGGAAGGCCTCATCTTGGGGTTGTACTGCCAGCACATGCGCATCAGCTCGAACCTGAGGGGAGACAGTCAGCAGGTGGGCCAGGGCTGGAAGGGTAATGTGGCCAGTGCCTGAGGGCTGAGCACTGCCCTGCCACCTCTCTGAGCCGCCAGCTTTCCATCAGGAGGGTCCAAGCAGTCTTCTGCTTACCGACCATTCTACTCACTTCACCTGGAACTCAGACCTTACCAGGCAACAAAAGCGAAACATCATTTCCTGAGAAGGACCAAGCTTGGTCATGTGGAATCCGCCATGACTAATCTCATTTATGGTGGCTATGCTAAGAAACAAAACCACCAGGTTTCCAGCTAAAGTGTCTCTAGTGGCCACAGTAAATGCTGTTTCCACAGCAGGAGCAGGAAGCCTGCTCCCCACTAACAAAGTTGAGAAGTGATCCTAGACTCGCGGCCATCCACCTCTCTCTGAGCCACCTATGCTATCTCTAAGCTTCCTCTCGGCGCAGGGGCACCCCTGGCAGAGGAGTGAAGAAAGAGCCCACCCCCGAAGTTTTCCCTCTCAATCCAGCAACTACCTGTAGAGGCCTGGCCCCACAATCCACGCGGTGCTAAAGCAAATAAGTTGCAAAGTAGACTTCAAGCCAAATCCCAACCAGCCCTTGAGAAGAACCCTAGGCATAAGTCCCTTCTTCCAGTAAAAGGCAGAGAAGAGAGCAAAACGCCATGCTGTGCCTTGGCCATGCCAGTGGGGCCACAACTTAAGAAGCCCTTGGAGTCATGTGGACCAGAGGGAATCTTCTTGGTCATGGCCTGGGCTTCTCAGGAGGGCAGGAGGCCACACAGGGAGAGAGGGAGAGAAGGAGGACGCTGCTGGTACAGTGGCTGAAGACCCATCCTAGGCCTGACAGTGGTGCAGAGTCCAGAGAGACCTTGGACTGGCACTGCGGGGCAGGATGGTTGCAGTGCTGAGCGGGGTTAGCCAGTGGGGCTCTCTGACACGAGTGCGTTCCCTCTGACTTCTATTCCTGACGGAAATTATGCTCTCAGTTTTAAAACTTCTGGCTAAAGAGATGCCTATCAATAAAAATAGCCAAATGGCACTGCCCATATCCAGAGAGCTCACAGTACCCCAAATTGACATCTACCCTTCTGTTTGCCTAATCGCTTGGCCAACAGTCCACCTGCTTCCTTCTGGCTCCCAGGAGAATTCCAAAGGGAGAGCCTGATTTAACAGCAGGAAGCTGCCTGCAGAGAGGCAGGTTCCCAGCCCACCTGGCCAGCTTCTGGAAAAGGCCTCTGGTCAGATCAGGCCAGGGGGAGGGCAGTGGCCTTGAGACAGCTGGGGAGAGGGAGATGTATCCAGAATTCAGTGTTTTGGAGGCTGAGGGGTCATCGACTTACAGCTGGGCCACACGCAACTTGTGGTCTATTTGTTTACACACTGCCTGTAGCTGCTTTCAAGCTCCAACTGTAGGCTGAATAGTCAGAACCAGGCTGTTTAACCTGTAAGCCTAAAATACTTACTATGTGGCTTCCCACAGAAAAAGGTGGCTGATCCCTGTTCTGAAGGAAAAAGAACGGGGCACAAAACAATGGCTGCTTAGTTATTTCCCATCCTAAGTTGGGTATAGTCCTGACCACACGGGGGCATGTGCCTGTACCCACCAGGTGTCAGGCAGGGCGGGCTTCACACGTGGGAACCATGCCAGTTCTCTCGAGTCTGCAGAGGAGGGGCTGCTTATTATATATAATACACCCCACTTCATATATGAGGATAAAAGCAGCATCAAGAGGTCATACACTTTGTCTAAGATTACAAACCAGTGAAGGTGGTGGGGGTGGGATAGAACCCCTACACTGAAGTAATGTGGGTACATTTTAGTCTCCCGAGTCACCACGGTCCCATTAGGTGGCCACCCTCTCGACAGTCATGGGAGGGTTGTCTGCAGTGACAAAATGGCATCTAGTGTGCTATTTGGTCCATCTGGCCAGGTGGCCTGTGGGCCATCCTTCCCATTCCCTATCCCTTCCCAAGAAGCACAGACCAAAACCCCAAAACAGTAATTAAAATGCAGCGTAAATATGAGAAGCACATCTTGATGGCTGGGCTGTGATTCCCTCTCTGGCTGACTGACTTATCCCTGAATAGAAGTGTAGCTGAGGCCAAGAACATGAGCTGTGTCTGGCTCTGTGCCCTGTGGCCAGTGGCTGAGGAGGTGCCACCAGCAGGGCAGCAATGCAGTGACATCAGCACAAACAAGCCATGTGATGCCTCTTTTAAATCATTCCAGAGTCAAAGCCCTTCCAGGGCTGCCCATAAAAGGAAGTCTTTTTTCACTCTGTGGGATTCAAGACCTTGTTTACACTATTTCTACAAGAAAACTCTCCAGGAGACTCTAGAAGAATTTATGAGCTGATAAAACTCTTTTTTAAAAAAAAATACTTTTTCTAAACTGCTGGTCAGTTCTGGTGAGTCTGGAGCTGTCCTTGACTGAACACACACTCCATTCCTCCTGGAGACCCCGGGGAATGCCTGTGTCTGCTGCAAAGCTCCTTCCCAGGAGCAAAGCTGTGCCCTAGGAGGCTGCATTTTCACGGTGCGCATACATGGAGGTACCTCGTATCCCTCGTCCCCTGGGCCTTGACCCTGACATCCAACCTGGACAGGTTATGATTTGCATGGGATGTCAGCAAGCCAGGATACTCTCAGTAGCTCAGGACATAAGCATTCCTGCTGCTGGATGTTGGCACAGCCTCAGCCTGGAGGTGACTCTCACCAGAGACCCGATTCCAGAGAGATCCTAAAGGGCTGTGTGTGTCCCCTGGGCAGGCCCGAAAAGCCAGGGCTGTTGTGGGAGCCACTTCCCAGCCAGTATTGGAGTGTGGGAATGTGCCTATATGCCCTGGCTAACTTCATGTTGGGGCTTACCGGGCAGGAGTGGGCATTCCTGCTTAATTTGGACCCTACTCAAGAGCACGCTTCCTACAAAAGGAGCCCTGAGTTCTGAGTAACAAGAGGGCTTTAACCAGGAAAAAAAATAAAACAAACAAACAAACAAACAAACAAACACCTGAGTTTGAAAACTGCCAAAACAGATTCCAGCAAGAGTGTTTCAGACTCATCTAAGTTGATGACTCCCTGGGCTAAAAAGCTCCCTTCTGACTCCTGCATATCAAAGACCTGATCTGGAGCTATGGAAACACCATCAGGACAAAGGGCTTCTTTGCCTGAGCTCAAACCTCAGTTCCAGTGCTTACCCCACAGTACTAGAGTTAGGCCCTTTCACGGAACCAGACCTCACAGCACCAACACCAAAGACTACTCTACTCATCTTTGTGACTTCAGCAGCCAGCACACATCTAGAGATTCTAGTGATGCTTGTGGCCTGAGTTCTGAGTGTAAAAGGGGGCTGTGGATGGGCTTCGTTGTCAGCTTAAAATATGAATGTAGCAGGAGACCAAAACCTGAACTCGGTCTCACACTGCTTGCTAAATTAACTGAAACTGAATCATGCCTTGAGACTCACAGGGCTGAATATCTTGGTTTCAGACCACGGGCCCTTCCTCACCATTGGATACTACTGCCCAACAGCTGAAGGGTCTGAAGAGGCTGAGCTGAAGTCCCTCAGAGGCTACCCCCTTGCCAGGGAGTGCCTACTCCCACCTCATACAGCACACACAATGGAAGCATGTGCTTCCCACATGTGACCAGGAGGTTTCAGGGTCTTCCACAGCCTTAGAGACTTTCCTCTCCTTTGGGATAAACAAGAATCCATTCCTTAATTTCCTGTAACAAAAGAAGCCCTCTCTGAGAACACTCCCTCCTCACGTAAGCTCATCAGTAACTTCAGAAGGACAACACAGGCACTCCCTATGGAGCCAGCATTCCTCTCATTTTGTTCTTTTCTTGGAAGGGAGACCAACTGGCCAAGGGGGTTTGGATGGCAAAGCAAAAATGCCTTCTGAATTAAACATTTCACATCCAAGGGTAACTATTCTGTGTAAACTTCCTCATCACTATGCTGGGAACAGGAAGTCCTCTGCCTTTCCCATGGCAGGTGGGCTGCTTCCCAGGCATATTAAATTAATACTAAAACTTCAGTCAGTTGGAGGTGGATCAACTTCAAGAGTTCCACAAGTTTCTCAGAGACAAACGTTTATCTGAGTCAAAGAAAAAGCACAAAAACAATATCTCCCATGACCAGCCCCAAACCACAGGAACAAAATTCACACCTGCTCTCTTGGACTATTGCTAAGCTTGCTCCACTGCACTGAATCTAGTATTCAAATGTAGTCTGGCACTGTGCACCTTTATGCAAATTCAGTGGGCATCAATGTTCACACACCATTATTTATATTTTGGCTCTAAAGGAGGATCTTTCTCTAATACAGTGGCTGCACTGTTCAAGGTACACAGGCAGATAGTCACCTGTGAAAGGCACTGCAGGTGTAGGGAGGGGGAGCAGGCCTCCGGAATCCCCAGAGCTTCTCCAGGTAATCCATTTCTACACCACGTGACTGGGAGGAGATGGCAGAAGCCATGGAGGATGCCTCCTAAGGTCAGCTCAGAAAGCACACTGTGCAGTTCACGATGTTCTGGATCACTGGCTCCAGGGAAGGTCAGTGTGGCAGGGGAGCAGACAAGCAATCTACAGGCCCGTAAGCCTAACCTGCCTTGCTACCTGCCTAATTTCATAAGGCCTCCAAAATGAGGCTTTCATAATTATAAATGGTTGGGGGAGAGAATCAAAAAAAGAGTAATTTGTGATAACATGGAATTACATGAAATTCAAATTTCAGTATCCAAAAATAAAGTATTATTGGAGTAGAGCCACACTCGTTTCTATTATCTCTATGGCCACTTGGTACCACATTAGCAGAGCTGAGTAGGCGCAGTCAAGATGGTAAGAGCCCGAAGTTACTACCTGGCTCTATAAAGAGCTTACTGAACCCAGCTCTAGGGAAAGCCAGCTGTATGTCAGTAGGACACTCCAGCAGTGTGATGGGGAGGTCCATGTAGACTAAGGCCTGTGGTGCACAGTCACACCAGTGCCTCACAAGTGGGTTCACAGCCCCAAGCAAGCCTTCAGGTGACTGCATCTCACAGCTGGACTGCAGCATCCTGGGAGACCTGAAGCCAGAATCTAAGAGCCACTGTGCTGCTCCCAGGCGCTTTACCTTCAGAAACTCTGTAACATAGTAAACGCCAATTTTGTGTTTGTCTCTTAAATTTTGGGTGCAGGAGGGAGAAAAGACGCATGTCTATGCTTGGCAAAAAGTGTACTGACGGTCTTTCGAGTCTCATCTAAATTTGTGTTACAGAGTTCTGAAGACACTATACTAGGAATTTTGTTTGACGAGGGATGCAGGAGAGCCAGCACCTCTATCTTTATGTGCTGCTCTCCTACCACTGGTGACTTCACCTTGCAGGCCAGGACTATGCCAAGACTACTTGCTAGTCATGGCCCATGCTCAGAAGAAACCACGGAAACCTCCATATTCTTGCCCAAAAAAGGGCACTGCCTTCCCTGCAGCTTTCTCTGGCACCCTCCTGGCAGCCTGTTTTCTTACTCCATACTAAGCGCTCACGAGACAGAATGAGTTGCACCTGGACCAAAGTTTATAGGCAGCAGCTAATGACGTACCACTCAGCAAGTTCAGGCAGATGATCACCTGTGAGGCACTGCAGCCAGAAACGTAGGAGTGCTGTGGCCAGTCTCCCTCATCCTAGGTCCCCTATAGCTAGAGCCTGGGGAACAAGGACCACCACCTTTACATGGCTTTCAGTCTAGACAGCAACAGCCAAAATATTCTGAAATAAAAACAAGACTTTGGTTTGGTGAGAGAACAATGGTTTCTGCCTTTGTGGGTTCTAAAATGAGCCCAATATTCCTGTCCCTGATGTAAACACTACATCGAGCCTCCTCACCTCAGTGTGGGTGGGACCTGTGAACTGGATGTTTTATTCCTTTAATTAACATTATAATCAACTGACTGAGTTGCTCAAAAGGGAGATTATCCTGGGAGGGTCTGATTTAATCATGTAGAGCTAGAGTGTTTGTCCTAAAGGAATAACCTGCCTGCTTGGTCATTAGATCTAAGGAAGGCAGCAGGTGGCAAGAACTCAAGTGGCCTTGGCTTCCAAGGGCTGAATGTGGTCCTCAACTGACTAGCAGCAAAAACACAGGGACCTCACTGCTAGAACTGCTAGGGGCTAACATCTGCCAATACCTTGAAGGAACTTGGAAGAGGATCCGGAGTCCCACGTGGGATCACAAACTGATCCATAACTTGATGTCAACCTTGTGAGACCATCAGGAGGAGCCAATACACCTGTGTTAGGATCCCTGGCCAAAGAACCACGAGATTCCAAAGGAACAAGGCTTCAATGGCCGCTGGGGTCCACTCTCTAGAACTCAACGGACATATGTGTCTGATTCCTACCAGTACACTGTCCCACCACCGCAGGGATCCGTATGTTTAAGCTTGGTGGAGGCAGGGTAGGCATGTGGGTGGGCAGATCTGTGGGACATTTCACACAGAAATAAAAACAGCTCAAGACCTAAGATGGCGGTGCTTGTGCAACTGCGTCCTTCACAAAATTAGCAAGGCAGCAAAGGATGCCTCTACTAATGAAAGTTTTAGCAACTTTCTGGTTTCTATGTTGTGGGTGAGCAGCAAGGATTCTGGTCGAGGAGCAGGCAGGCAACTGTGATAAGGTATTTCGTTTTGCTGCATTTTCTCCAGCCATAGAAGTATATTCTACTGGAGATAGCTTCTCGGGTGTTTATGAAAGAACGAACACTTAGAATGAGGAAAGAACAGTTACTCAAATCATTGGAAGAAATACAGAAAGCACACTGTTAAAGACAATTCTGATAACTGAATTTCCTGTGGCTGCGAGCACTGACCCCAAATCTGGCACCACCCACCAGCAAGCGAGCCTGCCCCAAGCAACATTTTTTGAAAGTGCATATGGAACACTTTCCAGAGCAGACTGTCTTAGGCCACAAAAGAACTCTGCAGAAATTTTAGAAGACTGAAATCAAATACCTTTTCTAATCACAATGATGTAATTATAAATAACAGGAACATTTGAAAAATCAGGGGACTCTCACATGAGACTCCCTCTAGCCCTCTCCTGAGAGCTGTACTTTCTCAATAAATCTTTTCTTGTTTTTATTTTTTTTTAAACAGCTCAACAAGTCCTCAGAGATTGTTTCTCAAGTGGAGCCAAATCTGTCCTGAGAAGCACTTCTTGGAAGGTATGGAAAATTCAAGATGAGACTGAGAGGTCTCCAGGTAACAGAGGACATGCCCTTGAATGGGATAGTGGGGTCCTCCCCCTTCTTGCTTACTTCCTCTTCTCAGCTGTGAGGTGCATGTTTTGCCTTACTCTTAAGTTCCTACCAATATGTGCCGCCTCACTACAGGCCCAAAGCAATGGAGCCAAGTGATGGTAGCCTCCAAAATCGTGAGCCCAAGTAATCTTTTTCTCTTTATACGTTGAACATCTCAGATGTTTGTCAGGGTCGGAAATGTGACTGACACACAGAGATGGGCAGCGAGGCCTACGAGCGTCACAAACACTCTCACTGCCTGACAAATCCCAGGAACTAAATGGGTGTTCTTTCAAACGAAGTGAGGTAAGGAGACAAATTCAAAGCCCAAAGCTTGTTCTGCCCAGGCTGTATCCACAGGCACAGCTCAACCCTAATCTGAAGCTCCAGACAGCCAGATGTTTAGATAGTTTGTGACTTTTGCAAACACTTAACAGAACAGAAGACAGGCCAAGATGATGCCATGGTGGGGTGGCACTATGCTAGAGCTAGTTGGTATCTAGCTGTTTATGCCGAGTTCTGACCATAACATTTTGTGGGCACTAGTGTGGTAGTCTTCAGCCCTGCTAAAAGCTGGAGAGAGGCTCCTGAATTTAAGAGTGTGTTTGTAAGTGTTGTGGTGTCTTTTTTTTTTTTTAAACCTTTTATTAAAGGTACGAGTAAGAATTGCCTTGTAAGATACCAGAGATACTGGGCCTGGGAAACCACAGTGCAAACTGCAAACCAGATCTGAAGGATTAGGGAATACTAGTTAGAACTGAGGTGCTTGCACATAGGTGCAGGTTTCACAAACTTGGTTCCTCCCATGAAGATAAAGAAACCCTTTTCTGATCCTTAGCTGTACCCACAGAACCAGACAGAATGGCTCCCAGAACTACTAATCTTACGTGATCCACGAAAACAGTTATTTAAGGAAGAGATCAACGCTGGATGAAGGGGTGGGCATGGGGTTGGGGGGGGGGACAGGAAATACATACAGCATGTCGGGGCAATTGTCTGGCTTGTCCAGAAGGCCACCCTCCATGACGAAGCGAAGGACTTGCTCGTTGGACAAGCCCTGGTATGGCTGCTCAGCCAGCGTGGCAATCTCCCAGAGGACGACCCCAAAGGACCTACAGAAGGAAAAGAAAGGTGAGCAGCTTGGAAAATGATGGGCATGACCACACACCTTCTTCTTTCCAGCATTTCTTCAGCTCTGGCCACTGAAAAACTGTCCTCATAGTGCTGACAGTGATTGGCAGAAGGTGAGCCAGATACAGAGCTGTGTGGGACATGCCCTCTGCTCTGTTACCACTCACGTTCCCTGTAATAATTTCACCCCTGGTGGCAAAACTGGAGGAATTTTTAGCAACCTCTGCATAGTTCAGAAGCACCTAATCTGGAGCCTGGTTTTAGCCGTTTACCTGGGCAACGTGGTATCTCCCAAACTTGCTCAGCTCAAGAAAAAAATTAAAATATCAACCTAGGCACTGACTTGGGACACTGAAGCAAACCTTGTGACAAGCTCCTCAGCTGGCTCTTATGATCAGACAGTCTGGAAACCTCGCTATTCTATTCCCAAGTGGCTCTTAATTCTGCCACATGGGAGCATCTCCCAGATGTTTCTAAAACTGACTAATACCTAGTATCTCAAAAGAAGTTCCAATATGATGAGTCTTGAGTGGGGCCTGGGCATGCAAAAATACTGAAAATCTCCACAGAGATTCTGAGACACATTCAGGCCAAGGGAGAAGAAAAGTCTTGCCTCCAGAGAGCTCAGGAGCTGCTGCCTGAAGGACTCTATCACAGGCAGTGAGACCAGGGTAGGCTGCATTGGCCTTTGGGATGTATCACAGCAACCAAGAATTCTTTTACACAGAGGTTGGCTGAGGAAGACTCAGCAGGCAGAGCCATGAGCAATTCTGCCATGCATGCAATTTTTGCCCATGAGTTCAAAAGCTGCAAATTAAAACAGATGCTACATATACATAGGAAGTTCAGACAGATAATGACTAAAAAGGGCAATGCTATAATCTGCAAAATAAATGTGCTTTCCCAGGGAAAGTCCCACCCTTCACGAATTCTCCCTTTCTTATTTGTCTTCATGTTGGGCCAAGGAAGCCACCCACCAGCAAGCTGCCCAGGACACTTCTGATGGGCTCTGTCCCAGGCTAGGGTACCGGACAAACGACATGGAAATACCTGGAGCACAGTATTTACCATTGAAAGCCCTGAGGATCCCAGCCAAGAGCTCAGGGTAGGGGTTTCCATGGGGCTGGGTTGCGGGATTCTGACTCTGTATCAAAATGTTTTGTTGGCTACTTTAGTTTCTTTCCACATACACAAAAAAGTTTTTTGTACAAACTGATACAAAAAGCAGACATAAACAGAAATAGAATCTTAGCAATCAGGACTGACCACCCCAAGGTCCTCTGTAACTGCCAGTGACCAAGAAATAGCCTTCATGCTACTTAAGAGGCCCAGAAAAGCCAAAGCCCTGGAGGCCAAAATGTGGATTAAAGAGGCCTAGGCCACACGAGGTGGGCTTTTAGTCAACATCAGTGGTGGGACCTCTGTCTTCCAAAACCTGCATTATCACATCAGTGGTGTGCCTTGAAGGCTGCAGTGCCCACCCTCATGTCTGAACTACAGCCCAAAAAATGACAAGCTTTGTATTTTTGCCAACTCTCTTCTAAGAAAGATCTGATGGACTTCCAGTCAAGATGGCGGCTGAGTAACAGCCCTGTACAATGTCTCCTTACCAACTCACTTAAAAAGTCAAGAATTTAGTTAGAAAAAGCGTGTTTGGTGTAGCTAGGAAAGAGAGGACTATCCCCCCAAACTGAAAGGCAGCCAACAGGAGGCCAGAAATTCCAAAGGATCATTGAAAACAGAGAAAAAAAAAATAAACATCCCCGCTGACCACAAAGCCAGTCAAAGGCACTGAGCAACAGAAAGCACACAGGTGATTTTCAAATCAGACCTTTTACTATGTGGTTTGGGTACTGATGCCTTTATATACAACCAAATCGTGTTTTAGGTTGACAGATTTAGTCTTCGAGCAAGACATAAGTTTGTCTCTCAGTGTGAGCACTGAATGGTCTTCCCCAAGTGACAGACGCTGCATCCGGTCTCACCTCCATGTCACTGCTGGGGGGGAGGGGCTGGCATCCAGGGTCAAAGCTTCCCTATTCCAGCAGGGGAGTGTGTCAATATCCCAGGCACTAACAGAATGATACCTACAGCAAAACCCACCATTCCTCATGGACATAAATCAGCCACCAGAGAAGTAAATGTCGTGTGACTGTTTGGAAAGCTGAAAGGAAGAGCGGCTGTCTGGGGTGATGCAGACACTCAGGAACAGAGTACAACTAAGTTGTGGGTGCTATTCCCTGGTTCACTGCCTGGCTTCCTCCACACCAAGGGACCCGTGGTGTCCTCTAACCCCATAGGCCATGTGAAAGGGATGTGGGAGGAGTAGTCACAGCTCCCATGAGCCAGGGAACAAACCCTCAGATGACAGCTGGAATCTGGAGTTGCTCTGAGCAGAGGACCCGGATGCTTGCATGTACAAATACATGGCCTGTCTTGTCAGGAAAGAGGGGTGTGTGGCTATGTGGTAAGGTAAGCTGACTGGAGTCACTGAGAGACAGACCGAAATGTAGATGCGAGAGGTGGGCAAAGAACAAAAACGGTGGAAAAGCAAGGCTGGCCCAGCTAGTGAGCGTAAGGGATTCTCCAGGAGTCGCTCCACAGAAACTTAGCGGCAGACAGGATTCAAACTGGCCTTATTTCAGGGGCACCTCCTAACCTAAAATGCTTGGATTTCTTTTACAAAGTCAAATAAAACTCTGCATTTTTACCTACATTTAAACTATTTAGAGATGACTGCTGTAAGCTACCGAATATGATATGAAATTATTTCCATTTTTTAGAGGGATAGCTCCAGGTGAAAGCTTAGGCAGATCATCCATATATTCCAACATCCTGGCCTTCTCCACCTGCTCTTCAAAGGCTGGGTTGAGAAACAAGCAAACAAAAGAACAAACTATAGACCTCTGGGAGGTTGAGGTACGGGAAATCCAAGTTTGGGCCTAGAATCAGCAACTTGACAAGAGTCACGTTAAAAAAAAAAGAGATGGGAATGTAGATTAGTGTATAGGTCCTGCTTTAATCTTCAAGACTGAGGGGAAAGGAAATAAATCAAATTACTATCAAATGCCTGGACAAGTTCATGAAGTGACTTCTAAATGCCTATTCTCAATTTTACACATATTGTTCCTTACTGGTTCATAATAATTACGTAGCCAAAGGGAAGGAAACTGACACGGAACACCTTGTGTGCCCCTCTGTTGCTGCATGCAGTGACAGCTGCTAAACAGAGTTTTGGATAGTGAGCCTGTGATTTATTAACAACTCTAGCTTTATCTTTATGCCCTGCCTGTTTTCCCATCCTATAAGCTGACCTCAAACCTCCTGGAAGCACAAAGCCTAGAACAAACAGACGCATGCACCATACCTAGGCATGCCCTCTCCTGCCACCTCAATCTAAAAGTGGTGCACAGCACTTTGATTTGACAGAAAAGAGGTAACCATCTTGGACAAGCTGACTGCAGAATGGATCTGATCCTTGAGCTCAAGAGGCAATCAGTCTTTGCTGGGTCATATTCAAATGCTATTTCCAATTTGCACCTGTCTTCAAAATAAGATCCAAGGCTCTTGACTGCCAAAGGTTCACGAGGTTAAAAAAACGACGCCAGTCACTACTGAAATAGTTCCACTATGCGGTCATTCTGGCAGGTGGCGTAAACAACTACCATTCCTGTAACACAACAGCAATGGGATCTCCCAAGAGGAAAGCCAAGACACTTGCTGACATTCTAGAGGGTGGATGTGCCAGGGCTTTTGCCTGCCAAGAACCTCAGTTGTATTTCAGAACCTGACTGCCTCCACATAGTGTTTCCTAGGAACTGCAATAAACATTCATACTGGGAAGTCTTTGTACCTCTGGACTAATGAGCTTCCAAGACACTTTCGTTTCTATGGGAGACATTTTGCTTTCCGTAACTGTCCATAGGTCAGTAATGATGGCTGCCCATTGACAGGAGACAGAGAACAGATGGGACCAACATGAAAACACGATCAAGACTCATAGCTTTGGCTCTAAACAAAGCATTGTCTGCACTCTCCAGGTTCGATGAGACGAGGCGGGCATGCACACACAGCACGTACTCACTCAGAAAGGGGGTAAACACACAGAGGCAGAGAGTAGTACAGGCTCTGGCATGTCCCAGCTCCTGGCAGCATAACTGGTATCTGTTGAAGACTGAAGGAAATGCCGGTCCCACAAATTCCTTAGGGTCCTACAAATTCCTTGGAGTCCCACAAATACCTTCCTGTCAGTAGCTAGCCCACTCATAACAGAAACACCTTATAGATGAAGGGGTGTGGCTGCTACAACACAGAGCTAAGGCCTGAAAATGGGCAGTAATGAACAGAGACCGGAATGAAAAGATACCCCAGATGCTGACCCAATGGCATGCTTAAGAGCGAAGGGCCCTGGGCTGGCCTTACAACAAAAGGGTCTCATACCAGACATCTGAATGAGTGGTAAAGACTCCATCCTTGAGGGACTCAGGAGACATCCAGCGAACGGGCAGCAGCCCTTTTCCTCCTTTCCGGTAGTAATCGGTCTCGTAAATATCTCGTGTCATCCCAAAATCTGCAAGTTGTGGAGAAGGTACATGATTATGTTGTTGTTGGAAGAGCTCTTGAGACAGACACACCATTGTCATGGCAAAAGACCTTTCACCAAGCTCAAGGTGACAAAAGACAAGTCCCATTTTGAGGAGGCCCCATGTTAGGATTTGCAATTTTATAAGACAGAGCCATTAAGAGATGATCAGTCACATGATAAGAAAATGCTAAGAGATCTTTATTTTTAATACCTTCATAGTTTGGTTCCTACTGAAAGTCAATTCCCTTGTGACATTTAAAATGAGAATTATGACAAGACACGTAGGTGCACAAAATGCTCAACTTCATTGTAAACCTTAAATTTTGCACTTATACATGTCAATAAAATGGGGAAAATAAAATGAGAACTAGCTTGAAAATTACTAGGATTCATGATTTATCAAGAAAATATATACTGCATAGACCAAGTGGCAGTGACACAAGGTTTTAAAATCTATCAAATTGGGATGGTGGTGCAAGTCTTCAATCCCAGGTACTCAGGTGGCTGACGAAGGAAGATTGCAAATTCGAGGCCAGCCTAGGCAACTTAGTGAGACTGTGTCTCAAAATAAAAAATAAAAAGGGCTAGAGATGTAGCTCATGCAGAGTGCTTGTCTAGCATGGATGAGGTCCTAGGTTGAATCCTTAGTGCCACTAAATTGGGGAGGGGGAGAAAGAGACAGATCCTGACCAAATAAACAAGAGACTACAGACTCTCATTACGTGGTAGCATGGCCCATAGCCAGGGAAAAACGAGAAGTTTCAAAGCCTTGGGTTGAATCATAAGTGCCACCCCTCCACCCCCTTAAAAAAAAAAAAAAAAAAAAAACCCAAACCCAAAACCAAACCCAAACCAACCAAACAAAAAAACCCTGATTAAATAAACAAGAGACTGTAGACTCTCATTACTTGATAACATGGCCCACTGCCAGGGAAAAGTGAGGAGTTTCACTTCTTAATAAAAGGAAAAATATTCACAGTAACAATACATGATGAAAAAAGAGTGCACAGCGAAGATGCCTGCCTGAGAGATGCTATTTCCCAGGCCCCTGAAGCTGTTATTCAATACAGTTCTTCAACATAATACTTCCACTTGTTTTTGAAAATGTCTTCCATTTTCTACATCTCCAGAATATGTAACGCAATTATGTTTGATGGCAGACTTGCTTTATAATCCTAAATTATTGCTTTTTTGGTCAGATTTTGATCTTCCACTCAATCACATAGCCTTTCTGCACACGGACTCTTCCGTTCTCCTTTTCAGAAGAAAGGGCCAATCTACTTTTCACAATGTCCATTCACGTCTCTAACTCATGCCCAAAGAGGTGAAGTCAAAAAAGCAGGCACAGAGAACAAAGTTTCTTGGATGTTAACCAACCAAATTTACTTGTACTATGCTAAGAGCCATCAAAGTGCCTCCAGTGAAACTGTCCTCTCTGTTGCCCATGAGACAGTGGGCACTGGGAAAACATTTATGAACCCTCACAAGCGACAAAAATAAAACTGCTATCATATCATCTCAGAATTATTCCAGTGACATGGAAATGAAAGAGAAAAAGAAGAAATTCCAGGAAAAAACCTAATTCCTCACAAACACAAAAGAAACATTTTCATTTTAGAAGGAAAAAAACTCAATTATAAAGTAAACATCACTATAAATATGTCACATGGTTAAAGAGCAAATATCATCATTGCTGATTTGAATTAAAAATGGCAAGTGGTACCGAAAGTCCCTTCTTGCACTGTAATGCAAAGCAAAACAAGCTCTTGACTGATCACCACCATCCGTGCTCCTGGTACAGTGTGCCAGAGGACGGGGAGGAATGAGAGTGGACTGGGAACAGGAGCTCACATTTACTGGGGTCTCCCCCATGCAGCACATGGGCTTGGTTCCTTCTTGCACCCAGTCCTTCCCACAACCTCTTGGGCTCTGTCCTATCACCTGCATCTCAAAGGTGGAAAAATGCAAGCTCACAAGACTGAAAGCATCTTTCCTGGGCATCTCATCCATTAGTGGCAGGACTGAGACTGATGCTCAGGTGCACTGGGGCTCTTCCCTGTACTGGAAATGGAGCTACAATCTGAGTCCCCATGGAAGGAAAGGAGATTGGGAAGGGAAGGGGATGTACACAGGACACACAAAGGAAGACCAGCATGTATGTGAGTAGTTCTTTCCTGGGAATCCAGAGACGGAATTTGACCCAGAGAAGCAAGGCTCCATGGGGTACCAATATGAGGCTGCCTTCAAGGGTTCAGCCTAGGGACATACTGGGGGATCCCAGTGATTGACTTAGCACTGCCCTGTAATGCTGATACACACCAACACTCTAACTCCTTCAAAAAAACGTAAAATAAAGAGACTTCTGCTTTGGAAACCAACCTAGAGAGGATACTCACTGCTCACTTAAGTGGAAACAACACTTCACTAAGTAAATAAGTAAATAAATAAATAAATAAATAAATCACTGCGAGAGGACAAAAGTATTGCTAAAGTAAGTGAACGCTTCCAGAGCCTAGGGTTTAAGAGCCAGTCAAAAAGCCTAACTATAAATTGTTTCCTTCGCATGGTAATTCTCCTCTGCAGTTTTTCAGGATGAATATTTGGTATTTTTCCAAACTATCATCCTCTTATCATGGGAAGATAAAAGTCCTGGTAAAAGCAGGTTGTTTCCTAAGCAACCCTGAAACTATATGTATTTTTATTAGATTGAAAGTTCAGAGAAAAATACAAACTAAAAGCCTGAAAATAGTTTCTAAGCAGTGATCAGAAAATCAATCCAATTCCCTTTTTGATGTTGCAGTGGGTGGCAACAAGGAGTCTAACTGGTAGGTTAGTCACAATCACCAACCGTGGATGTGAGATGCAGTAAGCAATAACCTTCCTTCACCTGATAGACACCATGCCTGTCTCTGTCACTGTTTATGCTCAGTACAAGGGTTGCACTGTTAGGGAACTCTGAGGACCTCTTGAGGGATATTTGTTACAATATTTCTTAAAACATTATAGGAAGATGAGATGGTGATTTCTATTCTCAAGTCAAAACCATGTGAGGACATTGTATCCATTCTATTTCTGTAACCAATGATGAGAAATGTTCTATGGAGATGACCTCAGGGAACATGGCTAGTACTTGGTCCACTGCATCCATACACTCTGAGTATTAGGGTCAGCCCAGGTGGGGTTTGAATGACTAGCACTAGAGACAATCACATTGATTGCCAAGTCTTTACACTCAGGGAACACACTGGAAAACTTTCCCAGGGTCAGGCTAATGCTCACAAGGTTCCTAAAATATCTTTGAATTTAGTTCTCATGCAAAAGACACACCTCCAATTTTGACTGTGAAATCTTCAGCCACCATGCAATTTCGAGCAGCAAGGTCTCTGTGGACAAACTTGTTGGCATTGAGGTACGCCATGCCATCTGCAATCTCTCCAGCCATCTGGATCATCTTGCTTAGGCTTGGAGGAGCTAGAACTGGATTATTCTGTGGGGGATTAAAAATTCACATGAGAATTTAGGGATATATTTGCACCTCAAGTTCCTTTAGGGTTTACAAATCCATATTTGTTCAACTGGTACACTGCAGGTCATTCTGCTAAGAAATCAGGACATGCTCAGAAGGAACATATTATTACGGAGATCATGGCATCTACTTGGTGGTAAAGTCATGTGCTTGCTGTCTGACCACATCACACAGGGCTGCTGTGGCAGATACCAATGACCATTTTCTCTTTGTATTGGGAAAAAGTTATTTAAAGTAAAATGAAACAATTTTTGATACTCAGGACTTTCAGTTAATCAGATTCCTACATTCTGTTCATTTCATTTCTATGTTCAATGAGCAGTTACACAGATGAGCATGTTACAAAGACTGAGAAATGACATAAATGTGTGTTTTATTTCCAAAGTAAGCACTGTTAGAAATTACTCAATCTGCTCCTCTCCCTTCTGCTTTCTGTGGAGGTACTAAAACAGGAAGATCAATTTCACCTGGGATTATTATTTTCTGCGCTGAAGACAACTGAGGTCCAGCTGAAGTTCACCCTGTGAAGGGGACCAAAGTAAACCAGGGGCCAGCAACATGGTTAAGCATTTTCTCTCTGCAGAAGAGGTCAACATGCTGGCTTTGCAACTGAAAAGAATTAGCTCTAAATAGTAAAAAAAAAAAAAAAAAAAAAAAATTGGAAATAAGATGTACATAAAACATGCCAAAGGTTCTTCATCCTGAAAAAAAAGTGCAGAAACCAACCAACCACAACCCCACAGTTTAGATGTTAAGTAGTCTGTGAATGTTATAATAATACATTTTCCTATGGGTTTCCTCACTGTAAAGCACCTAAAGCAACACTGAAGAGCCATCTTGCTCTGAGGATTCGGTACAAGCCCCAAGGGACATGGGAAGAGGATACTGGGCTTTACAACTGGACCACCTGGGCTCTTCTGTGAGCTCTCCCTCAGGATCTCCACAATGAGTTCTCTGGTTGAAGAATGACCTGATGCCTGGCCTCTGACTGGTTCAGTGGATGTTGAATCTTGACCAGTGAGGGGCTAAGTGTCCACTGAAATTAAGTCTCTAGAAGCAGTGTAACAGGCTTCCAAGCACTTCTAGATTAGTTCTCCATATTCCCTGACACACACAATTGAGTTCTAAAGAGGTTATCAAGATTGACTCTGGTGACTTAAAATATTTTTCATTCAGTTACCTGGGGAAGGGACATTATATTGTTGGGGAAAGTCAAAATCACCACTTCTTTTACCTAGGAGTCTTTTTTAGACATGACTTCCCTTCATAGAACCTAACATTTACTTTTAACCTTTTCAGGGCTTTAAATATGCACGGTAAACTAGGAAATATGCAGAATGCAAAGTTTAGCCTTATAACACCTGAGTACTGGATTATAAACTGCAGATGTTTACGATGAAGCTGTCACTCATAATTCATGTGAAAACCTGAACAAAAGGAATTTAAGCTCTGAGACCGGGGCCTGACATTTTTGCTAGTTTATGGTATACTTGCATTTCTTCTTTCATCTTCAGACAGCAGAAATCTTCAGTTTGGTTACAGCCACTTATACTCATGCACTGGTACTTAGCAAGGTAAATGCAAGAAGAATGTAATGAAAACGAAACTGCAAGAAATGTATAGCTAATTTTATGCTTGACATGAGTTAGAATTTACATCTGATAAAGTTAAAAGTGAATTTTAGATCTGAAAAGGACCTCAAGAATCATCTTGTTCAACCATCTTATGTTACACATGAGAAAAATGAGACCCAGAAGCTTGCAGTAGCTGCCTGAAGACTGAACAAGGCCAATGGCAGAGCCACCACTAAGACTACGTTGTTCTGACTTCTCATTTGGTGCCTGAACTGGGGATGAAGGAAGCAGCTGCTTCCTGATTTCCAAAATGTGCCTTACATGAGGGAGGGCATAAATATTCTACTACATCTCTAGTCACCTATGTGACCAAGCTTTTCTCCTTCATGCTAGCTTGTGGATTAAAGTGAGCCAGGAAAAGATACTATGGGGTAGGGGTGCTGGGGATCACGGCTGAGAGGAAGGAGCTGGGAGAGTTATGAACCAGTCTGTTCAGAGCTTTGGTCTACACTCGGCCTTGTGACTCTCACAAACCCCCAAACATCATGTGCTGTAAATAAATGAGATCATTTGTGAACAGGTGCTTGAAATTAATATGGTGGGACTGTCTCTTAGAAGATGATTATGTTGCAGATTAAGAGGAGAAAACAAAAACTGAAACAGAGAATGGCAATAAAATGCACACAGGATAGAAAAGAAAAAGTCAATTACTTCAGCGCAGGAGGTCAGATTCACTGTTTTTTTCCCAAGCAGCAAAGTCAGGATTAAAGTGAGGGCTTTAGACCCACAGTGGCAGCCCATCAATCCAACACCATTGCTCCTGATATCATTTCTCAGCATTTATCTACCAGTCTACTCTTAGAAAAAAGTAGCTTGTGGGTTAACAGGACAGAGGGCAGCACCACAGTGACTAACGAAAAACTGCTTGGGACTGTAGTAGGTTTAGAATTTAAAATTTTTACTGACTAAGCACAGATGATGCAGCTGAGGGGATTATCATTCAAAAGTACAAGCAAGAAACTGACTCAGGACCAAGCCTCAGATGCAGATGCAGAATTTGAGACACCTCACTTCCTGGTCTCAAAGACACAGATCGCTGACAACGCATGGGAAGGGCTATCTGCCTGTGCGTGCACATTTGAATGTGTGCTTTGTGTATGGCGGGCTTGTAAGTAAAAGTCTTGTGCACACGATGGGGTGTGAAATTACCCTAGCAACTTCCCAAAGACAAGGGTAAGAATCCATAAACATCACCCTGAGCCTCACGCTTGGGGATGAGTAACTGTGGGCAATGGGATAGAGAAGGGGTACTCGGAGCACTGTAATGAGAAGACAAGCTAGGAGATGAGCCACACACGTCAGAAGTCACCAGAGGGGGAGGTGACTCCTGGTGAAGGGGACAGGCAAGGCTTCAGGAGTGGGCAGCACTGACAGCATGGTGAGAGGGTATAAGATGTTGGGATGGAGGGTGTGTGGTCACAAAGGTGCTCATGTGGACAAAGGTCTAAGGAATAACATGTCCCTCTCATAAAGATTAAGTTCTGCTTGTAGTTGGAAAGAAAGAAAAAGCACATTGACTTTAAAACTACATTTTCTTACAGGAAGTTTTAAAGGAAACAGAACAGGCAAGAAATCAGGCAAAGTTGGTGAAAACCCAAACTGACCTCCATTTCTGGCCTCAGAGACCTGAGATAGCTCTTGAGATCGCCCCGTGTCATCAGTTCCATGATGACCAGTGTGGGCTGACCTTGGGACACCACGCCCAGCAACCGCACCTGAGAGGAGGCAAAAAGAGAAGAACTCAGGAGGAACAAGTCCACACTGGTACCTACTATGTCTAGACTCTGTGTGAGGCCTGGAGACTGGGCGCAAAGCCTAGAAGAGAAGGCCATGGCCTCCACTCAGGTTCTGCAGGCAACAGGTAGTTATCTAGAAGGCAGAAGGCAAGAAACCAAACCCACAGGTGTAACCATGGACAAGCCTGGGGGGATGCCAGTATGTTTTCTCCCTGAGTTGGATCTTGGCTTTTAGGGGACTTTCTCTTACCACATGATGACAGTTGAACTCCTTCATCACAGAAGCCTCATTGAGAAACTCAATCCGTTCACGCATGCTTGCAGCCTCGTTCACTGTCTTAATGGCCACTCTGGTTTCTGCTTCATCTTTCACCACACCCTTGGCCACTCCCTCGTAGACCATCCCAAAGGACCCCTGCCCAAGCTCCCGGTTCATGGTGATCTTCTCTCGAGCTACTTCCCATTCATCAGGAACATACACTAGGGAAGAAATTGGGATCGAGACAGGCATGTATATGGGCCCTCAGAGAGAACAGGGATTTAAGAGAAACTGTGGGCCAAAAATATACGATGCTACTTTCTAAAACCCACATAGGAAATTTTGAGGGGACAATGACAGTTTGCTCTAATGTCCCACATGATGATGAATTTCAGCAAGACTACAAGAGCCAAGCATGGGAATTCCATATCTTTGGAGATTCCAAGATAATTCAAGGACACTAACAGAACAAGGGAGAAAATAAAACCCTCCTGGACAGAAAGCTATGGTTTCTCTTATTTACTTAATTCATTACTTTAAAAAAAAGCAAATCAATCACAGGAGGTAGAGAAACTACGAAATGGTCAAGCATAATCCTTAGGTTTGGATTTCGCTCATCACCATCAATGGGTTAAAATGCAAACTGGAAAAAGAGAGTAGCAGATGGAAGGTTTCTATTCAGACTGGCTAAAGTTTAGGTGTGGGTGAGAGGTGGCACTGTCCCACTTCTGGAATGACTCCAAAAGAGGTGTTTCAGGCCCTCAGCCTAGTGGCAGTTAATCCCCAAGCACGGCTGCTGCGCACCTGAATGTGGCTAGTCCCACTGAGATGCTTCCTAAGTACAGCGTACACATGGCATTCGGAAGAGTAAAATTTTCCCAAATAGCCTTCATATTTATTTCATGTTAAAACTGATTTTGGATATATGGGTTAAATAAACCATACCATTAATATTTATTTTGTCTGTCTTGTCTTACTTTTTAAAAATATGACCACTAGAAAGTGTAAGTTTACTTGTATGGATTGCATTCTGTTTTTACTGGCCCGGCCCTTTAGGCCTTTCATGAGGTACAGAAGAACTGAGCTCTGGTCCTGAGGGAGACATGCAGTGACTGCAGGGTTCCGGCCAGGACTGTGTGACCTTAGCAACCTCCCCACAGGTGAAGGATTGAAGGGTGTGGTAAACACTGAGCCTGAGTATCTGTTCCAGTTTCTTTCTCTGCTTAGACTTGATCTGGTGTGGGAAAATAAGTAAATGACTCTAGGGAGGAAGGAAGAAGAGAAGGCCAAAATAAATAAATAAATAAAAAGCAGGAAAGGAAGAAAGAAAAACTAAACGGAGGCTCCATCCCACAGCTCTGGTTGGTAGAGCAAATATCCTCACTCGACCTGTAAGCAATTTCAGTTATAACCACCATCTCCTCATGCAGTCAGCCCTGCCTGGAGGGCCACAGACATACGCTGCCTGCTACGACGCATCGGCAGGTGGGGGCTCGTGCCTAGGACTGCCTTTAAGCTCTCAGAAGCTGAGCCCGGGGCCTACGGCTGAATGTGGGAGACCAGCAGGCACACCACTGTATTCTGACACCCACCCGTCCCTCGTACTTACCTTTAAGTGATGTCTTACAGGAAAGCTGGTTGTTACAAGTTGGGTCTGGGGAACATCACTAACGTGCACCCTGACGGGTGTCCAACAGGGATGACATTAAGACTGAATTTTCTTTCCTACACGTTTGTGCCTCATTGCATTCATGTTTGGAAATTTCTCAACAGAACTCTGTCTCTGTAGAGCTCAGGCAGACTGTGTCCCTGAAGAGAAGGCTGAAGCTTGCTTAGGAGTATAGAAGCAAGGCAGCCAGGAGACTGGGCTCTTTTCAACACCCTCCTCCTCCCCGTGAAAGTAGAAAGAGTCAGTGTCTCTATCCATCTATCTCTGAGGATCCAAGCTGGCTTTTAATCAAAATTAACTAAGCAGTTGGCCATAGAACACAGAGTTAAAACCAATCACACCCATTCCTTGGGAGATCCCCGAAGTCAATACTCTCAATCGTTTCAACCCAACAGCTCCAATTAAACTGCAGTCCTAAGCTCTGCCAGCCAGTCACCATTTAGAGTCATGCGCAATGTTATCAGCACTTTCCTGTAGGGGATTTTCAATGTATTCTGGAGAATGGTGACATGCAGATTAGCTCCGAAAGAGAGAAATTTTTAAGCAGTGCTATGTTGTTGCTGCTAGTGAAGAATGGGGATGGAGCAGATGTCAAAAGACCAGATAAACTAAGTCAAATGTAGTGATAGCGCTCCCACCTGCTGGCCTGTGGAGAGTAAGTTTGGTTTTGTTCTCTAAGTACTATGGCACATTAGGAAAGCACCCTGGAAGGAGGCAAAATGTGAATTCAAGCCACCATTACAAAGTCTGATTTCATTATATTCATGCCTTTTGGAAATTTCCTGGTGACGTCACAGTAAAAGCTGCAAAAGCCAACCTCTCCTGCTTTATATGAAAGTAGAGTGGATCTTCTTTATGGACTCTGAGCATCCTCTGAGGGAAGAACTACCCCGGCATTGTCTCTCAACTCTACTGTCCAGGAAACCCCCTAGCCTTACTTGATTTAAAAAAAAAAAAAAATTTAAGGCTACCATTAAATGGAATGTTCCTGTAATCCCAGCTGTCTGGGAGGCTGAGGCAGAAGGGCTACTTGAGCCCAAGGCCAGACTTAGCAACACAACAAAACCTAGTCTCAGAAAATAAAAATATATATTATTTATACAATCTGTGCATAATATCTAACCTTCGCGCACGCGCGTGCATGTGCATGCGTGTGTTTTTGAGACAGGGTCTTGCTCTGTATCCCAGGCTGGTCCTGAACTCACCATGGAGCCCCGGCTAGCTTTGGACTTGGCAATCCTCCAGCCTCAGCCTCCCAAGTGCTAGGATTACAGGTGTGCGCCATCACACCCAGCTTTATGTGGTGCTGGGAAATCAAACCCAGGGCCTTCTGCTTGCAAGCACTTTAACCACTGTTCCATTCCTCCAGCCCTCTTTGTGTTCTTTTTAAAAGAGAAAAAACTCCATATCTACTTTTACAAGTGTGTGTGCATTCTTCCAGCAGGTTCTCTATCCCTCACAGGTACACACACATGTATGTGTCTACATAGGCCTGTGAAGACAACTTTGTAAAGCCTTTCTGGAAACAGGAATAAGTCCTTATGCCACACCGATTCCCATTCAGACAAGACTGTTTTTGATAGCTTTACTATAAACATAACTCACTGAGAAATGATTAAAGAAATCACAGTAAAAGCCACACACACTCATACTTACAAATCACCAGTGTTTTCTCATTGGATCAGGATAACGAATTAGAATGATCATGCCTCTCTGTCATCTCCTTTAACGCCTGAAGCAGGCGGCAGCAAGCGCTGTTCCACAGCCTCTCTGACTGTCACGTACTGGTCTATTCACGTCACTCACCTGCTCCAGCCGCTCTCGTGGGCCAGCTTTCCTCTGCCTGCTCTGGGGGACCTCACACAGTTTTCCACAGTGACTTAAACAGACCCAGCCGGAAGGGCTGCGGACTCTGTTCTCCCCCTGACTTGCCAACTGCCTAGCTGTGTGACCCTGGGCAAGTTCCTTATTAAAGGAGACCCCCTATTTGCAGACATGCCTAAGGAAACCAAACTGGCCTGCAGGATCTAGGAAGCGTGGGGGACACAGCATTTGGGAACGTCTCTGGCAAAGTGCTACTGAAGGGTTCTACAACTGAAGGACCCAATGATAGCCTCTCATCTTAAACCCAAGTTACTTATGAAGTTTGAATTTAAGCAATTTAGTAAGAAGAGACAACAAAAAAGGAAAAAACCACTGAGTATGATGCAGCTTCCAAGTTAAACCTTTCCAGTCATCTGACTAACTGACCCCCATTAATTAAGTACCAAAGGGAATGTGGAGGAGGGAATGAATTCTATGACCCCAGCCAAAAGAGAACGACAGAGAATTCCGAGATGAAACACAGCGGAGCAGGCTTAAGTGGACAGAGACAATTGGAATGCGATGACCCTCAAACTGAAACCGGTTTTAAGAGGACTGTTCTGTCAGCTGCAGAATATCCTCTGACGAGATGTTAGCAATTAGAAAGCTGCTTTCGTTCTGGCATAGGGTTTCAAGCAATTAAATGAATTGATTGCTGTGCTGCTGGCCACATTCAACTCTGAAGCCTGTTTGTCCTTGGGGCGTCCCATGCAGTCCTGAAATTTCTGACAAGTTCAGTGAACTACTGAACACTTGGATTTAAAAACATCAAGGAAATGTTATCAAAGGCAGATCCGAGGTCAAAGGTACCTCAAAAAATGCAAACCTCTTCCCCAGTTAGCAACAGTCCCGAAAGCTCCCAATGACCCCCCCTTTCCTCTCAACCTCGGCCAGGAGCCTTACCGTCAGCAGCACTGAAGTACTCCGGGTTCACAGAGGCGTACAGCACGCCATTCCCCAGTCTGCTGCTGTTTCTGTCAATGAAGACAAAATTCAGGTTAAAAAACCCCGTCTCCCACACCTCTGCATACACTTTCATCTGTCACATCCATTTTTGTCCTGTTTCCTTAAATATTGTGTGTGTGTGTGTGTGTGTGTTTCTGGAGAATGAACCCAGGGCTTTCCTATTGAGCTACATCCCCAGCCCATTTTTATTTTTTTGTTCAAGGCAGGCTAGGCTTGAACTTGCAATCCTACCTCAGCCTGCCAGTGTGCTGGAAGTGCAGGCCAGTGTTACTAGGCCTAGTCTGTGAAGTACCCTGAGAAAGAAAATGCAGGCAGGGCTTTTTGCTAATGCATACTCTTGCCTGCACTCCTGATTCAAGCCTGGGTGGGCCAGCAGACATCTGAGGACACGTTTTTGGCTTTTTTGGTGGCTTCAGATTAGAGCTTTTAAAGAAACATTTGTTTCTTTGCTTCACTGGAAATAAAACAAGGCTTATTTGCTCGGGAAGGCTAAACCGGCACGCTTGGAAAAGCTCTGCATAAGCCAGCAGTATCTGCGCCAGAACAAGTAGGAAGGGGAAGATGGGTACTTGCAGAAAAAAGAAAAAACAACTTTTTTTTTTCTGTTAAGTCATTAGACAATGTGCTCTTTTCTTGTGAGGGACGTCTGACTTGAGAGTCATTTTTCCAAGTATTTCCTCACAAAAAGATGACCCTCATTTGGGTTAAAATCAATTCAGGTTGCCCCAAAAATCATGCGCACATGGCCCAAGCACTCACTCACCTCTTTCTATGGAACACATACAGCATGATCACCAGCCCTCCCACGATCAACAGGATGGCGACCGGCAGAGCAATGATCAGGTGGATGAAGTTCTCATACGTTGCTGCAGAAACGAGGGGGAGACAGTTCGGTGTCACCAAGGGAACAACCTGCTCACTTCACCTTCCTATATTCACTTGGAAGTATAAAATACAAGCCCTGAAAACGCTCTTTATTGTCCTCTAGGAATCCCTGAAGGTAGATGGCAACACATGTAAGAGCAATCAAGGTGAGTTATTTGAAAAAAAGGTTAAGTAAGCGAAACATGTACCACTCTTTAAAAAGACTAATATATTATGATACAAAATTCAAAGGATGGTCTGAGAGAAAAGTAACCTTTGTATGCCGTTTGTTTTTAGCAGAACATACATGTCCTGAAATAAAATAAGCAAACTATAACACCTATAATGCTGAGCCATGTGGACCCTTATCAATCTTAAGGTAGTCCCGCAATTTAAAAGGCACACACACGTACACAGATACACACACAGACACACTCTCTGTATGGCACCCCTGTTAGATACTGCTGAGTTTTCCACAAGCATTTGAAACTGGCTAACCAAAAGTCTGAGATCACAAAACTTGTTGTACCACTTGTCACCGGCAGTTATATGACATGACAGACTGGGCACCAGAGATCCAGACCCATGCTCTCAGAAAACTCTGCCACACGTGGGAAATCAGTATATGGATAGGTGGAGAAAAGTGAACTGCACAGATGGTCAAGACACACAGAGGATGTGAGGAGAAGGACGGCCGTCAAGGGATGTTCCTGAGGGCAGAGTTCCTGAAGTCTGAGTCTCCAGGGAGAAAGAAGTGCCTTCCGTGGCACAGTGACAGCTTAGAGATGATGGTGGAGAGAAGTGAGGACTGGTTTACAAGGGGCCTTGTCCAAGTGAAGCGACTTCAACTCCATTCTGCAGATACAAAGGAGTCAGTGAAAGCTCTCAAGGCAGCTAGTAGTAAACTGATCGGACTCATGTACTGCAGAAACGGCTGCTCTGGAGGGCAGTACTGCCAAGTCTTTAGGCAGATGGGGCGGGCAAACATGCTACACCAACTTGGGCATATTCTATGTTACTAAATTCAGACCTCAGGAAGAAAACACTGCTCCTTTTCTGTAAACAAGATTACAGAGATGATTTGGCTTTCCTGGGTCAAGGCCCCAAGCTTTCCTGCCACCAATGCTCCTAATATCCCTATGACACAACAACTTCTAAGTTACGGCAGTGGTAATGGCAATATAGGTCCTGAATTTTTGATATATTCAAGAGGCAGAATCTACAAAACTTGGGAGGAAATGAAAAACAAGTGGCTGGAGAAAAAGAAGACTGAGATGTAGCTACGAGGCTATTTGTTTCTTGTTTGGGTGATCATAACGCTGCTGACTGTGCTAAGGAACCAAGGAGGGAAGAGGTAGATTGAGGGTCACAATTTGGAATTTTGGCTCTGTGCATAAGGAGTGCGAGGTACTCACTGGATACCCAAGTAGATATGTCTATTGGGAAACGCCCTGGGAACTCACTGGATACCAAGTTATATGGATCATAAGTTACCTATTATTGACTTTTCTGCCACTAAAAACTATTATAATATCCTTACTCTTTAGAGACTATTAGAGCTGCTTTAATTTTTAACATTAAAGGTTTTTTTTCTTTTTCTTTTTTTTTAACCAAGTATCTTCCATACCAAATGCAACTTCCTGAATCTTCCAGTTCCTGAAAACACTTTCAAGGCACCATTGCCATGGGGAAGCTAGGGCGCGCTTCTTTTTTTCTCCTGAGAACTATTATATTTGTATCACTTACACTACTGGTCAGGTTGTACTGTGTTCTTTTCGAGTTTCCGTTTTAACAGGGACATGGAGAAACTGGAACACATCCAAAGGAAGAAGAACAAAATGATTAAATGCGTAGAAAATCGGTCTATGTGACTGGGCTACAAGAAAAGGCCAACAACCCCAAGAGTATCTAATTTGGAGAAGAGAAGTCTGAAGGGTAATTTAATAGCATTCAAGCACAGGAAGAGTTCCTAAAAAGAGAGCAGGTGCCAGAAACCTTCCAAAGCCTCCATCTCCTCTGAGGATTAAACAGGAGGAAATGAGACTAAACTGTCGCAGGAGTCTTGTCTGACATAAGGAAAAGCTTCCCAGCAGCAAAGCCAGCATGCAGTTTCAATTTCCCTGCGGTCTATGCCAACTTCTGCTGGAGACGCTCTGTCAGGGAGAATGCTTAAGATTCCTGGGTAGCATTCTAGCACTCAGAGGGTTACAAATGGAACACAAAGGCACACAGGAAGATGTCCTTTCCCAAGGAAGGCCAAGTTCACTACAATTCGGAAGCCAAGAGTGGTCTTGCAGAAACCAAAGACCAGCATCAGATCCCTTAGACCTAGGCTCTGTTCCTAGGGTCCGGGGGTGAGCTTAGGGATGAGGGAGGAGGACAGGCAGAAAGCTACTGCTCTAGAGACACACCAAGACTCCTAAGTGTGAGAAGATGGCGTGAGCTGCTGTGGTTTGGGTTAGTGTCCTGCGATGCCCGTGTGTTGAAGGTGTGGGTTCCCAGCCCAGGGTCCCACTGAGAGGTACAGCACCTTTTGCAGGTGGGGCCTAGTGGAGGAACTTAGGCCGTCGGGATGTGCCCTTGAAGGGAATATTGCCACCTGGATCCCTGCCTCTCCTTACTTCCCAGCCACCACGAGGTAAGCAGCTCTGTTCTACCACACACGCCCTGATGTGATGTTCTGCCTTGCCACAGGATCAGAAGTGACAGAGCCAGCTGGGCTGAGTGGCACATGTCTGTAATCCCAGGACTCTATCAGGCTGAGGCAGGAAGATCGCAAGTTTGAGTCCAGCTTGGGCAACTGAGTAACTCTGTGAGGCCTTGTCTCAAAATCAAAAAAAAAAAAAAAATATATATATATAGATATATAGATATATAGATATATATGAATGAGCTGAGGATAATACACCAGTACAAAAAGAAAAAAAGTAAATGAGCCAACTGACTATAACTGGCTGTGGACTAACACCTCTGAAACCTGGAGCTAATGTGTTTCCTCCTTTTAAGTAGGTACTTCTACTCAGGTATTTCTCAGGTATTTCTGTCATAGACGTATATAGCTAGAAAGCTAACTGGTAAGACTAGATTAACTGAACTAAATGGGAAAATGCAGACTACTTAAAATTAATAAAATCATATATTAAGCATCTGCTTGCTCCTAAAATCTGAACTGGGCACACTGTAGTGCCAGGTGCATAAAATGTTGGCTCATGGTTTGTAACTCTATTCACTAGTGTCCTTTGTCTGTCCCCTGGAGCATTTTTTGATTCTGTGTATAACTTTGAACATCTGGTACTGAATAGGTAGACTACTAGAATCCCTGTTTTTCTAAAAATTTTAATTGATGTGTAAAAATTATATGATTCATCGTGTATGACATGTTTTGAAGTATGGATAAGTTAATTAACATATGTCTTAAGGATATATCCTTTCCCATCTTGTGGGGTGGGAACATTTAAAATCTAGCAATATTCAATATGTTATTAACTATAGTTAGCATGTTGTACAGCTGACCTCTTGAACACACTCCCTCTAAGTGAAATTTCATATCCTTTGATCAATATTTCTAAAATCCTCACCTCCCCCAGCCACTGGTAATTACTAATTAACTCTCTTCCATGTTTAACATATCTAGGTTCCGTATATAAGTGAGATCGTATAGTATTTACCTTTGTGTGCCTGGCTTATTTCATTTAACATAATGTCCTTCCTGTTCATCTATTTTATTGCAAGTGATAACATTTCCCTCTTTTTTTTTGGAGGATTATTACTCTTCTGAGTATATGTACAATTCTCCTTCATTTGGACTGTTAGTGGGCATTTAGCCATTGTGAATTTTGCTGTAATGAGCATGTGCGTGCAGATGTCTCTGAAGAAACACTAACTTCATTTCCTTTGGACACAGAAGTAGGAGTGAAACTGCCGGATCTACTGAGTCTCTGTCATAATCAGACTCCAGAGCAGGGAAGCAAGAATGTAGACACTGGCACGGATCAACCCGTGAGACCTACAATTACTACTGCTAACCCAACCACGATGTCAATCATTCATTCATTCGTTTATTGATTGATTGATTGTAATACGAGTATTGAATCCAGGGCCTCCTACTCATATATGCTCTATCACTATGCTATACTATGTAGTCTCAGCTGGCTTTGGACTTACTATGTAGCCTCCACTGGCCTTGAAGTTGTAATTCTCCTACCTTACCCTCTTAAATGCTGGGAGTATAGGCATACATCACCATGCTTACCACCATGTCTGGCTTTGGGCTACCAATTTTAGTAGAGAGTATTAAGGAACACTATTATGTGAAATTTGATCCTATTAATGTGAAATAGTTAAGTTCCTAATAAAAATTAAAAAAAAAAAACTCAACGTGAATATAATTTCACCAGGCTAAAGACCATTTTTTTTTTTTTTTTTTTTTTTTTTTGCAGGGAGGAGGGTCAAGTAAGAAATATATGGCCCTTGTTGTGCTAATACAGTTTTACAAAATTTACTTTTAAAATCTGAATATAATCCCAGCACTCTGGGAGGCTGAGGCAAGAAGATCACAAGTCTAGCCTAGGTAATTTGCTGAGAATAAATAAATAAATAAAAATTAGGTGGGGATATAGCTCAGTCTGAAGACCATGGGTTCAATTGCCAATAACACACATACACATCCACACTCATACACATGCACACTCACCCCCGCCACATCCACAAACAAACAAAAAAACTAAAATCATCACAGAACAGCCCTCAAATTATTTCTTTGATGGTCTGAAGAAAAACCCAACATTACATAGTTTCTGCATAAGATGGTGAGCCCCATATGCTTCGATTCATGCTGGTGCTTTAAAAGGGCACCTATATATACTTTACCAGGGAGCAGTTAAGGGGAATAGAATGACTCAGTAAAGGATGCTATTATGGAGATTCATGCTCTGCAGCAGTGGGCAAGGTGATCCCCAGGTTCTGTTCACCTGCTAGGATACTAAACCCTGAATATGAGCCCTAGACAGCCTCGCTGGCCAGGCAGTAGATGGAATGGTCAATTTAATGCTTTGTGAAATGTCTTTGAACACAGGTCAGGGTGAAAAGGAACTCTTCTGGCTCTCCAGTGGCTGTTCCACCCTACAAACCCTACAAGAGGGGCCCAGACCTTCTTCCAGACTGTCAGATAAGGTAGAAAATCATGGTCTGGCATTTCCCCAGGCTGAGCTCCCTGTCTAGGCACTGGCATCTCAGCATCATGACCTTTTTGAAAGTTGGCCAACTCCAATCTAATAGAAAATCAGGGCAACTAAGCAACACAGGCCCAAGTTAGCTTTCATGTTTACCATGTTACTCCTTCAACAAGCCTTACTTTTGGCTGGGACATAGAAGAACACAGGATCTGTCCATGACCCATTCCCAGAGAGAGAGGTAGCCTGAATCCGGGCTGTGTAGTTCCCTGGGTTTAGCCGGTTCAGCTTGGCCCCTCCGTACTTCCTGTACTCCTGTCTGGACACACATTCTCGCTGGTCCTGGGGAAAATAAACATGGGTCAATTTCCTACAAACACGGGAGAGATCTAGTACCTGCCGCTCAACTCACCACACTGTTGACTTCAGGTATCCAGTCTCTGACCATCCTAACAATGCTCTTAATCATCAACAAAAGGGAGAAAAACCAACTCTGAAAAGGCAGGCCACAAGTCACCTAAAGCACACTCATAAACTGTAATCAGTTTTGTAATTAAAAAGAACTTCAAAAGAATTAAAAATTATAAAGGCTGCCCTAACTTATGTGGTGAGGTCATTTTCTACAATGCAACCATGTCTGAGGGTGAGAAGCAGCCCAACTCTTTGCATGCTCTGGAGTACTGCTCACAGAGCACGGAGCTGCTGAAAAGACCTAAGCCCTCCCTGACTTACGAGCTCATCTTACTGTCTGAGGTAAGGCCAATCAGGAGAGCTAATCTGTGCTGTAATATAACACATCCTTCTAACTCTGACAGAAATACATGCAGCCACAGACCATAGGCCCAGCCTTACCTCAACCTGTGATCCATATTTTATTTCATACATTAGAATCAATCCGTTTGGGTTCTCAGGTTCTGGCCACTTTAGAAAGATGGAGTTTTCAGGCCTTGCCTCCCAAGTCACCGGACCAGGAATGTCATCTGCTCCTTCTGCGTAACAATTTAAACGAGTGACGAAGTTAGCGTTGTGTCCCCAAAGAAGGACACAAATACTGGGCTAACCTGCGAAAACCTCTTCCCCAAATCCTTGCATACAGGACTGTGAACACTGACCAGCGGGGCCCCTCCCGAGCTGGATCTACTTGATGACATGCACAGCTCAATATGCCGCAGTATCTCCCTTCTGCTTGCCGCCCCCACCAGGAAAGCCTATGACTGACAACAGGAGGAAATCACCAGCAACCTCCGTAACTTTGCTTCAACTCTGCTTCAACTCTTGTAGAACAAACCCATCAAACACAGCAATACCCAAATGGTGCTAACCGATGTGGAACGGCACATACAGCCTCCAGGCTGGGACATTGGTACTCTGCAATCTACGCCTACACACAGCAACTGTAATTTATACGTGGGGTGAGGGGATGGTCACCAAGCTAGCCTGGGAGGAAGCTGCTAAGATCCTGGTACTGAGTGCGGGTAAGCTCTCCCAGGGCCAAAGATCAACCCCTACAGTTGATCTTTTGGAGTAGGGGGTCACTGTGAATCAGGTAGCTGCTACCCTTAGGATCTGAAGTGTTCCCCAAAGGCCCATGTTACTCCTTCAACAAGCCCTACTTTGGCTGGGACACAGAAGAACACAGGATCTGTCCATGACCCATTCCCAGAGAGAGAGAGGTTAAAGGTTGGGCTGCCAGTGCATGGTGCTACTGGGAGGTGGGGGGACCTTTACGAAGCACAATCTAGAAGAAGGAAATTAGATCACTGGAGACACGCACTGGAAGGCTATCCTGGAACCCCAACCCCTTCCTCTCTTTTCTTGCTTCCAGGCCTCTATGAAATGAGCAGCTTTCTGTCACCACATACTGCTACCATGATGTACTGTGTTGCTACAGGCCCAAAGCAACTGGACCCAGTGACCTTGGATAACTTTAAAATTGTAAGAAAATGAACATTTCTCCACTTTAGTTGTTTATCTTCCGTATTTTGTCGTAGCAAAAGAAAGCTGACTCACACAAAAGCTATCAGGAATCAACGCTGAATCTGAGAGAACTCAGAAGCAGACTGATGCCTTTGTGCATAAATAGGACAATGGCTGAATGAATGCATTATGTGTACCAAGAAGAGGAGAGGGGACTCCATCACAAAGAATATGGGATATGTCCACCATGTGGTTAGTCCACCTCACCGTCTACCAGTGACACTCATTCCTAAGTAGGATCGATTCTAAAGGCACTGACTTGGGTGTCAGGTCCCATGTCCACAAAACACAATTCCCACTATCCTGTCAGTGAGTCAGCAACAGGACAGTATGAATCTCACTATACCTGCAGGCATAGTTCTTGCAAAGACAAAGTTGGAGGCACTGCAGCCCAGCTTCTCAGCCTCATGGTTACAGCTGTGGATATCAATGCGGTACAATGTAAAAGGTCGGAGGTTAGAAATGACAGTTCTCTCCTTATTATCCACTCTGCTCTCAAAGAAGGGGTATTCTGTCTCTAGCTCTTCTGGGTCTGTCATATTGTAGGTGTCTGCCACCGTGGTGTTCCTGCTTCGGCTGGACATGGTGGTATTGGCCACTTGCATGACGTCTCTCCGCTTCCTTTCAGGTCTGCAGGAAGAAAGAAGCTTGGCTTGTAAGTGCTTCTGCCTCTTTTGTCTTTTCTCTGACTAGGGTGAGAGTAACGGAAAAGAAAAATCTTAACCTTGGCATAAAAGGAACTATTCAGGTCTCCTGGATAAGAACAAACAAGGGGCGTTTTTCCTTTCTTATTATTTACCTTGATTTCTCTACTGGATATCGTAAGAACCAGGGCACATTCATACCCCCCTGGCTTACACCAGGTCACTTGCCTCCCTGGCAGCAAACAATGCCTCAGCTACTTGGACCGGCGGCAAGATCCTGTTTCTACAGAATGCTTGTGCCATATGCTCACACACCTATGGTTAAGCATTAAAGCTTCAAACCCATTCACCATACTAAGATTTATTAGGGTTTGAGAGAACAGAGGTGTGTTACTCAGAGAAGGAGATGAATACAACAGAATTTACTCATTTTATCTTATTTTAATTCTACCCATTTTAGCTACATTATAAAAACCTAGGTGGTTTAAAAGTAAAGATGGCAATCAATGAAAGGCATCTTCCACCACATGCTGACTTCAGAAGGCAACTTTACAAACTCTAGATTCCATCTTCCTTCAAATCAGGGAGATGGGGAAGCAGGAATGCAGAGGCCTATGGAGGCGACTTCATTGATTTGCTTGGAAATAAAGTGAAGATCCCTGATCTGAGCAGCAATCACCTGGAGGAGGTGGGAGGGGGGCGGGGGCTTCCCTGGGGCTCCTGTGTATAGTCACCCAGCTCCACAGTGCAAGCTCCTAGTGGGCACTCCTGTAGGCATCTCTAGTCTGGCATGGCTGTCACTCAGCAGGGGGTACCAGAAGTAGTCACCCCAAGATTCTCCCCATGAAAGAAAAGTCTTTGTTATGGATGTGAGTAGGGCGTGGAAGAACAGCTATAGAAAACAATAACAAAAGCAAAAGGAACCCCCACACATCCTAAGATAAAGAGGCAAATCCTCAGACTCCACCATCCAAACAGGCAAATGAGGGCTCCAATTGCTGCTTTGGTGGCATGTGAAAAACGGGCTTTTAGGGTCCTCAGAGAAACACTAAGACAGTGTGAAAACAGTCCTTGAACCACAGACAAAGGGGGCCAACAGGGTGGTAAGGCCACTGGCTGGCAATGTTGCCTTTTGGACGGGCATATGGTAGGGGCAACAAATGGGACAAAGCCCATCTGGTAAGAAAAGTAAGAGTCTAAAGAAAGGAGGAGGAAGTTCCTCAGTGCCATGTTCAGGAGAGAGGAGCACCATGGAGCAAAAGTTCAAGCACAGAAGGAGGCATCCAGAGAAGGCTCAGTGGGTGTCCGGCAGACTTCTCACTGGCTTTAGGCCAAAATCTGGAGGAGTAGGTAGGGGCCCAAGGGAAAGGTCCAATGGCTCCTCGGTCTGCTTGGCCCATGGATTCCCCTGCAAAAATACGGCCTTTCTTGGTGCAGTGATGTGAGTCCCCACCACACGCAAGATCAGGGGAATGTGTACTTGTTTTCACAATGCTGAGGAAGGAAAGGTGAGGAAATGAGCCAGGTAATCCACCGTTCTCTCACTGTGCAAACCAACTAACACATTACATTCTTGAAAGAACACAAGCAACCACATTTATTGCTAGGGAGATCATTTTTCAACATATTACCAACAGATTTCCTGCCTTCCCTTCAAAACCTATACACACTTGTGTTTACTGGTAAGAGGTTGCTTGGTTTTGATCCGTGGTGGCATCTACCCAGTTTCCCTAGCCCACCACCACTGAACTGACATTACACCAGCCATTAGGTGCACTCAACAGTTTACTTTGTATTTTTGAACACCACACTTGTGGAGACTGCATAGCTGATACCACTGATCCTAGGTCAGAGACTGGGGGAGGGAAGCATCAATAGCACCTCAGCAGGACGACAAAGGATGGAAGAGGCGGAACAGCCCACACGTTCCCCTGTCAACAGTTCCCATGTCACAAAGCAAACATCATTGCCAACTTCCCTTGTTCCACTCTGTGACACAATCTACTTCTATTGGAGAGATCTGACTTCTCAACATGTCAAAATTTTAGTTAGATTTAAACAATAAACTATGAGATTTGAAAAAATAAAGATGGCAAGTCAATGAAAGCCATTTCCCACCATACACCGATTCTGAGAGCAACATTACAAACTCTACATTCCATTCTCCTTCAAACCTACAGGACAGAGTAAACCTTGCAGAAGAAAGCAAATAGGACTTACTTAGCCTCCAAATAAGTTGTTCTTAGGATTACTCAAAAGAAATCAGTCTCTTTTGAATAATGTAGTTGAAAATCAAAAACCAGACTTCACGATTCAATAATTTTTTATCTGGACTCTGTCATAAACCCTGTTTGAACTTCTAAAGACATCAGATTCAAGACACAGTAAAAGGCCAACAAACAAACAAATACTAAGTTGTTAATAAATTGTGGATTCCCACTATGGACAAAACATGAGATCTACACCCTGAGCCACCAAGTTAGACTTGATTTAGAACAGTGAAAGGCTGCGGAGACAGCCGAACACACTTACAATGTGGGAAACAGCAGAGAGGAAACTCACTTTGACCCCAACAACAGTAACAGTGGTGTCAAGTACAGTTCTTCCTTCACATCATTTAATCAAAGATGTTCCACATCTGATGACAAAAAGGTACTGTCTTTTGATACAACTGAAAGCTAGGCCCAGTTTTGCAAAACCTTTCAGTTATGGTCTGTCCTCCAAGAGTTCCCTGTGTTAGAAGCTTGGTCCCCAGGGTGGTAGTAGTAAGAAGTGGTGGAGCCATTGGGAGGCCAGGTCTACCAGGAGATAATCAGGTCTGGTGAGTGAGTCATTCTAATACGAGTGAGTTCTTAGAAGAGTGAGTAGCTCCCTCAGCCTCTCTCTCTAGCTTTCAATCTGCCTGCACTCTTTCTTCACAGGCAGTCTTGTCATGATGTGACCAAGGGAGCCCTGAACAAAGCAGAACAGATAGATGCTGGTTCTTCGCTCTTGAACCATCGAAATTGTGAGTTTTGCATATTGCTCAGCCTTAGGTATTTTGTTGTAGCAACAAAAGACAGACTAGTTACACTGTCTAAATCCTTGGTTTACAAACTGAGTGTCTAGCAAGCTAGCTGGACACTACACCAGTGTAACCAACAGCTTCTGATGGAGAAAAAGGAAGACACTTTCCTAGGGCTGGGGATATAGTTCAGTGGCAAGGCACTTGTTAGCATGCTAAAGACTTTGTTTTTGATATCCAGAACTGCAAAACAACAAAAATAAAAAAAAAAAAAAAAAACAAGGCAACTTCCTACTCGGCCTGCCTCTGGACACTCTTCATTCACACGACCATGTCCACAGCAAAAGGAGCTGCCACTAGCTGAGCTGAGCCTCTGCTGGCCCAGCTAGAATGGACCATGTAGGGGATGCAGTGATGGAAAAAGCCTTGTTGTGGGAGGATGTAGGCCCAAGGTTCAGATTCTAAGTTAATTAGGATGCCAACAAGATCACCAAGGAGTTTAGTGCCATCAGCATACTTTCTGATAGGGATTTTTGTCTTAGAAGAGAGATGTTTGAGTTCCAGTCCTCAAACATCTTTGAGCTTTTTCCAGTCCTTATATTCCAGCTTTCATATTCCAGGAACCATACAACATACACGATACTGTGGATAAGAAAACAGCAGTGCACTTTGAACCATAGGGTAACATTCATGCAGCAGCCCTACAATCTGCCAATGAGCAGGAGCCGCCCCAACAGGTGGTGGGAGGTAATGGGATCCTGGGCATCACAGCTCAAGTGCTATTGCTACAAGAGTTGAAGAGAGAGGAGGAAAGTCCCTAAGCAGCAAGGAGTTTCATTCTTAAATGGAAATAATAGCTTCAGCTGTAAAAGGTCTTTTATTTTCGTATTTTACTGATTCTTCAAAGAAAAGTTATCTTTGACCATTCTGCAAATATCAGGTAAGTCACTTGACAAAAAAAGAGAAACAAAAAGCTTACAAGATTTACTTCTTGCTGTTACAACCTAAGAAAGTCTTTAGGGGCAAAGTGAATATGGCATAAATAACCATTACATGCTTCTGAGGCCTCTCAGTGGAAGAGAACATGCCAGGGCAGGCAGAGAGCTGGGGCCCGGTAGGTGGGTCATGGGCACGCTGCTGGTCCTATTCCAGCTCTCTAGCCAGCTTTCAGGAATGGAATGGCTTCAACATTCCATAAAGGTAGTCATGGACCACCACCCTATGTCCATCTCCTTTCCTAGACATTGTCAGGCTACTCTAAGGATTGCATCAGTTTCTAAAAAAAAATTGTTTTGTTTATTTTCAGACAGGACCTGACTAAGAGATATTGAGGCTGGCCTTGAACGTGTAATCTTCTTGCTTCTGTTTCCAGCGTAGCTACAGGCATGCAGCACAGGGTCTGCCCTATTTTGAAGTGTGCAACTGGTGGCATTCATTGCACTCACAATGTTGTGCAACCACCGTCACTGTTTCCAAAATATTTTCATCACTCTAAAAGGAAATTCTAACAATTACAAAATAAAATTTCCTCTCCACTCTACTCCCTGCTCTGAGTAAAGTCCAATCTGTAATGCATCTGCTTATTCTGTGTTTCTCCCCTCCATGAAATCATGCAGCATTTGACTGGTTTTATTTCACCTGGCACGGACTTTTCAGAGTTCATGTGTGTTGCATCATGGATCAGAATTTCTTTCCTTTTTATGGCTGAGTACTATTCTCTTGACTCACTGTACCCATCTGTTTATCCATCCATCTGCTGATGAGCCATGGGGTTGTTTCTGGGTTTTTCCCACTATGAACAGTGCTGCCAATGAATACTTCCTTTTCTCTACTTCTGTTCCTACTTGGTAGAAAGTGAGGCCTAAACACAGAAGCAACGAGTCCTTGTGGCACAGGCCCTGTTACTTTGAAAGGCTGCCTTCTATGCTGCTTCCCTAGCCTCTTACAAAGATGCCTGAAGTGTCTAGTTACTGTTTTGACATTGGGCTCCTTTCAAAACTAACTCGGATTTCCCCCTCTTCATCCAGTTCTTCCTCTGCCAGACTGAGGAGGCAGCGGAAAGAAGAGGAAGAGCAGAGACGGGGCCCAATCCTGGCTTTTTCTCTGGCCAGTTTCCAGGCAAGTGATTTAAAACCTCTCCATTTCATTTCCATATCTCTGAGGGGACCCCACCCATTCTCTGAAGGAGGTGGCATGGCTAGAACAGCAACGCCCAATACACCCATGCACCCTACCATCTGAGCCCTGGTCCCTCTCCCCCTCAGGGCTAGCCATCGTCCACAGGAGGTCCACCTGACCAAGCTGGTGCCATCCTTTCTTGCTCCCTATCAGTGGCTCCTATGTCCCACCCCAGGCTACGAAGCAGAAAGACAAGCAACAGAGCTGGCCCAAGCAGTAGCCACCTGGGAACACTGTCAAATGGAACAGATACCTGGGCACAAAGATGGAGTTGTGAAGAAAATTTTCAAAGACTTTGCGGTACTCCGCCTCCTCCTTCTCAGCCTGCTTCTCGGCTTCGGTTTTGGGACATGCGCAGCAAGGCCCTTTCTCACCACCACACACTTCGGTCTTGGGATTCTCCGTTACCTCTTCCACATCGATGGTGCCATCAGCATACTTTCTGATGGGGATTTTGTCTTAGAAGAGAGAAACCGAAAGAAGAACGGCCATGAAAGCCAAGAACAACATGCTTATAAGGACAAAAGAGCTGTTCGCATCTTTAATTAAGAAGGCAGCTACAAGGACCTACACCATCACCTCCCAGGTGTAATACTGGGGCTCAGGCATGGAAGGAGCTGTGCCTGCCACCTGGCTCCTGTGTGTCCTTACCTTTGGAGCAGTAATTATGCCGGTACAGGTAGCCATCCTGAGGCTGCCGCTGCCAGCGCACAATGTAATAACTCAGGTTCCCGTTGGGCAGAGATGGAGGGTTCCACTTCACAATTAGCTGAGAAGAGGAGTTTGATGCTGAGAGCACATCCAGAGGAATGGAAGGAACTGGAAAGGAAAACGAAAACATTCCAGAAAACAAAACAAATGCAAGTTCGAGGCCACGAAGGACTCAGTGCAAATCAACAGGAAGCTGTAAGGATGACCTGGATAACACAAGAGCAATGAAACCGAAACACAAAGTGAAAACTGAGCCTTTATTTTGAAAGAATATTAAATTAAATGCCAAATCTCTCTTTATAGTATCTATTCTCAAGTAATCTCTGTGAAAACAAGCATTGCTGAGTTGCAAATGGAAAAGGTTGCCAGGGCACAGGCAGAGCTCTAAGAGATGACTTAAAATCTACAGTTAATTTCAAACACCTGATTTTTCTCATTTATTGTAACTGTCATTCTCCAAAGAGTTTAATTCTACCAGTTTTAGCAAATGGTAAAACTAACTGATTTGGACTTTTATTTGGGATTCTGAATCTCTGATAAGAATAGCAAGAAGCCAGAGCTGGTACATGCCTATAATTCTAGGAGGATCACAGGTTCCAGCCCAGGCGGGGCAACTTAGGAAGATTATGTCTAAAAACAAAAAAGGGGGTGTTGGGGATGTAGCTCAATATGAAGGTCCTGGGTTCAATTCCCAGTTCTTGGCAGGGAGATGGGAGGAGACACAAAGAGGCAAGAAGCAAAAATAACAGGTAGAAGTAGAAATGGGGACATGGAGGTGTGCATGTGCTTGTGTGGAAGGATCAGATGAACAGGCAGTGCAGACAGTTCAGAGCCCCGTCAATCCTATCATCTGCTCTGGTGGATTGACTGAGACTCTAAAAAAAGCAGCCTAAAGATGCAAACACACACAAGTCACAACTGTAAGCAAAAGACTAGCTTACCAATAAAAAGAATATTGATTTACAGGCAAAGCATGCTAATCCAATGAACCTTGACTTCCTACTGCACCCAAACCCAGAGCTGACTGACGTAGAAATGGAAAACGCAAACTAAGACCACAGAAGTCTTGCTCTCACTTGATTCATGAAAACCACTCTGATTCTGACATTTTTTTTCCTAAAGTGCCAAGGTACCTTCACTCTATATGTGAAGCTACAGGCTTATCTAAGCTGTTTGGAAAATGTGAATGAGATAAACAAACAGCTTCAGTATATAGAATCCATACAAGGATATCAATGTCTCCAAGGGGTAATACTTTGGGAACCAGTTATGACTAATGAAAGCTTTTTTGGACAAAACATAACCATTTGATCCTTGACCAATTTAAGGTTTTCAAAAAGAAACACTTCAAAAATAAACAACTAATTCCCAGATAATTCAATGAGAAGTGTCCCACAGTTATTCTCTGTCTCTACTGGTTGTAAGGACAGGGCCCAAATGCAGTTAGCTGTCTCATTCTGTATGGGGCTGGATTTTCTGCATTTGGAGAAGTTTCTTAAGAATTTGCTAAAGTAGTGAGAAATTCTACCTTTCTCAAAGTTGCTACAATAATTCTCTGGGAAGAGTTACTTCTGAGCTTTAAGATGAATGGCTTCTCCAGCTGTATCTGAACTCCTGCTACACCAACCCACGCCCAGGATCAGAGGGCAGGGCCAATTTTATTTCTATAGATACAGCAAGGTCAGTGACATGATTTTGGTTGCTTATGGGATAATTAAAATGGAACAAGGAATGAGGGGAGGAGGAAGCACATGGGCATAAGAAAAGGTATTCTTTGGTATTCTTGTTCTAAATCTCTATGCCACTTAAGCTTTTTTTTTTAAATAATGGGTTACAGGTATTTAAAACCATCCTGCTCATTTTAATGATAGATAATATCAAGGAATGTTATCAGTGCTATAGTCTATGCCCCTCAACCTTTTTCTTCAATATTTATTAGCATATATATGCGAAATACAATGGTTACATTGAGCTTGAGGATTTTTTTGCACATGTTACAGTCCTTTCTTCCCACTTATTGTCACTCTCGCTCCCGTTCACACCCCCCACTCCCCAGACTCCCACTATCACACCCATTTGGCTCTATAAAATGCCCATATTCTGGGGTGACATATTACCTTCTCAGTTTGTATGTCCCCCAACCTTGAACTCATGTATAGAAATCCTAACCCACCAAAGTAAAGATATGAGGTAGAGTCATTGGGAGGTGATTAGGTTCTAAGGGTGAACCCCTACTAAATGGAATCAGTGCTCTTATAAAAAGGACACCTACGACTCCTTTGCCCATGTTTTTCCTGCACGTAAGAGAACCCAGCAGAAAGACAGCTTGCTATGAACTGGGAAGATGGCTCTTGCCAGACACCAAATGTGTAAGTTTCAAGACCTTCCACCCTCCAGAACTGTGAGAAATACATCTATTTTTTGCTATAGTTGCCCAACTCGGCTAAGACAATAAATGTCTTTAAAAATCAAGTGAATCTTTGTACTTTTAAACTTCTTTATATATTTGAAAAACCCATGCAAGTGTTTGTTTTCATTGCTTCCAGGTTCTAGAGTCGAAAAGCAGGTGCTTTAGAACACAAAGGTGTTTATCCCTCACGCTCTGAATATCTACAATATATTAGGTTTACAGTTTTTCAGCATTTATTTACCTCCTGCGAACACTGTGGCTACAGGAGAAAAAGATGAAAACCAATGGGTCACAAGAAGAACAAGGTACTAGATCAGCATGTTTTTAGTTCCCTGAGGTTCAAACATCAAAACAAGAGCAGACATGGAGAGCTAATCCTGACTAGGCCTTCAAAAGAAACCGCTGGGCTGGAGGAGTGGCACAGCAGTTAAAGCAGTTGTCTTTTAAGCACAAGGCTATGAGTTTGATGCCCCAGCACCATATAAATCCAGGTTTGGTGGCGCACACGTGTAATCCCAGCACTTGGGAGGCTGAGGCATGAGGGTTGCTGCGATTCCAAGGCTAGCCTGGGCTACATCGTGAGTTCAGGACCAGCCTGGACTATAGAGCAAGACCCTGTCTCAGAGACAGACAGAGAGAGAGAGAGAGAGAGAGAGAGAGAGAGAGAGAGAGAGAGAGAGAGAGAGAGAGAGAGACCATTGCTTTGGATCTGGTCTGAAATGCTCCTCAAAGGCTTATCTCAAAGCGTTCATTTGCTGCAGCAGTGCTGAGAGATGGGGCTTTTGGAAAATGATCAGATCATGAACTAATCCACTGCTATGTTCACAAATTGGCTGGCTATTGGGAGGTAATGGAAACTTAGAGGAGCAAGGAACTAGCTGAAAGAAGTAGGTCTTCAGGGGCATATTCTTGGGTATTCTTGTCTCATGTTATGAAGTGAGCAGATGTGCTTTACCCAAGTCTCTCTGTCATGATGCCCTGCCTCACTGTAGGCCCCAAAACAACAAAGCAACGTGACCACAGACTCCACCTCTGAAACCGTGAGCCAAAATAAATCTTTCTTCTTTTTAAATTGCTTTTCTCAGGTATTTTATCAACAGCAATGGGAAACTGACTAAGACACCATTCCAGCACCCTGGAAGGTATGGATTCAAAGATACAGAACAGACAGATGACAGAAGTTGAAACCAAGTCTAGAAAACAAAACAGGAGAGACTTGAGGTGCTAGTAGTGGGAAAAAGAACACAAGCCAAGTGTAGTGGCACAGCCCTGCAACTGCAGCACCCTGGAAGTTTGAGGTAGGAGGGTCTCAAGTTTGAGCCCAGTCTTGGCAACTTAGTGAAACACTATCTCGAAATAAAAAATTCCAAGAGGCTAGGGATATAGCTCAGTGCAAAGGGCCTCAGTTCAGTTTCCAGAAGAAGGAAAAGAAGAAAAAGGAGGAATAGAAGGGAAGAGAGAGGGAGAAGAGCAGGAGGAGGAGGAGAAAACCAATGTACCGTTATGTGTCAACAAGAAAGACAATGGGTGTATATTGCTGCCAGGCCTACCACCACACCTTTCCTACACAAGTACAATGAGCTCATAAGAAGCAAGGACAGAGGGCCTTGTCTGGCACACGGATACCTGAGGCATTGGTGCGAATGTACAAGATTTCACTCTTGGCCCCGCGAATGTGATCGTTCTCCACCATGGTGAGGGTCACAGCCTTGACGTAGACAGCATACTGCGTCCATGGCTTGAGCCCGTGAAGCAGTATGCCGGGCTCCACATCTTTGTTTGGAGGCAAGTCCACGTCTACCATGTTCCAGCTGTTGGAGCCACATGCGTCCTGCCCATCATATTCAGTGACATTTTTAAAGGGTCTGAAAGACAACCAACCAAATGCAGAGACTGTATTAGGGTTCTGGCATCAAAGATCTCAAGAGCCTTCCCTAGGGGCCAACTATGTCACATTTTCTATAATGAAATTCCAAATAAATACCAAATAAAATGATCAATCAATTAGATATGTACCAAAAAATAAGCAACTAGATTCTGGGTTCTAATACAGTTACATTCTACAGAACTGAATACTCTGCCTCAGGCAGAGTAAACTCCAGTTACTGGGACTGATAATGTTGTCCCTTAGGAAGACATGCAGATGCTATTTTTTTTTGTCTTCTTATTTACAGTCTTTTTCACCATTAAGGGAGAACAAGCACACTGTTTAATGCAAACATTAGATATCAATAACTTTTGGAAAAAACTGACTTTTCTACAGAAAAACATCAGTAGCTTCTAAAATCTCAATCTCTTCCAGCCTCTTTTGATGATCAAGTATCTCATAATATTCAAATATTTAGTTTCCAGATTGTCTTGGAAGCTTACAGCTATTCTTCAATGAAATTGCCAGCTGATATTGCCAAAATATCAGTAGGACTTTCAAAGGGAACAGGGCAGTTTGCACAGATGCATGGTTGAGTCGGGATTTACATTCAGGAGAGGAAAGAGCCAGTGGTCACTGGCTTCTGAAACAGACATTAACATCACCTACCTGCCATTATGATGGGAGAATGTAAGCAACGCTCACATATACAAACACCAAATGCTCCCCATTTCCCATGAGTCCTGACAATTCCTAGGACTCTGGCTCCAGCTTGAGGAAAGAGCCAGTACCACCCTTGGACTCTTGCTTTTGGGAAGCCAAGCACTGGGGACAGAGACTTATGCACTGAGATGGGCTCTGGGTAAAGGGGTGACTAAGCAGATGGGAGAATGACTTAGATACAGGAGGCAAGGAACAAGTGAGGAGACCAAGAAGAACTGCAATCTGAACAAGTACATCGTGTCGCACAGGAAGGCAAATGTCATCTGATGGCACAAAAAAATCCCCTAGCATATTCTGGGAGAAGTCACGAAAGGGTAGAGCCATGAAAGCTGGCTGCTCTCCGTTCCCCATCCTTTGTTTGGAGGCACATGACCTAGAGCAGGGATGGAGAGAGACCAGTGGACAGAGTGACTGGAAAAAGACAATGACTCGGTCTGGATTCACAACCCAGTGGAGTGTTCCTGGGAGTAGGGGTTCAGAGGCATTCAATCTGAAACAACAATTCAACCACGTCTCCCATCATAGTTCTTGACAGGTTAGCCAATCCTCTAAAAAAATCTAAGCTTCTTAACTCTTTAGGTCCAATTTCTCTACTACTAAAGAGTAAAAATATTCAAGGTAACACTTTCCTGTGTGTGGCAGTCACTGGTTGGGATGGATGTCATATGACAGCTGGGAAGGTCACTCAGCCTGACTCTCCATGGGGACCCTACTGATTGCGGGCTCACACAAACAATGCAACAACTTAAAGACTGGCTGTGACCCATTCTCAGGCCTGTCAACAGAATATGACCCAACGTGGAAACTCACGCCTCCTTGTAGTAAACGGTGAAGCTGATGAGATCCCTGTAGTCCGGGGGCCGGTATCGGTGCCAGGTTATGATAATGCGATTTTTCCACGTGGTGGTAGAAGTGAAATGAAGGACGTCGCTTTCACCTGGGGCACAGAGGTTCATCCATAAGTGACAGAGATCTCTGAAAAGAGACCCGACTGACTACTGCTTCTCAATTCTCCAATCTGGCTGTCTTCACAAGGTCCCCTTCTGAGCTTTGCAGATGAGTTTCTTATTTTCCATTAAGAACCCAAGCCTTTCACTGTATGGAAATCCGAGGAATGCATCCCTTTTATTTTACTTCTATCAGCTGTACTCACTACTGTCCAGGAAGGTGACATGAACCTGTGATTGTTTCTTAACTTAAGAGGAGTCACTTCAAGGAAGGGGGTGGCCTTATTTTTTTTTATCCTGCCTTTTCCCTAAATGCTGACTGACAAAGGGGGCATGGTGAAGTAAGAATAATCTTTAAGCTGGACCAAATCTTTTGAGAGAGAACAGCACCTGTTCTATTCTGCAGGTATGGGTGTCTACCTGAGCCTGTGTAACCACCCATGGTAGTTATAAGACCCAGGTGAGCTACAGAAAGAATTTTCGTAGTCTGAACTGGTATCCGACCAGAAGGATATAGAATCAATTCTTAGGACGCCACTAGAGGCCTAGACTAAATGTGGCAGTGACTATAACAGTGGCACTGGCCGACCCTTCTGTGCTCCATGGAAGGGGAACATCAGTTGGAGGGCATGGCAGGGAAGCAGTTCCTTGGCCCCCGTGTTCTCAGCTCTAGACTCTAAGGCTATGAGAACCAGAGAAGGACTGACCACTGCTATACCTGCAAGGAGATTTAAAATTCTCTGAGCACTTGTCCTCTCCCCATGCTTGCTTGAATCCCACCATGCACCGAGGTGGGAGCAGAGACTAAAGACAGTAAAATAATAGAAAGTCTATTGTGCAATGGTTGCTTAATTGAGATTAGGAAAATAGTGCAGGTCTGCTGAAGTAATTTGGAGAAATTCTTGATCGTGTTGACAGAGAAAACAAAGGGCCACTGCATTCATGACCTCACAAGCCAGGCTGGGTGACAGACACTGGGCAGAGAAGCGCTTTCTGCCTTTGCTATGATCTGAACATAGAGCAAGGCAGGGGCTTGGAGTAGCTATAAACATACTCTCCACCTCTAGCTCACATTCCTTCCCTCTAAAAATCTTCCCAGGCAATCTACTAGGTAAACTCAGAACTGTAAGAAGCCAAGGCCAAATGTTGAGCCATTCAAATTTGCTGCCCTATGTATGTGTGTGTGCATATGCAAATCATCCTTGCTCCTATAAATTACTCCATCTCCCCCCTTAATATTCTGGCATAAAGCCAAAGGTAGAGAGGTAATTTACTTTTAGAGCCTCATCCAACCAAATATAACTTTTAAAAGCAGCTTCCCATACAAAGTCAAAGCAGAAACGTGCTGTGACACACCAGTTCTAGGACAAGACTAGAACCGCTGCTTTAACACAGGTTGAACTCAAGGTTGCTGGGACATTTTAAAGTCAACGTTGTGTCACCAAATTACACTGTTGAAGATCTAAAAATCACTATGGACTCAAGGATGCAAGTTTTCTCCATCTCTTTTGTACTGGGATGAGGGTCAGGGAGTCCAAGGCCCACAGGGGTGTGCTTGTAGCGAGCCCCTCCCACCCCACGTCTCGGCCCCACGCTGTGGGACAATCAGAATTGCCCCAGAATAGCCGGCTGCTCCCAAGGCTACAGTCTACCAGCTCTTTCTGGAAAAAAAAAAAAAAAAGAACATCTATGTGCCTGTATATAAAAAGACACTTAGCTGTGTATCCTGTCAGTGCCCCTTGAGGATCTGAAAAGATCCTATTTAAAAATGTTTAACACATGCACAAAAATGCTCAGGGTCATGTATCAATGTAAGTATATCAGAAATCTGTCCTCCACAGATTGTGAGTAGAAGCAAGTGGCTGGCTAAGGCGGCTTAAAGTCTCCTAAGTGAAAGAAAGGGAGAGGTGTCTTTTAAGTATACGAGGAAAGACATGGCCCAGACAGGAGGAGTGGTTATCACGAATGCTGGGGCCACTGGGGTTTGTACGCTGCCACTTACAAGAGGCTCTCTCTCCATTGTTCCTGGTATTTATGTCCCCTTTGCTCTGGCGGCCTTTTGTCCCAGTTACTTCTTCCATGCGGTATATTTCAGAAACACACAGTTTGGGATTGAAAGCAAAGTACATCTTCCCTGACTTGATGGTCAGGTTGCGGTGGTCCCAGTCCCACAGCTGCTGTAGGTTCTGGTTGTCCAGGACGTAGAAGGAGTAGTTCCTGAAAGCACAGAATTGACATTAGCACGCTTGCTTATAACGACGGCCCACACCAGCCTGCTGGCTTCACCTGACACAGGTTGTCTGGGATAGGTATGGCTCCACAACACGTTTTCTTTATTAATGAGTGATTTAGTTACTGATGCTGTATAAGAGCAGACAGCCGTTGTTAACAATGGCAATGATATTGTCAAGGACAATATACTGAAATTGATAGGATCTAATTAACTTTATGACTTCTATTATCAACATATAAAGCTTCTCACATCACAGGATATTCTTCGAATCATTCCCTAGAAATCCCTTTTTGGTTATTTTTTTCAGAGCCAGGTATGTACAATGCACTTGAAATCAGTCCATGGAAAAACAGACATGCTCCACTACTCAACCAGAACAGCTTACATATTTGCTGCAAAGTCTCCCATTATCCTTGGGAGTAAATCCTACCCACACCCAATCAGCAGCTCATGATGGGATGGGAGACAGACAAGGGGTGGGAAGCCATAGGCTGCTCCCTCCTCCACATATACCTTTTTCCCTGAGATGCCCGTAGCTTCAGTCCCTGCAATTGTGTGTGTGGGGAGATAACTTCCATAGGCAGTCTCCTCTGTCCAGGGGCCCCATCCAGGCAGAAGCACATTCATGTCTAACCCGGGGTTCTCCAAGTCCAGGGTGCACTCAGCTTGTTTTCAGAGTGAAGGACCCTGTACCTAGAGCTTCTGATGCAGACGTTTGGCGTGGGCTGGGAATCTGCATTTCTAATATGTACTAAATGATGCTGACACTGCTGGTCTGGGGGACCACACTTGGAAAACTGCTGGGCTAAAGAGGCTATGCTCCAGCAGGCAAGGTGCTAGAAGCCGAGAGCCCACCAGGCTGGCATGGCTCCTACTCCAGTTCAAACTGTCCTGCAAGGGGGAAACAATCATCTCTGGCTACCTTGTTTCATGACAAACTCATCTCTGGGGAGCTGGGAAAGCACACAGTACCAGCCTAGAGGTTTAAAGAAAGATTCCCACATATGGATTTTCTCCTTTATTCCCATAGGAAACCAGTAAGGAATGCCATGGTTGATGATCTGAGCCCTTTGTGTTGATGCGTCTGTTCCCCATGGACCTCAAATTCTTCCTCTTCCTTTCCTGTTTCTTTTTGAGGCTCCTTTAGAGCACAGGACTGGAGATAGCACTCTGAACTATTTCTCAAAAACACACACAGGAAGCATGCAGAGAAGGACTGCATAGGGAGGTAATAGCCAGGATAAGGAGAGTCCTGACGTCCTCTTCTGACCTACAGACTGTCCAGCAGGCCTCCCTCCAGCACCTGCTTAGGGCCCTCATGGCATGCTCACCAGGACCTCTAATTAGTTGGCCCACCCTCAGCCTGAGTCTCATCTAGAGCAAAGCATGAATTACAGGCACAAGACTGCCAAGCAACCTTGGACATTTCCTTGAGAATTCACAAGGAATTTCAGACCAGAAAGGAGTTTGAAAGTAGGGGCTCAGGAGCAGAAATGTCATGAGTGAGCTACATCGTCAGTGAAAAAGATCCTTAGTGCTGGCTGTGGCATCTTTTACTCATTGACAGGACAAGAGACGCAAACAGGTGACATCTGACCTCCTTGTTGCCTTGAAAATTCCTAGTGTCCTGGGGGCCTCAGTGACCCAGGAAACAAGTCCAAAGGCAGCATCTCTGAACCCAGCCAGGTACCTTCCTACTCATCTTTAGGCCTCTAGATACATTCGTGGCCCCAAACAAATGGCAAAAATATGCAAGTCAACAATCTGTTCCTTTTAGTAAGCGCTTTCTCTCTAATACATCTGCATCCTGTAAAAGGAAACCAAGACACTGTCCAAATGAATCTAGGCTGCAACATAAGGCCATGTGTCCTGGAGCAGTACTGGCAAAGCCCAGTTAGAAGCGCCAACCCAGAGGCAGAGCCGATCTATCCCTGCCCTCTCTCACTCCTGGCCAGTGCAGTCCTACAACAGAAGGAGTGTACACATAGAAACAGATTCGTCCTATCATAGGCCCACTCTTGTTCAAGGGATATTTCTAAAACTGAAGGAGACCACAGTGTCACAGCTATAACCAGTGGATCTGGCTGCTCCTGGATCCCTGAGGTAGCCCTAGGGACAAAATCTTACTGGAGAAGAAACCTTTGGACCAGACTAGGAGTAAGGACCAATTAATGAGGTCAAATTTCCACCTTAATCCAGGATGAGTCCTCTTTTAGTAAAGTAATTTTACTAGCAGGAAATAGAACTGCACTGAAAATATCTTGTGAACAAAACATTCTTCTCCCTAGGGGAGGAAGCATGAATTATAAATCAGGAATCTGACAGATGAATGGCAGGCACACTGAAATTCTGTATATTTGATTAATCACTTTGAAAAGCAAGATTATCTTTTTACAGTAAACACAAACATTTTTCACCAGAAAGCTGGGAGTCAGGATACCAACATCAATAAAACCTGGGTATTATTGAGCCCATGGAAGCTAAAGAAAAATACAAATAAAACTCTTGTCAAAATAATAATCAAGCTATTCATGAGCTGCCTGTCAGTACTGTTCTTGTTTTCTCAAACCCAGCTTGGGGCTGCTCCTCTCAAGGACCTTCCCCAATCAGGTTAGAGGTAAAAGATGGCAGAAGGCAGAGAGTGGTCTGTATCTCTTCAAAATATGAATGTACTCAAATTTTCGTTGTTTCCTAAAGGAAATAACTATTTAAGGAAATTATCCAGTAAATGTGATTTTCTAATTGTTTATAAGCTCACTACTCCCATGTTCCTGGAGTATTTTTAAATTATTGGTTTATTCTTCTTTAAGCTCTCACTGGCTTTCTGAAGCCCAGGTTTCATTGATATCGACGTCTTAGCTCTCAGCCTTCTCAATGATGCAAAAAAAAAAAAGTTTCTCTACATGAACAGGTCCCATCTGCCAACCTGCAGGCCACCTGGAATATGCTGGGAGTGGCTGGTTATCTCCCCAAGAGCATCTCTGTGTCATCAGTATCGACAGTCTAGGTAGCACGTAGCACCCGTGCAACTGTGTTATTTGTGGCTACCATTTCGGGGATGGCCTCCCTCTGAGTTGTCCGCAATACCTCTTCCCCACTGCAGGAAGGGCGGGGCGGAGAGAGGCACAGTTGCAGGAGACCTGAGTGACACTTGGACGACAGGTCCCAGTACAGGGTTCAGAGAACTCCAATCGGGACCAAAGAGCAGGTGTGAACCTCATTCCCAACATTTGCTAACTAACACTCGGGGCAGTGCACTCGGCGTCTCCTAGGCTGTCGTTTCTTTGCTGCAAATGGGAGGTGTCTTCCCTGTTCTCTCCTGTCCCTGAGGCCAGTTGAGAAGAACTGGATGAGCTATATATAAAAGGGTATGGTGAGCTTCGAATCACCTCACAAAGGTGTGGGATAACCTGTTTTGCTCTATGAAGTGTCACAGTCACAGTCCCTCAGAACAAAGTCAGAGAGAACAGACAAGTCTCATGCCTTGACACATGAGGCTGAGCCCAAGGACTCCAGCCTTGGAGGCAAGATGGAACATTCTCCCACATTTGCTGACACACTGAAAGAAAATCTGCAAATATACAAGCAAATATATAACTCCTGTTGACTTCCCTGAGGAAAAACAGCTGCCTCCTGACAGCTGTCTCTAGAGGGCATCAGAACCCAGTTCACGAGCTGCCATCAGCAGATGCTCCATCCAACCCTGCTGCAGTTGGCTGGCTCACCAGATCCAACCTCCCCCAAATCCAGTATTACATTTTCCATGGGCGCCCAGTGAGAACAGAAATGTGTGTCCAGGTGAAACAAGGTACTAGACAGACACCTGGAAAATGTTTCCTCTTTATTGGATGTTTTTTTTTTTTTAAAATGGCTTTAGTAAAGTTCAATTTACCTACCAGAAATCTGACCCATCCTAAGTATACAGTTTCACAAGCTTCATTAATTTTATACAGCTGCCCAACCAGCATCATGACCAGCATCATGACTCAACGTGACATTTCCATCTTCCCAAAGTTCCCTCATTCCTGTTGGTGGTCAGACTATACTCCCAACCCTGACCAGTTCTCTCTGTTGTCTCTACTACCTGCTGTCTCTTGCCTTTTCTAGAATGATGTACTAGTGGAATCATAAAACACAGCCTTTTGTGTCTGGCTTTTTCCTCTTTCATAGCCTGATGTTTCTGAGGTTCACTCATGTTTTTACATGTATCACAATTCATTCCTTTTTATCGTTCAGCAGTATTCCATTGTGTCACATTTTACTTATCTAATCGTCTGCTGATGAATATCTGGATTATTTCCCATGGGCTGGGGTGTTTCTGGGTGTGAGGGGCTATTACAAATAACACTGCTATGAACATTCACACACAAGTCTTGCACGGGCATGTCATCAGGGCTCTTGGGTAAATCCTGGAATTGCTCAGTCACATGGTTGATTGTGTATTTTTTTTTAAAGATCCAGGAAAGTGTTAAGGTGCAACTGTGTCTTAAAGCTACAAGAAGATAGTAAGAAGCACTAAGTACTGGAATGGTAGGGATTGAAATAGAGATGCCTAAATGTATCTATGACTGGTTGACTGAACTGAACTGACTGACTTCTGCTATACCAAGTATTGAACCCAGGGCCTTGTGCATGCTAGGCAAGGCTTCTCCCACTAAGTTACAACCTCAAATCTCAAAACTTCAAATCTCATAGTTTGATATCTATGTATTTTTATTAATTTCAAGACTCTAATTCTGAGTGGCACTCAGGAATTTTATTTTTCTGTTACTAGGAATTGAACGTAGAATTTTTGCACTGAGTTACAGCGCCACCTTATTATTTTATTTTATATTATTTCATTTCATTTCATTTCATTTCATTTCATTTCATTTCATTTCATTTCATTTTATAGAGCAGGGTCTTGCTCTGTAGTCTAGACTTGTCCAGAACTCACCATACAGCACAGGCTGGTCTCAAACTCACAGCAATCCTCCTGTGTACTGGGATTACACCACCACACTAGGCTTATATGGTACTGGGGAATCCACATCAGGGCCGTATGCTAGCTAGGCAAGTGTTTTAACCACTGTGCTATTCTTCCAGCACTCCCTTCTTTATTTTAAGACAAGAGTTTTTACTAAGTCACTACATGGCCCAGTCTTAGCTAGAACTTGTAATCTCCTTGCCTCAGTCTCTCAGACTGATGATTGACAAGTGTGCACCACCATTCCTGGTGGAATTTTAAATTTTAACTCCTTACTCATTTGATGGCATTAAACAGATAAGGAGAAAATAAAGTTGTCCAAGTTAGAGACATTTCCAGATATTAGAAACACATTCTTTCTTCTCCAAGGGATTCAGAATTGCTAAAATCTTTTACATGTGGATTACAAAATCAGTTTCACTTATGTATAGTAAAGTCACACTTTGATTTTCTTAATATGTAAAGTCATTCTCCCAGAAACATACCACATAGCACAAAGTGAGTGATGCTCCCTGGAAAACTCTGGTGCCCAAAACCCTCTGGACAAACTCAAGACCACCTTCTGTCATCTGGTCGTCTGTACTCCCTGGTTAATGATAGGCCACTCTGCTCTCTGTTTTAGTGAGATTCTGCTTCTATCTGCCATAAGTCTGAAAATCAGGCTATGAAGTCAGCTCATAATGACCACAATAAAGTCAGTAAGGCCTGAGTGAGAACTAGGGAGCCCCACTCTAGGTGAAGTGTCTGGACTTCCTGTTGTGGCTGCTTGGGAGATTTTGATTTTGAGAAGGATCTCAGTGATGTCTTAGAAAGCAAAAGTTGAAAGGATCTCTGAACAACTAATGACTGCCTCCCTTTTCCATCATAACAAAAGTACAGAAACTTCATCCTACAGAACCAGATGGAGACATTCATTTGTGTTCTCAATGGCCATGAGAGAAGTTCAAGAAATGTGGGATTTTAAGGCAGCAGGAAGATAAGAAAGTATTGTTTTAGGAATTCAAAGCACTCTGGGGACATATGCATATGAGAGCAACTAAAGGAATCAAACTGGTTTCTGATCTTTTCCACATACTGAAAGTACTTAGAAATCTTTGGAGAATTACCAATGCCTAAATCCCAGCCCAAACATTCTGGGTGAACTAAGTGGGGTGTAATATGAGTGTCAGGATTTCTTAAAAGCCTCTTCCATCCACACTGATAATTCCAGTGCATAGTGAAGTTTGGAAAGCATTGGGATAAAAATTATCCTGGCTTACACCAAAAGCACATGAATATTGAAATTCCAATAGCTCTACTAAACACTCCTGAACTCGAAGCCCTGAATATGTCCCATGACCTATGTAAGCTATTACATTCACATCTGGGTGTGACGGCTTATGTAGGTCTAATACCACCTACTTCTCCAGTGTTATTTGCCCAACAGGCCCCAAGATGCCCCAACCTTTGCTCCTCCACCCTAACTATCTACCTTTACTTTCTCCTTTCTGACTGCTTCTTGAAACCCCCAGGCCTGTTTCATACGCCACCTTTTCACAGAAGTCTGTGTGATCATGTCAATCAGATACCTGGGGTTTTTGTGTCCACGGCACATTCTTTTGCTTTCCCTGGAGCAATTTGTAACTTATACTTGCATGAGTGAAATTCCTCTATCACATCCCTGTTTTCTTGCTCTTCCTCTGACTTTTCCCTTCTTACAGAAGAAACCAGGGGACACATGAAGGAAATAGAGCCGACCTTCATTCCTAAACCTAAGAAGGAGATTCAAAGATGTACACTGATGCCACTGGTCACCCTGAAACAAACTGATCTCTTGGATAGTTCTTCACAAGCAAGGATGAGCTATACCTTTTGGGCACAGATAAGGAAGGCAGGTGAGAGAACAGAGTACCCATCAATAAAGGTGAGAGTCACAAGAGCTCTACCTAGAGACACAGCTTCTGGAAGCAGCCCACAAGTGAACGCACGTCTGTCTACCCTATCTTCTAAAATGCTAACAGCTGAGGAGAGGCCTGACACTCATTTCGGAAGACCTTGGAGTATCCTATACTCCAAGTTTTATACAGGTTTCGGATAATGAGAAATATATCATAATTTTCCATGCAAGTAAAAATCTGCCATAAATTTCAGCTATACCCAAATACGTGACATATTTAGTTAGTGAACAATGAAAACTGTACACACCATGTAATAATTCCCAATAAAAATTAATCAAAGCACGGCTCATGGTGCAGGCCTATAATCCCAGAACTCTAGGAGGCTGAGGAGGGAGAGTCAGAAGTTCAAACACAGCCTGGGTGATTCAGCGACTCAATGACACCCTGTCTAAAACTTAAAAAGGTCTGGGGATATAGCTCAGTGTACTGGGCTCAGTCTCTAGCATTCCCCCACCCTCCTGTCACATACACATACATACACAATTAAATCAAAATCTTTCCTTTCAGCCTTCTCCTCATGCCTACCCCGTCTGAATAAATAAATAAATAAATAAATAAATAAATAAATAAATATAAGTATATTCTTTAGGCAGTCAGAAAATGTGACAGCTATCAATATGTCAAAGAAAAGTGCTTAACGATACCAGAGATTCTAGAAACACAAGACTACTTGGAGGGGAAAAGAATTTGGCGCTAAAATTCATTTTAAAATTTAATATTAGAAACAATGACTACCACTTCACTTTGGCAGCACCCCAGCTGGCCCTAGAAGCAAGGAGACACTTTGGAGCTGGGCACGGTGGCAGCCTCCTGGATTTGCAAAGTGAAAGAAGTGTTCCCAGTGGGTAGGACAGTGTGCTCTCCAAGGAGGGAATGAGGAGCTGCTCTCTCTTCAGCTCTATCAGAGGGTGGAATTTTAAGAATTTAAGACTGACCAAGAATCAGTCTGAGAAAAATTGGGAGGGCATAAAGAAGCCCTTATGCAGTAACTTAATCCAGTAGGGGTAGATAAGTCAGCAAGGACAACTTTTCCCATGACCTTCCCACCTCTTCCTTTCTTAAATTATTTTCCCCAAATCTCTTTAGAAGAATTCACTCCTTAACTAGTAACTCCTGTTTATCTCATAGCTTAAAGCCAGGCAAGAACTGTACTTAAAAAGGAGCACGTGAGGAAGAGGACAGACACAAAGGTACAGGCAGACTGCTGGCTGGAAGGAAAAGGCGTGTGTGCAATCCACAAAGGCTTTGAGCTTCTGATGAAAAGCCCATGGTTATTTAAAAACCCCTACCACAAAGCACACTGCCGCAGAAAGCAAAACAAATCCTATCAACAGTCCAAATCCTGTAAGCTAATCAATAAAAACAATTCTGTGAATCAAGATTTCTTTAAAGAAAACTAATTGTTCATACTTTCCCAGGCCTCCTATGTCTTAGTATTTTAAGAAATGGAATGGTTTCTACATATACAGCATCCCGTGGCAGATAAGGGACATATAAATCATGATTTCACTGAGAGGTAAGCATTTCAGACTGACTGCTATCACTCTTGACAGGAAGAGGACCTACGAGCATCCCTGGCTACAGTCTCACTGGTCACAGTTACACATATGAGCTCTGACCTGTGGGTTCTAACCCCAGGAGGAAAGAAAACATCTCTGTTTTCTAAAACAGCAATGTCCTAAGGGTAGAGACTCATGCATGTTCACAAGAGGCTGCATAAGAAGATAGGCCAGCATGCTGGCAGTGGGGCTTCTTCCTGTCCTCTGTTTAACAGGAAGGGCTCTCACCTGATTTAGTTTTTACGAACATGCTATGTATTTTATAAGAGGAGGGTGCCAACCTAGGAAATGGGAACACTTACCCTTCCAGTTGCTCCTCCCCTAAGATCTGGCGAAGGTTTTTCAGGAAGGACAAAGAGACCAAGGCGTGGGAATGCCGGATCTTCACATAGCCTGTCACCACCTCGATGAGCCCCATGAAGCTCTCCAGCTCCGAGGCAATGTTATCTACAGCAGAAGGGGACTGTGTCACTAGGTGCTCACTGGTGTCAGAGTGACGTTCAGAGTGACGTTCTTGGATTCACACAAACACCATGTGGGGAGCGATTCAGTGGAGGTCCTATTTTAGGGGGCACATAACCAACCATCCTTTGACAAAAAACACTTCCCTCGCCTTGACTTTCAACGACTCCTCCTGGGACAATGGCAAGCAAAATTTCTAGCAGGCTGGATACTGTAGTTCCCAGGCTGATTAACAGAATGTAAATTCATAAATACCAGACTTCCAATTAGCTTGGGCTGACAAATCTAGGGAATGTCTTTTAATATGCTCTGTCAACAGACAGCACGGCCTCCACAGTGCAAGGGCATGACTAAATAAACAACACTTCCTCATTTTCTTGGTCTCATTAGAAACTGCCTTTGCTGTATTTCTAGTTCCTAAGATACGGGTATCTATATTTAAAGATTCCATTTTGCTAAGACTGGAGGAAAATAAACCCTAATTTTAACAATGACTATCTACAGGTGATTTTTCTTCTATATTCAAAGAAACAGGGATAGAATCCTGGGCCCCACGCCCAGCAGGCGAGCAGTGGACTATGGAGATCCTCCCCAGACAGCCAGGTGATTTTTAAAATCATTCCTGCATCTCTAGATTTAAATTTTTATAGTGCTCATGTATTATCTTCATAACTGGAAAACAGAAAAATAGTTGCTACTGTAGATGTAAAAGCTATCACACAGAAACAGTGGATTCCCTTTCATTTTGCAAGCCTACCTTCTTGTCATGGTAAATAGTGAATATAAACTTCAGTTTCACTTATACCAAAATTATAATAAAGACTACAATTAGGTGTGGTTTGATGAATGGGATTTTACTGTATATGAGTTATTATTAAGGTTTATGTGATAAAAGGTCCTGTTTTGAATAAATAGGGTAATTTACACGGGGTATAAGGCTTTCCTTTTAATGGCTTTTCAAGGGAACTTAAGAGAACATTCAAGTTGAAAAGAGGAGAAGGCGCTTGTAGTTCACGGTTAATGTACTCCTGAACGTAAATGTGGAGTGAAAACAGGTGTCTCAGTCAAGGGATGGGAATCTTCTTCCAACAAGGGATTCTGTTATCCCACATCCAAGTGATTTCCTGCACTGCACAATCCAAGACACACTTTACTATCATGCTTGGATATGTACGTTTCTTCTCAAATAATTATTTCTCCATAGTTTTTCCTCCCAAATTATTCTTTTTACTAGTATGCATTGGTGATACACAGTAATCAAATTCAGTTTGGGAAGGTGGTCGGTATACATGTCACAACTGAATCGTTGTTACTTTTCTTTCCCCTTCCTGCCCTCATGTCTCCCACTCTCCCCAGATCCCTTCCTCCGGTCAATTCATCCATTTATCTTTAGGACTGAAAATTAAATACGGAAGTGTGAGGAGTTTGAGTTGTGGGGAATAGGGTTGCCTCTGCTGTGGAGAGATGGGAAACAAAAGGGGTTAACAAAAGAATCCAAAGAATCACACAAAAATTTGTTTCTGCTCTAAGTATACAATTTGATAAATATTAAGGAAAATAAATTTATAGTATAAACACACTAGTCATGTTTTTCAGACTAAAAAAAATCTTCATCAAAGGATATATCCAGAAAAAATTCCTTTCAACTGCACGGTCTTCTTCCTTTATTTACTCTAGCTGATAAAACTACCATCAGTACCTTGACCAACGGGTCCCAGGAGCGGTGACCTGAAGATACCACTACTAAAAGTCCTTGTCAATCAAAGATCAGAAGGGGAAAGATCACAGAATAGTGCTTCGTGATTTCCCCAAATGTAATTTAGAAGCAACTCAAGAGAAATGCCACCTTCTGCAAATAAAAGTGATTCTATACACTGAAGCTTTAGGTCTGTGACAGCACATCCCCGTATCTTTTTGGCTTCCAGAAGTAAACTGGAAGAGCTACCAATTTTTTCCTGGATTTCATAAAATTTTAACTTGGTATCAGTGAACCCTTCTCTTTCCTTAGTTTCCTCACTACAACCGAGTAACCCAAACTCTCTGGACTTGAAGACGTGGGTGTGGCGACAGCTGGAGTTAGCTGAGTCATGCCTCTGATCCGTAAGTCTTTCCTGGGCTTTGTGTGTTAGGACGTGCCTTCCTGTGCAAGATGTGACTAATGGAAGAATGAGGGATGACCCTCATTATAGGAATAAACTGTACCACTGGCTAAAACACAGGCAGCCTCTCAGTCTGTTTTTTATCTTGGGAGAGAAACTCAAAGAAGAGACGTCATGTATGAGGCTTACACATCATGTTGTTTTTCTAAGCCCATAGTTTACTTGTGACTCAAAGGACAGGATCAGAAAATACATCAACAAAAGAAAACCAAGCAATCTGGCCATCCGCCGGTGGAGTGGAATACTTACTGCCTCGTCGGATATTAATGAGCAAATTGCCCTTGAAGATGGTGCACCCTTGGAGCATCTGAGCAGATGTAACAGAATCAATGGTCTTTGTTTTCTTTTCTTCCTCACAGACCTTGGGACAAGGACCTTCACAAGGGATGCAGTACATGCTGTCAAAAGCCAACCAAAAATACAGAGAATTGAGACCATCTTCTTGAACTAAAAAATTGTAAACAGGCTTTTTAGTTACTAGTATACTGCACATTACAAACAGCAACTGCCTTGAAGTGTTCAAGTGGTCACACTGTATCTCAGATTCAGGCCCACCCAGGATACATCATTCAAATTGCAACCAAAAGCAGAAACTGCCTATAAAGCAAAAACATGTTGCTTGTTTCCAGACAAAATACGTGATCCATCCTGGAAGTATGTGTGTATCATAGGCTGTTAAATGGCGAGCCAGCTGGTTCCATGTGGGAGACACAGACTTCCACAAAGGAAGCTCTGGGGGCCCAGCAGGAGAACAGAACGGCTCTCTGATGTTGGGACCTCGCTGCATATCCAGACGAACAGCTGGGAAAGCCAGAAGGACAGCAAAGGTACTATGGTGTCTCTGCCACTGAGAGAAATCTAACTCCTGCATCCAGTATCCTGGTAGAACCCTATGAAGGATTGCAAAAGACAAGTGAGACAGCACAGATCCATTATTTTCTTACGAGAGCACAACTGAAATTATTTGACAGTGTTTTTGCAGAAACTTGTAAACTGATCCAAATGTTGTTTTGCTGCACATACAATAAAAGCAAGAGATTTCCACTGCCTTGTAATGTCTATTTCAAATGCTATCCTGAACTTGCCACAAACCATCAAGATACGGGGACTAGTAAGACTGGCACTCTTCCTGCTGTCTACCATTACTAAGGAAGTAGCAGATAAAATGCTAATCCAGCAGCTGAATGTTTGGAATCTATAGCTATATATAGAATTAGAGGCATACAGTTGGGTCGATTTCCAAACAAGACAAATGATATGACCTTATGGAATATGTGTAATAGGACAGGAAGCTGGACAGTCACAGCACTTACATTCCTGTTAATAAGTGATCTAAACTTCAGGAAGGTAAGTGAAAACACACAAGGAAAATTGTGTAAGCTACAGCTATTTTTAAAATTAAAATTCTTTCCCCTTCCCCACAATCTTATACCTATAGCAAAGATACAGGATTTTCTTTTGTTTAAAAGCTTACAAGTAAATAAAATTCTTCTGTTTCATGTGAGAGTTAAGGTTTCTAAGGTCCTCTGGGAAGTGGATCTACCAAAAGAGGAGAGAGGCCCCCTTCCTTTAAGGTCCCACTCGGCATCCTCAACGCAAGCCTTGGGGGCAGCCTCCTTTCTGTGCTGTTTTTTTTTTTATTTTTTTATTTTTTTTTTGTCTTCTGTTGCTTCGAGTTGACTTACACACTATATAACTCTTCCTCATCCTTTATTTCTTAAAGAAAAACAACTTCTTACTTTTAAATATCTATAAATGTGCAGAAAGCTGCAAAGACAGTAGAGAGGCCCCATGTACCCTTCACGCAACTTCCCCCATGGCTACTCCCTCTTACAAAATAATAATGCAATAACCAAGCCAGGAAAGTAACACTGGCACACTGTGGACACCCTGCTACCTGTATAGACGTATGCGGTCTCCACTGTAATTGCTACCTTGAAACCTGTTTGTAGTCCCTTGCCCCAACCAGGGCTCAGAATCCCCAGCTTCTGGCAACCACTAATTTGTTTTCCATCCTTGTCTCATTTTGAGAATGTTATATAAATAAGATGATACACTCTATGACCTTTTAAATGGGCTTTCTTTTTATTTTGTAATGTCCTTTGAATCTACCCAAGTTGTTGTGTATTTGGGTGTTTTGCTACTTTTCCTATCCGAGTTATCTTCCCAGGTGGTATCTATCACAGCTGGTTTCATCATTTACCTATTCTAAGTGAGTTAAGTTGTGTCAGTTTCTGACCATTATAAGTAAATCTGCTATAATCAACTCTATGTTTGTAAGTGGACTTAAAATTTTTCTTGTCTGGGATAAACGTCCCACTGCTGGGTAGTAAATTTTATTAGTTCTTTTCATCTTTTATTCAATTAGAAAGTTGTGAGCTACCTGTACCCCTGTTAAAAGGTCTAGAAATCACCCAGTACTTAAAAAATGATTTTGTAAGGAAAGGTGTGATTACATATGTAGAGATGGAGCTTCCTCAAATTCATTCTTCTACAGATGAAAGTATGAACAGTATTTAAATAAATATTTTCCAGTACTAAAAAAGTCTCGAAGGCAGAGAAAGGGGTATTATTTCTTGGTGATTTTTTATTTTTAAGACAGAAAAGGCCAATCTGTAGTTCTGAGAAGACTGTTAAGAATGGCAAGTCAAACAATGGTTTTATTCTTAAACGTACTGCAAGGGAAGAAAAACGCCACTGTAGCATGCAGTGTTCTCACTCTGCGCGCAGCTCTGGTAGCTAGTGAATGACTGCATACCCCAAGGTAGAGTAAGAGACTGTATGTGCAAGCCAGAGATGACACCACACTGGGTTCACCAGACCAGCACCTGTTCTCTACCCCTAACTCTGGAGAAAGGTGATGTCTGAGTTGTGGCTGCGCCTTTACCTGATACCAAGAACTGTTCTAGGACCCAAGTTGTACACGGATAAAGTCCTTTTACTTTCTAAAGCTATGCTATAGTTTACATCCCAGAATGCACCCCACATCCAAGCCCATCTGGTTATGGGTATAGGCCCCCCCCCCCCCCCAGCTTGATGCTGTTGAGGAGGGTGTGGAAACTTTAAGAGGCAAGGCCTAGTAGGAGGTCTTCTGGTCACTGAGGTATGTCCTTGAGGGAACAGTGGGCAATGGGGCCTCAGCCCACTTCTCTCTGGTCTCTGTGTCTGTCTTTCATTCCTGGCCATAAAGTGCATGGCTTTGTTCTACCATGTAATTCTTGCCACAATGTGCTCTCTCACTATAGGCCCAAAGGGCCAACCAACCATGGACTGAAACCTCTGAAACCATAAGGCAAAAAAAGCTTCATTATCAGTTGATAACCTTAGAAATTTTGTTTTAATAACAGAATGCTGACTAGTGCAGGATACCAATAAAACATGAATAAAATATGGTACCCTAATATTTGAAAGAATATATACATATATTCTGGGCTCACTAGAGTCCTTGGCCTGTTTATATTAAGAAGTGTTTAGAGGGAAGAGGATTTAGCTGAAAGGTAGAGTGCTTGCCTGGCATGAGCAAGGCCCAGGAGCCAATCCCCAGTACTATAAAACAAACAAACAACAGATCCCCCACTGGTAAAGGCGCACTTGCTTGCTTATGGAAAAAGAATGTATGAAAATTATATTAAAAATAATGTTGCTTTTCAAATGTTATTTTATTTTGGTAAGACAGATTTATTGATTGTTTTTGTGGTAATGGGGGTTGAACCTAGGCCCTGACACATGCTAAGCACACACTATTTCTGTGCTAAAGCCCCAGCCCCAGCCCTCTAAGGTATTTTAAAGGATCCAGACATACAAGAGCATTTCCTGTGGAAGCCCTGGATCCATTATAGCAGGACTTTCCCAAAAGCTCATAAATCTACTCTAGATGAGAGAACCCCAACCCTGACACCCTATGTTCTCTTGCTTCCAAAATTATAGTCACTATCTTTTATAAGACACAAGCATCCGATTTTTAAAAACAAACCTATGGCACTGTATAAAAATGGGGGATGGGATGGACCATCTGCTATAAGCAACTCTTCTGCTTCCAAAGCGAATTCTCATAGTTCAGGAAGGCAGATGAGGGCTGCAAAGGCAGCTCAGGAGGGTGAGGGTGGATGGTGAGAGAGGAAGGAGGTGCTGGCTAATGGGACTTACTTGGAGCAGTTACTTGTTTACAAATAAGGCCTGAGGCTGTGCTGAGGGCCCTATGGGGCCTCTTCACTGGCCTCAATAATGGTGGCAGGGCTGTCTCTTGTCTGTCTCCTGTAATTCTAACCCTTTCACTGGCCTAATGCAGAACAATCAAGTGAAAATCAGGGGAAAAAAACCTAAACTGCTGTCCTGGTCCCTCTTGTCTTGGTAGTAGTTTGGCAGGTGTATAGGGAGAACTCCAGACAGAGAATTTAATTGGGTCCACTGTTTCAGTCCATGGTCAGCTGAGCCTACTACTTCTGGGGCTCTGGGAACCAGCAGAGGTCCCACTATCCCACTCAAGGGCATAACCCAGCAGTTAGCACCTAAACAGCACTCAAACCAACAGGTACTTAATTTCACATTAGGCAGTACTCTATGAACATAAAACAAAAAACTGCAAACAAACAAAAGAACACACTTGTCACATCTCCCAGAGGCCCATACCTGTAATTACTATACTCTGGGAAGCTGAGGCAGGAGGATTCCAAGTTTGAAAACAATCTGGGTAATTTAGTAACGTATCAAGATCCCATTTCAAAAAATAAAGAGACCGGGAGTTCAACTGAATCCAGTGCAGAAAAAGCCTTAGATAAATCCACAGGAAGGAAAAAAAAGACAGACAGACAGACAGACAGACAGACAGACAGACAGACAGACAGAAAGAAAGGCTAGGCATGGTGGCATATGTGTATAGTCCCAGCCCCGAGGGAAGCCGAGGCAGGAGGATCGCGAACTTCCAGTTACACCTAGCCGACTTGGCAGACCATGCTCCAGGTAAAGTCACAAAAATAGAAAGGGTACTGAAGATGTACCTCAAACGAATGAATGAATGAATGACTGTAGGTCATTCCTGCCTCATCAATGGAACCCCCGTGTGGGTTAATGTCTCCTGGCAGAGCGGAGGCACCTGCAGGAGGCAGGAGGAAGGAGCCACTGACCTCTGGGTGCCGTTGCGGATGAACCCCGAGGGGCATTCCTGCATGCACTCGCCATCATGGATGACAAAACCCTCGGTGTCACTGCTCTCCGCGTTGGGGATGTTGGCACAGAAGTCACGGTCCACGCAGCGCCAGCCCTCGAACCGGTAAGTATTGGGCGGGCAGGCTGGTACGCAGACGCCTGCGTAGTAGTAGTGCCGGCAGGCCACACAGGCCCTGTCGTCGTCAGGCGCATGGCAGCTGCCCAGGCACTCCGGGTGGCAGCACTCGTTGCTCTCGGTGCACGCACGCTTCCCGCAGGCGCTCGGGCACACTGTGGGGCAGAAGGCAGAGTGTGATGAGACTGGGTGGGTGGGACTGCTCTCTGCTAACACCAGCACCCAAAGGCTCTCGGGAGATGGGATGCTCTCTCCCATGAATCCCCCATGGAGAGACTGCATCCTTCCGTCCTATGTTGGATACACAGAGAGCAGATGGACTTTGAGTCCAGCCTACCTCATCTACTCCTCACTTGGTCTGGGAGGAGTCAGGAAGTTCTAATGATCTAGACCCTCTCAGCTCAAGAGGGAAGGCAAGGATATTTGCATTAGAAGTCCACTTGGGGCACAGGCAAAGCAATGAGCCCTCTATGAACAACGTGATTTACTAGCACATCCAATGGCATGACCATGCAGTCCAAACACAGAAGCCCCCTCAAGCACATAAGACCTCAGGGATACCTAAAACCACAGATGGTACAATAACCCATGCTCACAATGTTCTCTTCCATACACAAAAAGCTATGATAAAGTTTAAATTATAAATTATGCAAAATAAGAGATGATCAGTAACTAATTAAATAGAACAATCACAATGCAACAAGTTATATAAACATGCTCTCTCTCTCTTCACCGTTTTCTCTCTTTCTCTCCCCCTTCCCGTTCCCACCTTCCCCCTGTTCCTCTGTTCCTACTCACTCACTGTTGAGGATCAAATCCAGGGTCTCAAAGCTCTCACAACACTACACTACACCCCCAGTGCCTTTTTAATCTTTTTTTTTTTTTTTTTTTTAGTTTTAAGACACAGCCTTGTTAGGTTGTTCAAGCTGCCTCATCCTCTCAAGAAGCTGGGATTACAGGGGTGTGCCACTACACTGGGCAGTCTCTACCTCTAAAGAGTTAGGACGAAAAGCATCTTCAGATCTTATTTGAATGCAGGTAACTGAAACTGTAGAGTGAAACCATGGATAAGGGAAGGGGTGGTGGAGATGTTGTATGTTTCCTGTTGAAAATGATTTTAAAAACCTTCAAGTGCAAAAGATGCTCCTTTATTTTGAAAATGATTAAACTGCAATACAGAAATGATGATGCCACTCAGGTTCATGAAACTTCAGAGAAGCGTGTCTGCTTGTACCTCGTCAAAGCACTAACCTCAACTAAGCAGTAACTTCCTCGCAACCTGCCAGATCATTAACAAGTCACCACGTCAGACAGTCATTGTCACGTTCAAGATCATGGGTGGGCGGCAACGCTCTTGAATGCAAGAAACTACATCTCCTCTGAACTCCTTAGTACTACAGTTAAGTGAAAGCAGTGTCTAATAACCACAGACCCACAATTCCTATCCCAAACAGATGAGCTGGCATTTATTTCCATAACAATGCTGTAATGATCACACTCCAGGAGCCGTAGCCTTACTCATAAATAAAGCATAAATCAACAAAACATGAAATCTGGTTTGCATTATATGTGTCCTACTTTTTCCTTAAGTTGAAAAACACCACCAAATTATTTAAATATGTATATTTTTGGCTTACGTGCAATACTAAACCAAGATTTTACTGTTTGTTTTTTCTTACAAAATACATGCTCAAAAAAAAAAAAAAACCCTCCGAAAACAAAAATTAAACAAAGCCAGAGATCACAGATAAGAACACAGAAAGAAGCCGGGCCCAGTGGCACAGGCTGGGAGGCACCCTGGGAGGCAGAGGCAAAAGAATCCTAAATTCAAGTCCAGCCTGGGCAACTTAGCAATTTGGAGAGACCTTGTCTTACAGTGGGGGGGAAAAAAACTAAATAAAGAAAATAAAAGAGAAAGGAGAAAGTATAAAAGAATGCAAGTCTACCTGCCTTTACAAATGACACCCTCATCAGTACCTTTGGATTCTCCCACACACTTTCTACACATATACATGGCTATATAAACACAAATAAATACCTATAAGAAAGGATCAAGCCATTCTAAAAGCATTTTTGACACAGTAGACTATGAATTCTACAACTTGTTAATGGTAATGTGTCCTCCCACTGTAGAGTATACCACAGGCTACACCTGTCTCCTACTATTAGCCATCTCCCTTATTTTCAACTCTGCATTATTCAATCTGCACTACCACCTTCATGAACAGCCTTAATATTTTACTAGGAGCCATGTCCAGAATTGACCACATGGAGTCACACGGTTCTTAAACAGTTTGTACCAATCTACATACCTCCTCTGTGCATCAAGAGTTTGTTTCATTGAAAACAGGTGGATTTAAAAACAGTTGTCAGAATTTGGATGGTTAGATGAATAGCATCACCTCTGAAGAAACTGATGAATTCTCATGATGCTGTCCAGCTTAACAATAATATTGCAACTTTCTCTTTTGAAACTATCTTTTGGCAGAAACATCAGGTTCCTTCCCATTATTTTTCTTCATATGCGTTTTGGTAATCTTCAGTTGGGTATACTGCCATCCCCCTAGATACTGCAACTCCTAGACTCCCTTGTAGCCTGAAGTGGCCATGTGCTTGAAGTTCCTTCTGGTGAGATAAAGGCATGTCTGTTGGTGAAGCTTCCTGGAAGACTACCTAAAACAGAGAGGGAACTTCTTCTTCTTTGCTGACTGGAATGCAGAAGTACTAGAAGAAGTTCCGCAGCCATCTTGGACCATGAAGTAACACAGTAAGAATGGTAGAAGAGGTGGATAAAAGGAACTTGGTGCCTGGGGACTGTGGAGCCAGCAGGCTTACACTGAGCTGCTTACCTCCAGACCACTTTAGGTAAGAAGCTTCTATCCTGTTTGCCTACTATTTGTCATATGCAACTGAACAAATCCCAAGTGTCACACACCAGAGCTATGTGTAAGTGAAGAAGAAAACCATCTGAAAATCATTCTGCTGGGTCTCTGCCATTCCGTTCATCAGAACTGACTCCCAGTGACTTCCGGCTGCTGTCAAAACCCGATCTATCCAACAAGTAATAAGAAGTCATTGCCCTTGATTACACCAACAGACAGTATGTAGCAGGAGGTCCTGAAATGTTGGGTACACATATATATTATCCAACACAATTATTTTCTTGGAAGGAATAACACAGATTTAATTTTCAAGCCTGGCATACTCATAAACACACACACACACACAAGCATTAACTTTTTATTCACACATTGAAAAATGAAGTAGATTAAATGACTAATTTGAAATATATTCATTGCAGAGGTCACTTTCAGGTTCAAGATCTAAGGAAACAATAGAATTTCATTTTCTAATTTCAATTTCCAAACTGGTAACAGCATAACGTAAGTCCACACTCTTCATTTATTCATACATTTAACAACTAACTATTTAGAGTATGTGCCACACCTGTATGCCAGACAGATGCAATGCCAGTATGGATCAGTGGCAATGCCTATCCTCAGGGAAGGACAACACACCAGGGAAATAGGAGCAAGCGTTGGCGTGTGGTGTTTCTTGGCTCCTGGATGTCAGAGAAGATTCACAGACTAAAAAACACTACCAGTGGAATCACATGTAAACGCTTGTAAAAAGCAATCCAGCAGCTATAGTGGGAAAAGTGGGTGTTCAATAGTGAAGACAGCTGGGGACTGGTTGCAGATGCTTTTTGGAGGGAGAAGGGGCAGCTCAGGAACCCCGGAAAGCTTCAGGCAGTGGGTATATTGTCCTATCAGGAAGGTCCTCCGGTAGCACAGCAGTAGGAACGAAGAAGCACAGAGGGAAGAGCTGGAAGAAGAGGGATCACAGAAGAGAAAAGGAGACTCCAGCACACTGTGCTGTCTACGTGAAGCTCTTGCAGTACAACAGAGGACACTCAGTCTCGCTCGTGGGATAAGCACCAGTAGTACACGCTTGGAGTTGGTCTTCACCCATTCACTATCATCATACTTTATAATTCGAGGCAGGGAAAACTAAGAATTTTACAATCACCAGTAAATACTAACTGGGACCCGTGTGAGCTTGAAGAACTCACTTTTCCTCACTTACCACACAAAGAAAATGCTATAAAAATGACAATGGCTGGGTCTGTTGGGGCAGGTCTATACTCCCAGCATTTTGGGAGATCGAAGGAGGAAGATCACTAGTCCTAGCTCTCCCTGGCAACTCAGCAACTTAAAAGGGGCTGGAAGTGTAGTTCAGAGTGAAGGCCCTGTGTTCAATCCTCAGTACCAAGAAAGAAAGAAAAAGAAAGGAAGGAAGGAAGGAAGGAAGGAAGGAAGGAAGGAAGGAAGGAAGGAAGGAAGGAAGGAAGGGAGAGGCAGACAAGCAGAGACATTAGGATCAAATGGCCACTCAGGCACTAGTAAAACCTCAAGAGCATTTAAAAGAATAAAAATAGCCCTGCATACCCATATATCTGCAAGTCAGCTGAGCCCAAATGTAGATGTTGGGTTTTCCCAGGATGAGAAAAGAAAGTAAATACCTGACAAAGTACCTGTAAGATACGTTTTGCACAATCCCTTCCCTTCCCCCTACCCTGGTTCTAGGGGAAAAGACAAGTCTGAGGTCAGACAGCTCTTACCACCACCACACCTGCTTGGGAAGTCAGGCTTACTGCAAGAGATGGGAGCTACTTTCAAAAGAATTTCAGTAAAGTCTAAACTAGGTAAGATCATTTCCTTTAGAGAAGAATAACTTCTCTTGCAGGGAACCCAAATTAATGGGTTCCTTTATGTTACATGATGTGAACTGTGCAGAAATATGTCTGATATCCTGCAGGGGAACAGTCTGGGATGGGTAGGATGAAGAGAAGACTATGAGGACAAACTCTGCAAATCAGTGGTTGCTCCAAGGATCAAAGCTGGTGTCCCCTGGATGAAGCTCACTCTGAGTGGATCTGGGAGACAGACAGAAGGAGGCAAGGAAGTCCAGCATTAGGAAGTCCTGGAGCTAGCACCAGAAGCCTGCTGTAAATTTAGTCTCATCTCAATGTATATAAATATTATTAGTGTTCAGGACTATTAAGGGATTTCTTGAAAAGCCCAGGGCAGTGAGTCTAGCCAGCAGATGGATGGCTGGTCCATATGAGTGCCAAAACTTAAAATTAAGTACAATAACCAAATTCCCAATTACGGCATGATGAGGGAAAGGGATAGGAAAGGGAGTTCTTCCCTGCTTCCAAGAATGAGGGGCACATGGAGTGTGATTAAAACTGACTTTGGAAAATGGAAGCTACTGTAAACTAATCAATGTGCAAAGGAAAGATCAAATTGATTTTGCCCACGAGAACTTTCTATTCCTTGGAATCCTTACAATGATCAACAATAAAAACAAAAGCCTACCTAAATGGCTGGAAAAGCTAATATATCTCATTTGGATCACTAAGGGGAATGGTTCAGGGTTATAAACATATAAAAATGAGGCCCTGCAGTTAAGCTTGTTCTCTTCGTTTGGGGGAGAGGGAAGAGGAAAACAAGGCACACACATCAGCCTTTCACTTCCTCCTCTGACTCCCCATATTTATTTAAAGTGTGTGTGTGTGTGTGTGTGTGTGTGTGTGTGTGTGTGTGTTTGTGTGTGTGTACACACATATGTGTTATTGGGGATTGGGTACCTTGAGCCACATCCCTGGCTTTTTTATTTTGGGACAGGGTCTCACTAAGTTGCCCAGGCTGAGCTCAAACTTGTGATTCTCCTGACTCAGCCTCTAAGTGTTGGAATTACAGGTATGTACCTCTGGATGCAACTTACTAAATTCTTTCTAGTAATTTGAAAAAGGCAAACACTGTTTTTGTTCTTGCCGGTAAATTCCCCCCTTTTTACTGATATGTATAAGTGCAGAATTTAAGGTTTACAATGAAGTTGAGCATTTTGTGCACATACGTATCTTGTCAAGGACAAGGACTTTCCCACTCTCCTTTTGTCTCTCCTCCTACCCACCCCACCAGTAAATTCTTTGATAATTTTGAGCTCAGAGAAACCATTTTTTAAAAAGCATATGATAATGAAGTTCTTGGCTAGAGGAAAAGGTAAAAGGAAACCTCTTCCCAAGGAACAGAAAATGAAAGGGGGGCCACCTAGCCACATAATTTTTTTGCAATGCAAACAATTTCATCCCAAATTAGACACACACACACACACACACACACACACACACACACACACACACACACAGCTACTGAGGATAGAACTCAGGGCTTTCTCATTACACTACATCTCCAGCCCGTTTTTTTCCATTTAAAAAAATTATTTTTTATTTACATATCACCCCCTCCTTTCCCATTCCCTCCCTCTCACCCATCCCCCGCTTTCCCTTTCCACGTTGTCCATTTTCTTACATCTTCTATATCTATAGTTTTACGGTTTGGCTTTCTCATATTAGACAGGCATATGATACTTAACTTTCTGGGTCTGATTCATTTCGCGGAGCACAATGTTCTTAAGGTGCATCCATTTACCAACAAAGGACTCAAATCTGTCATTCTTAATGGCAGAGTAATACTCCATTGTGTATATATACCACACCTTCTTTATCCAGTCATCTGTACTCGGGCATATTGGCTTCTTCCAAGATGTGGCCATTATAAGTTGTGCTGCTATGAACATGGGCATGCATGTATCACTATAGTCTGATGACTTAAACTCTTTTGGGAAGATACCCAGAAGAGGTATAGCTGGGTCAAATGGGATGTCAATGTTCAGTTTCCAGAGGAATTTTCACACTGCTTTCCACAGTGGCTGTACCAGTCTGCAGTCCCACCAGCCATGTAAGAGAGTTTCTCTTTCCTCACAGTCTCAGCAGGATCTATTGTTTTGTGAATTTATAATAGCAGCCATTCTTACTGGTGTTAGATGAAACCTCATTGTTGTTTTAATTTGCATTTCTCTAATGGCTAAAGATGTTGGAATATTTTTTTCATGTATTTATTGGCCAGTTGAACTTCTGAGAACTGTTTATTCATTTCAGATTCTCATTTTTTTTTTGATTGGATCTTTTATTTTGGAGGGTCTATTTTTCAGTTCTTTGTATATTCTTGATAATAGCCTTCTGTTTGAGGAGTAGCTGGTAAATATTTTTTCCGTTCTCTGGGTGCTCTCTTCACTCTGTTGATTGTTTCCTTTGCTGTGCAGAAGCTTTTGAATTTCATATAGTCCCATTTGTCAATACTTAATGTTATCTCTTGTGCTTTGGGTGTTTTATTGAGCAAGTCCTTGCCTATGCCTACGTCTTAGGGATTTGCCTACTTTTTCTTCCTACAAGTTCAGTGTCTCCATTTTAACGTTTAAGTCTTTGATCCATTTTGATTTGATTTTGGCGCATGCTGAAAGTGATGGGTCTGGCTTCAATCTTCTGCATGTGGTTCGCCAGTTTCCCCAGCACCATTCGTTACAGAGGCTGTCTTTACTCCAGTGTGTATTTTCGGCCCCTTTGTTGAAGATCAGACAGCTGACGGTACTTGGGGATGTTTGGATATCCTCAATTCTATTCCATCGATCCACCTGTCTGCTTTTTTTGGTGCCAAAACCATGTCATTTTAATGATTATTGCTATGTAATATAATTTGATATCTGGTATTGTGATGCCTCCTGCTTTTGTTTAGTTGCTTAGGATAGTTTAGGTTATTCTTGGCTTCCTGTGGTTCCATATACATTTTCAGGTCATTTTTTTTTTAGTTCTATAAAAAATGCTGCTGGTACCTGGATTGGGATTGCACTGAATCTGTTTATCAGTTTAGGTAGTATGGCCATTTTGACAATGTTGGTTCTGTCTATCCAGGAACAGGGGATGTCTTTCCATTTTCTAAAATTCTCTTGGATTTCTTTTTTTCAGAGTACTCCAGTTCTCAGTATAGAGGTCCTTCACTTGCTTTGTTAGTCTGATTCCTAGGTATTTAATTTTCTTTGAGTCAACTGTGAATGGAATTTTAAAAAATCTTTCTCTATGCTTTCACTGTTGGTATAGAGGAATGCTACTGATTTTTGTGTATTGATTTTATATCCTACAACTTGACTGAATTTGTTTATTAAGTCTAAGAATCTTCTGGTAGTTTTTGGGGTCCTCTATATAAAGGATCATGTCATCTGCAAATAAGGTTAGTTTGACTTCTTCTTTTCCAATGTATATTCTCTTTATGTCAGTCTCTTGCCTGATTGCTCTGTCCAGCCAATTTTTTGCTTTTGGTTTTGAGACAAGGTCTTGCTAAGTCACTAAGTTGCCCACTTTAGGCTTGAACTTGTGATTCTCTTTCCTAAGCCTCTCCAGAGTGCTGGAATGACAAGCTTTTGCCACAAGGCCAGGACCCAAATAATTTCTTTTTCTTTTAAAGACAGGGTCTCACTCTGTGGACCAGGCTGGTATTGAACTCACTATGGAGCCCAGGCTGGCCTTAAACTCATGGCCATCTTCCTGTCTCACCCACTCAAGTGCTAGGATTACAGGTGTGCACCACCATGCTCAATTTATGTGGTGCTAGGGAACCAAACCCAGGGCCTTGCACTTGCTAGGAAAGGGCTTTAACCACTTTGCTATTTGTTTAGCTCCGCCTTCCTCCTCAAACAATTTCTAATGGGTAGAATAGTCTGTGGATGTTCAAATAAGGTAAAGCATCTGAATCAAAATGCAGAGTACTTTAGGGACACTTGAAGCGACATACCACTGCTGCCCTAATGACATACTACTACCGTTCCCTATAAGAACAAGGATGCCTTTCCTAATAGGTATGGATCATTATGCAAAAATATCAACTGTTACTAACTTGAGGAATGTAAACTTGACCCTGAAAAATGCAGCAGAGAGATACAAGGCCCACAGAAATGTCATGCTGTCTTTTCCTTGGATGGAGAGGAGACAGAAACTTCTGGATGGGTCAGCTGAGGCACAGCCCCCCCCCCCCCCCTAGCCAGAAGCCCACCAAAGCTGTTGACGTTTTCTTCTAGAGAACACCTGGCTTGAAAGAAGGACAGAGAAAGGTGACTTTTGACCTCAGAAGCCAGTCAGTCCCTGGGCTAGGTCCTGCAGACAGGTCTGTTAGGCTCCAGAACACAGCTCAGTGCTCCTAGGCTCATATCCTAATGACCAGCAGTGGCAACACTTAAAGGGCAAGCAAAGGACCATTTATGATGGGTACATGAAGGGACTTCCAGGCCAAAGTTTGAAAAGTAAGCAGGAACTAGCAGGCGTATGGGTGTACTGGCCCAGCTCATGGGGAATACGCCTGAAGGAACCAGAAATAAAAAGAAAACCTCTACAAAGGCACCGGAGACGACAAGGTGAGGGCGAGCGCCAACGCGGGGCCGGAAAAAAGCCCGGCACCCACCAGCTGGGGTTTAGACTACACTTAAGGGAATAGGATCAAATTTAAGCAGGGGGCCATATGATCAGAGATGCCCTATAGAAAGCAGCCACCTCATCCAGCTGTGACAGTGGCCCAGACTGAGAGCAATGGTACAGATATAGAAAAAGTGGTGAAGATTCAAGATACATTTTAGAGAAATATAGAAGGGTGTATGGGAATATGTTTTTGTTTCTTTTGACAGGTAGAGAAAAATCTACTAGGTCTGCAGTGTTTTGGTTTCATTTTTTATATTAATTTTGAGAATTTTTATTCTCAACAAAAACATGTTAGTGTAACTCAACCCCCTCTGCATTTTTACATTTTATTTTATTGATGTATATATGCAATATACAATGGTTATATTAAGCTTGAGAATTTTGAGCACATATATATATCATGACATCATTATAATCCTTTCTCCACCCTTTTGACACCCCCTACACCCCCAATTCTCAGTATCTCATCCATTTTATTGTGTACACATCCAAATGAAAAGGCTCATTCTGTGTTTTTATGATGTGACCAGGAGTGGTTGACACTGGAAATGTCACAGGCTGTGGTCACTAGGCAGACAGAGAGGAGACTGTGGATGAGGTAGGAAGGAGGTCTGAGGATGCCCCAAGAGACTCAGGGCAGAGTTGCAGGCACAGCATTGCCCAAAGGGGCCCAACAGTCCCCACTGAAGCTCCCGCTCCTCTAGATGCCCATACTTTCCAAAGAAAGATCTGCCTGTGGATTCTAGCACATTTATCCATGTAATTCAGTCCCTATGTTTCAGCCTTTTCTGCCCCTTATGTACCAGGCACACAAGGTACGAGTCTATGTAACAATAGGAGTGTATGTGTACACTTCCAAGCCTCCGAGCCCTATAGTACCAAGGGCCTAAAGATGAAGAGCTCAACCCTGGTTGGTCCTCGCTGCCTTCTCTTTGGTCATCAAACTAACCAAAACACGGAAGTAAAACCGCCCCTCCCGGGGTTGCTCATGATACTTGCAAGTCTAGCGCTTTTCCAGGAAGGCAGAGGAGAACAGGGGAACCAAGGGCTCCTTGCAGATTTGCTGGAAGCTCTGGTTTACACGAGAAGGGTGAGTGTCCTCATGTACAGGAGCCCTTATCAACTGCGGGTTCAAAGTTCCACAGCCTGCACAGGACTGGGATAGGCCAGCCAGGGCCAGCGCTGTGCTCCCTCAGGCTGGGAAGTGTATCACGATGCTATTTATAATGTGATCTTCAAACTGCCTTCATGTTATCCTCTCTCACACAGTCCTCTCCACCCTACTGCTCCAAGCAAAGGTACTTTCAGAGTTTGAATGTGCCCCTCCAAAAACTACATGCTGATATTTGGCTGCGATTGGTACAGTAGCAGGAGAGTGGTAAACTAAATATATATTCTGCTTCTATTTGGAAGTGAAGCCTTTGGCGGTAACTAGGATTAGATGAGGTCATGAAAGGGAGGTCCCAGAAAGCCAGCATTATTATTATTATTATTATTATTATTATTATTATTATTAGCAGCAGCAGGAGGAGGAGGAGGAGATGAATGGAAAGGAAAGGAAAGGAAAAGAAAGGAAAGAAAGGAGGGAGACAGGGCGGGAGTGAAAAGAGGGGCTGGGCTGGGCATGGTAGCACATACCTGTAATGCCAGCACTCAGAGAAGCTGAGGCAGGAGGATCATAAGTTCAAATCTTTACAATCTAGCAACTTAGCAAGGATTTGCTTCAAAATGAAAAAGAAAAATGACTGAGGATATAGCTTAGTGTGAGGGCCCTGGGTTCAACCCCTAGCACAGGAAGGAAGGAAGGAAGGAAGGAAGGAAGGATGGAAGGAAGAGAAAAAGACAATAAGGATGTTATCCCATGTTCTTGAAATTCTCAGCCTCCAGAACTATGAAAAATAAATTTCTTTTCTTTATAGATTATCCAGTCTCAAGTATTTCGTTACACCAACAAAAAAGCAAACTAAAACAGGTATCCATCACAACAAGAAGTAGTACCAAACACTGGCCTCTCAGATTCACGTTCACTGTATTTTATCCCAGCTTATTAGAGTTCTTTGAGTCTACTAGCATGGAAAAACAGGCTTGCTGGAAAATGCGTAGATCCACAAAGAATAAATATCTGTAACCTGCCCCTGCCCCACGTCCACACAAATAGAAAGGAAAGGAGAGGGAGAAGACAGAAGAACAAAGTTCTCAAAAGGAAGACAAGAATACAGGCAGTCTTTGGTTACTGACGAAAAAAAAAAAAGAAAAGAAAAAGGTTAAAGGATAACTCCACTAAACCAGGTGGAGTTTTAAAAACAATTTTCAAATAAGCTTCTGCCTGGAAAACTGTAGCCACTAGGTGGAATCAGTTATACATGGCAAAGACAGTTCACGTGGCAGCCTGTTTCTTAAACGTTCACAGAAGAAAATCCCACTTGCAACATTTCTCTTCCCAATGCCAGTAAGAAACCACTTTCTGTTCTGGAGAGAACATGCGACCGTTGTTGTCAGATCTGGAACAGACATCTTAGGCTAGAAGAGGAAGAAACTTCGGTTTCTTTGTGTGAACCAAAATGAAACTGCCCAATCAAAGGGTGTACCAGAAACAGACCTTTAGGGATGTACAGAGACAGGCACAGAAAAGCACACTTTTTTTAAGGGTGTTGGCGGTAGTACAGGGGATTGAGCCAGGGCCTGGGGCAAACTGGACAAGCACTCTATCGCTGAGCTACATCTTCAGGTCCCAGAAAAATACAGTTGAAGACAACTCTCTATGTATACAGCAAGGCTGGTTAAATAAAGGCTGGATCGCTCATTTTAAACCTGTTATTAACCCAGTGAGTCTGAAAGGTCTTGTTTTCTCCAGAGTCCAATCTGTAAAAACAAATTCCTCCTAGCACATTTTTAAGGGGTTTGAAAAATCCAGTTTTGATATTCCTTCCGTAACAGGAAGCCACTTGAGCATGCCACCCTTGTATTAATACACGAAATTCCTGAACTTATGGGATATGTGGCAGGGAGAGAAATTATACACTTTACCTTTCTACCACTCCTCCTTTAACTCTTTTCTCCACATATCACCCATCTAAGGTGACAGTGGCTTGTAGGACGGCATGGAGCTTCTTGGGCATCGAGAGTCCCCTAGTTCAGTACACCAGTAGCAGGTACACATGCACCACGGTCTATCTTCCTTTTATCCCAGTTCAGTTTCTAGAGTTGAGAAGAAGCTTACAGGTCCTCCATCTCATGTCAATCCAAAGCACTTGTCTACAAAACCTAGGTGACCCTGCAAGTAGTGTATAAGGAAACTTACTACTGTAAAGGAAATGTTACTCTATGACCAGATAGCACCAACCTTGACCTAGTTCCATTGTATGCCCAAGGAAAATAGACTTCCATACAGTGTACACTTCCTAGCCCTCATTCAAGTGTCCAGCACATGGGGGAGGAGGGACTCCTTGTCCAGCTCAGACTTGCAAAATGCTCAGACTCAAATGTTCTGAGATGGGGATCACGGCCTCCGTCCAAATGCCTTAGTCATGGTACATGTAGCACACATGAACACTGTTGCTCCTTAACCTGCCTACAAACAGCACGTCATGGGAACAGTGAAATATGCAGAAACTAACAAATCAACCACAGTCTTGTATGCCCATGGCAACTTGATTGCATTCCGTCTGAGCTGAAAATTAACTAACATCCCAATACTTGCCAGACTTCTTCAGAGTTTCTAGTCTTTTGAAATCCCCAGGCCTCCATTTTCACCATAATTATTTAAGTTTTTTCTATACGAGTGTAACTTATATCACAAAGTCTGCTATAGGCTTGTTAATAGAGTTAACATTCACCGGGTGGTTTCCGTATGTCTGGTAATACATCAGGCGCGCGCACGCGCGCGTGTGTGTGTGTGTGTGTGTGTGTATTTAATACCTTATCATTAGCCCCATTTGTAGGTGAGCAAATAGAAGCATCAAGAGATTAAATAACCCATCCAAGAGTACAGTGCTGTTAAACATAAAGCTTGGTTTCTACCCTGCTTTTCTTCACTCACCCCTCACCCCCTCCATGGCGTGGGAGGTTGCATTGTGCACATTTCTGCTGTCCAAATGGAACGGGACACGTGACTTCTTCTCATGCTACTTTGTAAGCATATATTTATCAGAAAGAAAAGAGACCACCAGTCCTACTTCCCTCTTGGGCTATACCGTTAAGTCTGAAGGACAAAATCCACATATCATGACACAGTGGAAAGGGTCAAGCATTCAGGTGATGTTGTGGTTAGGATCTGGAGTGTCCCCCAAAAGTCTCATGTATTTTAATGTTGTGGATTGTCTATGGAACCATGTGATGTTGGTGGATTGGGGTCCAGTCTGGAGGTGTGGATTACAGTTAAGACTAAAGGCGAGTGAGTTAGGATTAACGGTGTGTGGTGGCCACACCTGGATGCAGGAGGGACTGGTTACTGGGCGGAGACCTGAAAGGATACAGAAGCTGCACCTGCCTTCCTGGAGGACTGGGACTAGTCTCAACTAGCCTCAGCTTGTCTTCCTGTTTGTCTGGGGAAGCTGCCTCTACCTCTCTCTCTGCCATGTACTTCGGTTGTTGCCGGCTACCCCTGAATGGACTGTGACCTTCGAGACTGTGAGTTAAAATAAACCTTTTCTAAGTTTGTGAGGGTCATGTATTGAGTCACAGCAATGAAAAAGTAATTAAGACAGGTGATATTAAGACAATAGCAGGCACCCACTCAATCTTTATTTTATATTTATAATTTTTATTGAGTCACAGACACTGGAAGCCTCAAGGACGTTTTCCAGCACAGATCTTCAAAGCTGGGCCTTGTGAGCAAGGGTTCACTACCAAGTCTCAACAATGAGGCAACAAGCAGCTCCTCTCATGGAGTACCAAGTGACAGCAGCACATTCTACGGGGCACATGCAACTCTGCAGAAAGGAAGACGGCACCAGGACACCAGACCAACAAGACCCAGAATACTCAATGACCCTCAGAGCCAGTTCTACCCAAGCGGGCCCTATAAAGGAGATTAGATAAGGACAGTTCATTCCCTCCATCAATTCAGAGAACTAAGCAAGACTTAAAAATTTATCATAGAAAAAAGAAAAATAAATAATTGTATGCTGCCTTCTGAAAGCTCACAGAAATAGCCAAGATCCCAAATAATTCTCACAGTCCAGGACAGGTGGTAAACTATAAGGTCTGGCAGCTGAACACATCTGTGAACATTTCATTAATAAGCAGAAGAAATAATCACTTACTGACAATGCCCACTGTAACATTGAAGTCTCAGGAACCAACAAGCAATGCAGGCCAGAGTATTGAGAGAACAAGAAAACAAACACACACACGTACACACTGCAAAAAGGGCAACCAAGAAACCAGAAGGAGGAAAGTTATAAATAGCATCATCCTTAAATAGTGATCTCTCAAGAGCTGGGTAGTAAGAATAAAGCCCAAGGCCCTACTGAGGCACAGATGCAATGGAGGCCATTGGAGGAGTAACAAAAGCTGATAAGTGGAAGGTAGAAGCTTGGGAATCCCACCGGCTGCGCTGCTGGCTTTGGTTACTGCGGGTCAGATGATTCATCACAGCTTTATTGACACATAATCGTGCATGTTATAATTCACCTATTTTAAGTGAAAAAAATCTGATAATTTTGAGTATATTCAGAATTGGGTAAATAGCACCACAGTCAATGTCAGAAATTTTTAGAACCCCAAAGAAGAAGTCTTATTCATTAGCTATTCTCCCCATCCCCGTCTCCTATCCCCTCTCTTGTTCTCGGCAACCATAACGCTATTGTGTCTCTATGGACTTGGCCTATTGCAAACACATCTTTCAAAAGAATAATATGCAAGATGTGGTCTTTGTGACTGGCTACTTCCACTTAGCATACTATTTTTCAAGGTTCATCCTCGGTATGGCATCTAATAGTACTGAATTTATTCTTATTTTCATTCATAAATTTTGAATTTCATGATTCATACTGTGGCAAAATGAGCTCTGTAAGCCTTTTTATTAGCACATAGTCATACTATCACAAGAATATTAATCTGAAGTTGATGAGAGGTCTGTTTGTGCCCAAGAATCTGCCTGCATTCTGGGTGTGTGTGTGTGTGTGTGTGTGTGTGTGTGTGTGTGAGAGAGAGAGAGAGAGAGAGAGAGAGAGAGCGCGAGAGCGAGAGAGAGAGAGAGAGTCTCATTCTGCAGTTTAGACTAGTCTTGAGTTCACTACGCAGACCTGGCCGGCCTTGAACTCAGGTCAATCCTCCTACCTCAGTCTCCTGAGTGTTATGATTACAGATGTGCACCATCACATCACACCCAGCTAATCTTGATTTATTCTTTTGTTTTTGGAGACAGGGTCTTGCTCTGTGGCACAGGCTGGTTCTGAACTCACTATGAAGCCCAAGTTAGCCTTGGACTCATGGCAATCCTCCTGCCTCAGTCTCTTGAGTGCCAGGATTACAGGCGTGCACCAACACACCCAAGCTTATGTGGTGCTGTGGAATTGAACTCAGGGCCTTGCGTTTGCTAGGCAAGTGCTTTTAACCGATGTGCCATTCCTCCAGCCCCTCTTGATTTATTCTAAAGAAAGGAGTTGATAATTCTGTCCAACCACAAAACTATGTCATTCTTTGATATCAGGGAAAACAAAAGAGTCACAATTACTTAGCCTGGCACAATAATCACCCTTGCTTGGCATCAGCAAGCTCCCAGCCCCACTGATAGAGACCTTAATCCACAGATTCACAAGCTTAATCACTGTAGAATGCTAGATGCTACAGCAAGAGAGGTCTCCTGAGATGACAGCGAGGGTGAAGGGGAAGAATAAAGTCCAACATTAAGGAAGATGGGGAGAAAGGGAGGAATCTGACCTTTTACTCTTTTTATGTTTACTTCATTTTCATAAAAAATTATTCTTTTAAAAATGTTTTAGTGTACTTTAAAAACTGTCCAAATCTTTATCTTTCTTCAAACTTCTTTTGAAGCCTATATACCCATTTCAAAAACATGTTTTAATGGGGGGAATGGGGGGAGGACCTGCAAAGACCAGACGACTAAGATTGGGGTTCAGAGAGGACAGGGCCGCTCCACGCATGAGCTCACAGAGACTGTCTCCACCTTTTTGTGTTTCTGAGTCTCTTTCAAAAAACAAACGAGCAATCTCTGCAGAATAGCGACTTTGCTGCAGCTCTTCCCCAGTGCGGAGCAGAGGCCTGGAGCACAGAAACGCACCGACCACCTTTGACGGCCTGTCCCGGATGCTTATATGGACAGGGTGGAAAAAAATACTCTTTCACACACTTAAAAATTACTCCAAGTTATTTTAAAATTTGAAACTGTTTGTATATTCCTTATAAGTTTATAAAACTCACACTGTCCTCCCATGACTAACTGAAGTGGAATTGCGAGAGCATTCTATATTTGTAACTTGTCTGCTTGTGCGTGCTCACAGCCCTATTTCCACTCTCTTGTTACTGTACACGAAGTTACGGGAGGTATTGTGGGCTTCTAAATGTTGTTCATTTCCTAACAAGGCAGGCCTGTGTCCCGCAGGGACAAACTGGGGGCTGTTTCAGCCAAACAGAGAGGGTGAGGCTACCAGTATTGTGGTTTAGGCAATGTCCCTTCGAACGGGTGCAGGCCCCACTCTGGGCCACTAAACATCTTCCTGGTGTTGACCCAGGTATCAGTAGGTCTGCCACATTGTTTATTGCACGTGACCCTCAGGAGCCTAATGTTTTACAGCAGTGGCCGCACGTACCATTTCTTCCTATTGATTTTGGTGGAAGTGTTAGTCCAAAAGGTGCAGTGCTTCACCAACCCATGCAAACATCTCTTTCTACACACATAAGCATTTATGTCAACATAATTAAAATGCCCGAACACTGTGACCTATAGAAGAACTGCTACTTAGAGAACATTAGACAACGCTCTGGATAATTTTGTCAACAGCAGCAGGGCTGTTTACCAGAAGACTGCAAAAATGTACAAAGTACCTGTGGAGACAGATTTTCAGTCACTTGATTTTTACAGGATCTGTGGAATTTAGATTTTTACATGCTCACCTGCATAGGTACATATAGCACCGGTTCTCAGGTGTTGTTAAGTAAATGGATAGGAGCAGCAACTCCAAAGCTGCTTGCCTGGGCAGACATAGGCCTTACAAAAACACTTTTGGAATCATTTTTTTTTTTTTTTTTTTGAGGAATGTCCCAAGCAAATATTATATAATTGTGATGCAGGCTTGAAAGAAGCAAATCTTTATCTAAAAAAAAGGAAAGAACACAGTGGTTCATAGTCCCCATTTTATTCCTTTGATAATATCAGATGGGGAACAGGTACCTTAATTCTAGGGCTACTAGTGAGAATGGATTACTCTTCCACATATTTCTGTGGCCATTTGCAATGTCTCTTTCTGTCTTGGGGTTCCTTTCATTTCTGGAATATTTTCCCCCATACCGCTATGCATCACTTAACAACAGGGACACACTGTGAGAAATCTGTCAGTGGGCAACTTCATCACAGACAGACATCATAAAGTGACGTCATTAGTAACATAATCTTATGGGACTACTGTCACACATACGGTCTTTGTTCTATTGTTGACTGAGGGGTCCTTACATAGCATGTGACTGTATTTAAATTTGTTTGAGCTCTTAAAAAAGTATATGCTTTAAAAAATAGAATTGTGATTTAAAATTCTAGTTTGAGAGTGGCTTGGGGAGAAAAATACCTTTATGTGTAAATTCACTCTCTCCGTCTCAGGCTCACGTAATTAAATCCACCTATGAAGCATGGCTAGCAAGAGTGACAGACCAGTAACCTGGAAGATTGCTCATTTATTACCTTTCCTGTCTCTGGGCATCTCCCCTTTGATCTTGTAACTTCCTGATGGCATACTTTTAGACTTGTAAGCATTCACTTCACCATTATCTATTATGCTAAAATGTCATGTTATTCTTTTCTGTTACCAAATCTATTTGTTGGTTCCAGGTCTCCAGGTTAAAGTACTTTTACTACTGTTTGGAATTCACAAAAGATCAGCTAGATTTTCAAAGTAAATTCTCTTATCCATGATGGTAGAACAGGATGTCCCTGATAATCACATTCTGGTTAACAGAAGCCTTGAGAGAAGCAGTCTTTTTGGATAACTGGACCACAGAACACCCCAGCCTGCAAAAATATACGGAACTTATATTTAGCCTATCTGATGATTCAAAAGTGCCTCAGAAAAACATGCAAATCCAGAACTATCATCTTTGGAATGTCCTTTCAAAGACTACTATTAAAACACACACACACATACACGCAGCCCAGAAAAACAACACTTGCCATTCCCACAAAATTCTGTTGGCTTTCCTTTTATTTTGCTTAGTTTTTATTTTTGTGAGTAGTGGAGGTGGTGGGGGCAGTGCACTTGAAACAAATCAACTTTGCCAGAATGCATTAGGAGTGCTCCAATCCCATCTTGGCAACAGGAATCCAATCATGTTGCAAATTATCACTTCCTTGGTTTCAACCAGGGGGAAGAAAAATTCAACTCTCTACTACGAAGAAGAAGGGGGCTGAAGGATTTCAAGGCTCAAGACCTTCTCCCCCTCCCATCTGTACCCTAACAGTTGAGTTGTTTTCAGGAGGGGAGAGGGTTGCTGCTGTTTTTATATATGCTAGGTAGGACCGAGTTCAACTTGGGAGTCAACATAGGTATTTCAGGAGTGAGATGCAGTTGAAAGAGTGGGTTTTGGCTGCAAATGTCCACCGGAATTTAACTCCTTGGTACCTTCGGAATTTCCAATTAAGTAGGAAACACCTGCCTCTACATTTTAACTTTATCTCTGAACCACTGAAAATCTACTATGATTTCCTGAGTTAAGCATTTGTTTTTATTTTTGCAGAGTTATTATCCAATCAAGTGAATTATATTGCTGCAGGCCCACCTAGTATCAGCCACAGTTCTAAAAGGGCTGAAACAAATAATAAAAGGAGAATGAAAAGGAGGATGGAGAATCCAAGAGTTTTCCTCTCAGACACTCTGGCTGTGAAATCTGCCAGTCACTTCAGTAACCCGGAAATTATCTGATCCCCCTGGGTGGGCTGCGGAAGGCCATGTTCCAGCGTCTGGCACGATGCTGGGAGCTCCAAGTGGGTTCTGCCTTCTTTGTGCTGGAACCACCTCCAGCCACCTCCTTACACTTTTGCATTGCTTCCCAAGCACACTTTGGTATATCTTACAGCCTGATTTTAAGAGATCCCTGGAATTTCTTTAGAAAGATGAAGGAATTTAACATTTGGAATAACTTTATAAAAATCAAAACAAGCGGGCACAGCTCTACAACATTAAGCCTAAGTGAAGTCCCCAACATGGAAGCCACATTCTCAGATCATTCCTTCATTCCATCCTTCATCTGAAGACTGAAGCAATTTGCGCAAGAAGTTCATAAACAGAAGAGGATCAAATTGCACACAGGCTCCCATGATCGTGCCCAGGGGTCCACATGTTTGGCATACCATGGGCATGCGTAAGGTTTTACTTGCTAAGTGAAGGGATCAGTAGACAGCAACTTCTAGGACACATGACCATGCTTCCCCAGTAGGTTTTTAACCCTTTCCAAACTAGCCCAGTCCTTTCTATCCCTAAGAGGATCTCAAGCACACCTCTTCTTTAAAAATCTTTCCCAAAACTTTGCACTCACATAACCTAAAAATGTTAGGTTTGTATTTTCCTTTCTTCAAAGGAATAAGGGATATAGCAGCTTCCTTGAAATCCATATCAAAATCATTGTTGTCTCCCAAGACCCCAGAGCATCCCCATCCTGGAGCAGAGAAAGGGCCTCTGAAGGCCAGGATGTGGGAAGCCCCGTCATCTGCAACTGGTGGGCAATATCCCTCAGGATGTGTCTATGTTTCACTCACAGAGAGAATAAATACTGGCAAGTGATTAAAAACAAAACAATACAAAAAGAAATAAAAAGTACATCATGTTTCCAAACAATGAGAGTGAGTGACCTGAAACAGGGTAAAGGCTGAGGTCAGTACTTGTTCGCTGCAGCACGAGCCACACTCTGCCAAGCTTGTTAAATGGTGGGCTCCAAAGACAGGAAAGAGTCCTCCTTCCCCTCCCCCCAACCCCATTTACTTAGAGGATCACTCACCTAAGGTACTGGGGCGGAGGAGAAAAGAAAGAAGGGGAAGAAGGAAGGAGAGAGGAGAAAGAGGGGAGGAGCATCTTGGAAATAAACGCCCAAGGAGTCATTGGATTCTGGAACTGAAAACAACCCTAAGAACTCAGTACCCTCTTGAATGTCTTCATTTGCAGATTAAGAAAGTCAAATCCAGATAGCCAAGCTATGGAAGTCACACCATGCATTAGATTTGGGTTCAGGGCTAGGACTCCAGCCTCTAGTCCAGGGCTTCTCTCATATCAAGATATCCATCCTCACACTGTACAATGCACCAAAGAGCACCATTTCTCAACCTTTGAAAGTACACAATTCCTATGACAACCCACAAATCTATACACTACAGGAAATACTGAAATGAATTTTCCCCCACTTTCTAGTTGTGAAACCACCTATTGAATACTTTCCCTTGACCAAACTTGACCCTCATCCCACAAACACACTTTTCTCAGGCTAAGCAAGGCTTACTGGATACATTTTCTCCCAAGTGCACTCTCCTTACTCTTATCTAAATAAGCAGCACCTGGACTTTCCCTCAAGTCCACGTTCTCCTGCTTCACTGACTGGAAGACCTTATCTATCTAACTGAACATTCTCAGCCCACTCCAGAACTCTGCAGGGCACAGAAGATACATTCTGAACCGTGACTTCCATCCTCCTGCCCTCTCCACATTACGTGCCCATAATTCCTCACTTTCCTCCACCCCCATCCCTTGAAATTTCTAAACCCCAGTAGAGGAAGTGCCCCAGGGCTCTTAATAAGCTCAGTCATGCTTGAAATATCCGTTTCACCCACGAGGTACCATAGGCAACAATTTTGACCTGAGCACACATTTAGGGAAGAGATGATCTGCTTCGAGGACTCAATACTTGGAACGCCTCAAAACACCATTCTTACTTATTTTCGTCAAGATAACCTGCAAACATACAAAGGTTTGGTGGCTGAAGGAACACCTTCTGTAATATCCAGTATCCACCTACACAAGGCAAAAAGGGGCAGGTTAGGAAACTGTCCTTCCTGTCCCTGTGACCACAAAGGGTACATATTGCAAATATCCTGGCCCTGGAATTTGCAAAACTTACAGGAACTCTTCCACCACCTACACAGAAAACTCATGTCAGAAAAATGAAGTGTAAACACATTATACCAAATTAGTCAGGTGTTTAAAAAATAATATTGTCCCAATCCAGTATTTTTAAATTCTACCTTGCTTTCAAGTCTTGGGACACGTAGGAGAGCAGAGGTACAGTACACAGGGGCCTTTCACCCCTCTGAAAGGAGTTTTGCCTTTTTTGATGACAGGAAGCAACCTGCAAATGAGCACACACATTAAACTGCCAAGGGACTAGAATAAGCCTATACAAAACAATTCACCAAAGGGTAAAACTTTAACTTGGCTATAAACTTGCTGCAGACAATTTTGAGAGAATTGGTAGTGAAAACTTCAGATACAGAAAAGAAGAGTAGGAAAAAGCAGAAAATGTTGATATGTCTTCGGTTATAGAGTAACATGCCCCAAAGTCTTTGTAAAATATTTTATTTAAAAAGTCTACCTGTCTAATAACACTACTGCTTATTCCAAAACCCTCCTTTGGGGGCTGTTATGGGAGTATACTCCCCCCAAGCTGTCCCTCGACAGCCTCGGCTTGCCCTCCGGAGAAAGGACAGGATGGCACAAAGCTGCATTCCTTTGCACACAAATAGTGTCAAAAATACACTAAAAGCAAATGAAACTATTAGCCCAGAATCAAGTTTGGCAAAGTTTAAGACAACAATTTCAGAATAGCCTATGCCTATTTGTGTGCCAGCGTGGCCACATTTTTAAGGGCCCAAGTCATGTCTGTATGTCTGACTGTCTTGTCTGTCTACTTAAGACAAAACAAAACAAAACTGATTTTAGGGAGAGCCAGGACCTAAAATTTTGAGAAGTTTTCAGTTCATACTGCTCTAGGGACAAAGCTCGTGAGAGAAACCTGAGCTAAGGACTGAGAAGAACAAGGACTCCGGGATTAGAAATTTGTATCTCAGTTTTGTCATTATCAGCTGCTGTGTGTCAAAGAGACTCTGCTGCCTCAACATATATGTAAAACAAATGACACAACCTCATGCTCTGGGTGCTAAATGTGGTATACCATGTAACTTATGAGTATGTCTCCTGGCATAATGCAGATGCTTTGTAAATATTTGCCACTATTATTATTTGATCCCTAGCCTGGATATCTAATTCTGGCTCTGCCAACCATCTGTCTATTCAGCTTAAGAGTCATGAGAGGAGATGCTGAGCCTTCCACTAGGACTTGCACTCCTAAGTAACTTTCTTCAACTTTTATATAGATTTGATGAAGAAGATGGTGTTGGCAAAGATTTTTAAGGTCCCTCCTCTATGGTGACAAAAACAATTCCCTATAACCAACAAGAAAGGTAAGAAAGCATACCCCTTATTAACTGGGTTGAGATGAAGTACTAGAAAATAATGAGGTGATACCAAAACTTAGGGCAGGCATGCTGAAATGCTCAAGTAAGTGAGCAGCACTAGTTAGTACTACTCAACAAGGTTCTGCAACTAGTTCCCACTGTCAGGTTCAGTTAGGGGCTTAGAGAAGGTAACAGTTGCCTAGGAGCCACCCAAAGGTTTGCTTAAGGGCTAAGAGGAGGTACCATTACAACTTACAGGTCAAAGGAATCTCTGTCAAGACTCATGGGCTAGATCCCTGAGTTGCAAACAAGAACACATTCCGGCTGTCTGAGGGAAAATAAAATAAAATAAAATAAAACACTGGCTCTGTGCACAAGCATTCTGGTCTGGTTCATGGACGTGGAGGTAGGAAGCATGGCCAGCTAGTTAGAATAGTTTGTGCACCAGCTGTACCACCATCATCTAGAATTCCCTACTCTTGCTTTGAAAAAAAAAAAATGATCTGCTTGCCAATGCCCTAGGAACATTCCTTCATTCTAACCCCCTCACTCAAGGCCACTGGTGTGGGAAGGAGGATGTCAGGAGTATGCCAACCACCTGCTCCTTCCTGACTTCCCCTCTTTAAGCTGGAATCAATTCATCCCTTCAGTAAAGACTTTTGTAATTTCCTGGTGCAGGGCTTCTGGGACACAGCTGTGTGTCTGTACCTAGGTTATGGCAGATGAACAGTGGATGATACTACTAAATCACGAGGAGGAAACACAAATACGTACGTTTCCTACCCTCACGGTCCCTGCTCCAACCACACTGGCCCTTCTCTTTTTCCTGAAGGAAGTCCTTTCCTCACTCATGCTCTTCACACGTGCTCTTCCTTCTACTTTTCCATTTGTGACCTGGCTGCTGGCTCTCATCACTCCTTTGAAGTTTCTCCCAATCAGTCTCAGGGCAGCTGCCAACATGATGGTCCCATCACTTTAAGTCACAGGATCTTTTCCATCTTCTTCAGAATATTTACGGTCAAACATTTTTATTTTTAATACTGGCAAAGGACCATGTAGAGTGGAAAATGAGGAGTTATTGTTTCATGGCTAGAGTTTCAGCTGTGCTAGATGAACAGGGTTCTGGGGATGGCTGGTGGTGCTGGTTATATAACCATGCAGATGCACTTAATATCACTGCACTGTACATTAAAATGGTTGATAACACATTTTAAATTACATGCAATTTACTACAATCTCAAAAATTATGTTTAATGTTTCTCTTTCTTCAACCAATGTATACTAGACCAGGGCAGGAAACTTAAAGCTTCTTTTCATCACTGCGTTCTACGACTATTAGTTCAAAGAGTTCATGAGTATTAGTTCAATGACTTGTAATATACACACTCAACTCACTGGGGCCAGGGAGACCACTCCTTAATTTTATATGCCTCACAGCTTCTTCCACAGTGTCTTACACACACGTAGTCATTGTTCATTGAACATGAGATTACTTCTGGCATAAACTTTCCAAAAGAAAGCCCTTAAATTTTACGGGGGGATGGGGTGAGGGAGGAAGTGTGTGTGTGCACATACACAGATTTTACTGTGTGCTTCCTTTGCCTCATCTGCCAAGAATCCCGGAGGAGCAGGATTCCAGGAAAGACTTGGGTCTCCTTCTGGTGTGTCGTGGACCTCTTGGTAACTTGGCCATCAAGTCCTATATTATCTGTAGTGTTTTTGCTGTTGTTTTTGTTTATGTTTTAATTGAAAGCTGCCTCAAATTCTCTGTGAAGCTAGGAAAAGGATAAATGGAAAACAAATAAATCAAATAATAGAAGGGTGTTCCCCACAGGACAAGATCTTTTCTGTGTTTTGATAGTGAATTATGGTGGAATGAATAACTGATAACAAGAGTACCATAAAAAATGATCTCTTTTGCCCCTTCCTAAGAAAGGAAAAAAAAAAAATTGAGAAAAGTCAGATGAGCTATTAGAAGGGGATGAGAAACACAATGAAGCACAATCTTCTGGCCTTACTTCTTTGCTGGTTTTCCCTAAGAATAATCAAAGGAATCGTCTGACCTAACCGTAAGACCCAGCTCTCTTACAGGCCACACTTGCTTCTGCCACAAACTGAAGAGTTTTTATTGAGAATCATTATTTCTCTCAACAATGCGATGTGAGGAAAAGCTGGAGGTACTACCAGTGAAGGGAGCAATGTCTGCCTGTTATCACTGTTGCTATCTGTGCTAAGAGCTAGACGTGTGCTGTCTAATTTAAATCTCTCAACCACTCCAGGAGGGATGGCCTGCTATATTCCTATCTTTCCAGCTGGAACCTGAGGCACAGAGACTGAAGTGGTTAGGCACAGAGTTCACAGGAGACAGAGCTAGAACTTCAACCTAAGCAATCCAGTTGCAGTCAATTCTCCCAGCCAACATGCTCCACTGCACCTTCACCCATCCCTTTGTCTCCTACAGACATTCTGGTTCCTAGGAGGGAGTCAACATGATCTTACTGGCGGTGAATGAGGTTCTAAAAGGCCATACTCTGGCAGACAGGGCTGATAAGCAGAAGGCAGGTACTGAATGCTGCAGGGAATCACTAGGGACTCACTCCTATACCCTAAAAATGTATTGGGGTCATTTTAAGCCATCCCGAAGACGAAAATAAAAAAAAAATGAATCTGGCTATTTAAAAAATAGAAGCTGGATATGGGGGCATGCATCTGTAGTTCCAGCTAGGCAGCTAGGCAGGAGGAAGTCTTGAGCTCAGGAGTTCAGGGACAGCCTCGGTGACACAGAAAGACCTCTACTTCAAACTAAGACAACTAAAGTACAAATTTCTCTGGTGTACTTAGCTTAACATCAAAATCTTTTTCAATTATTTCTACTTTAAATACTGTCTCACTTATAAGTAGGGCTTCGTATCATCGCAGCCTATTTGATCATGATGGCTTTTAAATGTGTATGTATGTATGTATGCACATATATGTCTGAAGAACTTTTTTGCAAGTTCTTATGAGTTAATTATATCTGCTCATTTCCTACCTAAGTGCACCTGTCTGTGACACAGAAATGCACAGAGAAATGCACACAGGCCTTACCCAGCCAGTGTTTATCTATTACACATACATAACAATTTAAGGTAAGGATTCATGTCAACACATTGTCAGAAGGATGAGAATCCTTCCTTCCCACCGAGAGGACCACAGGCTGGAAGGGCATGTGCAAGGCAGATTTAAAAAGTAGGCAAGAGAGCTCTGGGAGCCAGGGACCAGGATACACGTTTTCTCTGATCCATGCATGTTAACAGAAAATTAAGTCATCACCTTTATTAGTATCTAATTTTGAAATTTAAAAAATCATTTCCTTTTCAAACCATTTACTTTAAGAAAGCTTAATTGAACAAAATGTGTTTAAAGCAGAGGACAGGATCCGAAAGAGGCTCCTGAGGCAGTCTGAGGTCAATGTCTGTGTATCGTCCACTTCTGAGGCTCAGAATGGCCTACTTTTCTCACACTTTAGCTTTCTCTGCCTCTCTGAGCACAAGAAAGTTTTAAACCTCCACAATTCCTCCATTAAATTAAAACACAAACAAACAGACCTCCATTGTGAGAGGCGCCTCTGGTGTCTGTCTCCTTGTCTTCTTGTCACAAAAGGAGAGTAGGACTAAAGGCAGCCTTGTTGGTCGGATCTCATGGATTCAGAAAAGTGTGGCAATGCCACCCCCCAGACCAGGAAACACAAAACCTCAGTCCTGTGCTTAAATAACCACCCCTCATGCATTCTAAAAAAGGTTCACACATTCAGTATGAAATTTTAAAGATGTGAACACAAATTCAAAGCAGCACGGTGTGCGCGACCACATCCCCATCATCCCGGTCCTGCGCTTGTCAATGTCTGATTTCAGGAAGCCGCCAGCTCCCAGCAGGACGGTTTCGCGGCCCCTGAAGGTCGGAGTCAGACCAGCGCCCTCCTAAATAAGCTGGTATTGCTGGAGCTGATCACGGAAATCACCATAATCGATGATCAGAGAGAAAATGCACCTACCGCCGTTCCCAACCACTCCTCTGACACAATCTATCAAAAGTTGGGTTTCCATCCTCAGAGTCATTCATAACAAGAGTCTGTTTCTGGTCTTTAGTCTCTGAAGCCTTTCTTCTTTTTATAAACTGCGTCTATAGACCAGGATCCTCCACTAATAAACTCGCTGCTGTAATGAAGGTGAACAGAAAGCAAACCAAGGAGAACCTTAAACTTCCACGGCAAGTGGGCCAAGAACAGAGCACGCTGAATTCTCTGGGGGGTGCAGGGAAATGAGGAGGGATCGTGTGTCCCTGGTGACAAGGACGGAGGTGTCCTCCAATAGGTGACTTCAGCACTCTCGCTGGTTTTAAGGAGTCTGGGCTCTGCTGCAGCCCTTGAGTAATGAGGAGGCAGCGCGAAGGAGACTGAGTTCAATGTGAGAACACGTGCCCTCGGTCCGTGTTAATTCGTCTCCTTCGCAAGCCCGTTCGCATCGCTTACCTCCGCTGGCGCGCTGCGCCGGCACGCAGGAGCAAGTCCTCTGCGCGCCTTGGGAAGCCCATCTACTCAGGGAGCCGCTGCCGCACGCAGGGACCCCCGCAGCACGGAGGGAGAAGTGACTTGTGGTAGGATTCTAGAATTCCTAAGTTTCTACCAAAACTCGAGTTGACTCGAAGATGGGAAAGTGTGCGGAGACGTTGCTGAAGATGGTTTCTCTCCAAACTAAAACGGATGGCAGTGCCACCAGGGGAGCCCTGAATGCGCCTCACAGCGAGGATGGCGGCGCCCCTCCCACAGCGGGGGTGGATCCACGCTGACCGAAAAGAGTTTCTGTAGGGGAAAAAAAGAGAGGCTTGGAAGACGGGGTTGAAAGGAAAGAAAATGAGACTGAGAAGATATGGCTGACCTGGCCTGGTGGTACGGTTCAGTACTCCCTGTATCCTGGGAGGCTGAGGCAGGAAGATCGCAGGTTCTGCTCATCCTTGGCATCTTGTCATTTAGCAAGAACCTGTCACAAGTCCCCTACCCCCCAAAAAGGGGTGGGGGTGTGCTCAATGTGAAGGCCTGGAGTTATTTGATCTTCACTCTCTCCCTCTCAAAGATGTAGCTGGAGAAAAATGTCATTTTTGTAATACATTTTAAAATATTTTGATTAAAGAATTAAAGGGAGGGGGTGGGCTGAGGAGTCGCTGCCTTCCAGACCTGGAAAGCCATGCTCAAGCCTACATTCTGCTTTCCAGCTACTCTCAGCCACCAGCACTAGCAGCCCTGGCATGAGGTGGGTGTGCCCAGGGTGCAGTCACCCAGCCTGTGGCCTTGAGGACCCAAGCTTGTGACCCTCGATTCCCTCCCAACCGCATCTGCTGGGTGCCTAGCCAGAAATGACATGCTGTTTCCAAACTCCTGATGGTACCTATGATCATCTTAGAAGATCTGCTGGCACCAATTTCCAATTAGGGTCTAGAAACAACACATTTTATAACACCTATCCAGCTCTTGTTTGTGGTCACTTTTATAGAATTCAACAGAACTCTTAGTATATGACATCACAAATTCCATGCAGCCTCAATTTCAACACCTATATATACTTAGTGCAGTAACTAATTTTGAATTTAGAATCCTGTCAAGATTCCCCCTTGGCCTAGCAAATGTTGAGTGATCTGACAGCTGATCGATCACATGGTGAGCTTCCGTCTGAGATGCCTGAGATTCACTCTTCCCTTAAACATAAAAATTACACTTTGAGTTGGTAAAGTTTCATTTATGACTGATTACATGTGTCATTAAGGACAAATGGCTAAGGGTGGCTTACTGTGCCTCGTTCACCCTTGCCTGAGTCTGATAACAAAGTAACCTGAATGGAACTGCAGGATGTTTAAGTATGTACCATTCCTAGTTCTATAAGCAGATGCAAGAAACTGGAAAAAAATGTTACATGAGGTATATAAACATTTTTTCAGCATTTTAAGGCTCAATTAATAGAAAAGCACATAGGCAGGATTAAAATGAGAAAAATAAAATGTCCCACCTCCCCTCCTTCAAATAAGTCTTAAGGAGAGTTATGTTAATGTTTTAGTGACAAAGAAAAATCAAAAGTGGGCTGTGAGGATAGCTCACAGTGGTGCTTAGCACGCTTAAGGGCCTACGTCCAACTCCCCCCACCCCCTCCGCCCACATGCGTTAGAATAATCATTTCTTCAGACCAATTAGTTTTGGGTCTCCAAATAAATAGGAGACCCTTTTCAACATGTTTGCCACGTCAGTAATAATGGACCATCTAAAAGAGAAAAACAATAGTTGAACACTTTTTTTTAATAGCTTAAAATGCTCTCCTGAGAGATTAGATGTTATAGTATACATTAAATGTCTATGTCAGGGTAAGCCTTCCTAACCTCCCGAGCATTCAGGGTAGTGCCAGGGTGCCCCAAAAGCATCCTCGAAGTCCTCAAAAGCAAGAAAGACTTACAGCCAGGACTAAAACTAATGGAGCTATTTTGGCAACTGAGCTCTCCTGCCTTTCCCTTCACCTCCTCTGTAAGGAAAAATAGCGAGAACACTTCAAATAACTTTCATATTTGAGTTTTTTTTTGGTTTCTGCATATTTTTCTGCTTCATGTCACTGGTAATTGTCCTCCCAGATAAATGTGGACCTGCCACTGCTATTTAAAAAGTTTTATGTCCCTCATTTAAAAAATACATGAAGTCCTAAGAGTAGAATTCCAAGTACTAAGTGTAAAAAAACAGAAATAGAAAATCACCATTTGGCAAACACTACAGTAATGGATGTTAAAATTAGGAGACGAAGGAGAAATAAGAGTAGTGTGTTTTCATGGCCTCAAGTTGCTATCTCCAAAAGGTGCTTCCCGACTGCACAGGGATAAATAAAAATCATACTATGATAGATGCACCTGCAGAGACCACCTTAACGAAACGATCAAAGTGAACATCACCAGAAATGAAACATGTCACCGTCATGCACCTCAGCAGGGTTCACTAAGAAGCACACAGCAGTACTTCTGTGATCTCGATGCTAAAAACATAACCCAAATCTAATTATGAGGTTTCAGCCACAAATCAAATGGAGAGAGATTATATGAAATAACTGGCCTGTGCACTTGACAAGTGAGAAGATAGTGAATGATTAAGGGTGGAATCAGGACAATGTCCCACAACCACGAAAACTGGGAAGGTATGACAGTCAATACCAGGTGGAAGCCTTCCTGCATCTGGGACCATGTAATTGCTACCCATGGGAAAAATGGGAAATGTGTCCCAAGTCTGGAGACCTGTCTCAGTGATAACTTCCTGATTTTTGGTAACTGTACCATGGTTTTTATAAGGTGTTAACATTTGGAGAATCTGGGAGAAGTGATCCTAAAATTGAAACATTTCAAAGTAAGAAGTTAAAATGTTACATTTTTCAAAGTTCATAAAACAAAAGAAAGCAACCTATGGCATAATTACACTGAAAAGAGACTGTTGTGCTACAAAGATACACACCAACCAAGCCACGACTGACAAACTCAAAAGTCTCACTTTGAACAACATGCTTTGTGTTCCCCGCTCCCCTTGAACAAGGTATTGTCAATGATTACATTTTATAGGTAATGTAAATCCCTAACTGATAGACAATAGAAACCTCTACTTTTTACAGATGATTCCAAAGATATGCTGTTGCTACGGGTTATTCAGGCTGGTGGAGAAGCAGCACTGATGCAGTGGCCCTTCCCATCCCGACATACTGCCTACCACTTTATTTACCTTCAGTTCATCCTCCAGTAGAATAAAAACTGCAAGGAAGATGGGTGAGGGATGCAGAGAGGAAACAAAACATGCAACAGGAAACTGTGATTCTCCCAGATCCTGATAACAACTCTTTGCTTTAAATGTAGCGAAAATTACATTTTTCTAGTGTGGACTCTATCCTCTGCTACAGATAATGTATGCTTCTGTGCTCTGCATGCTCTACATAAAACAGACCCAATTCTTTCAGCAACAAAAAATCTTTACTGCATTAGCAGCAATTTCCCAGCATCACAAGCCTTACAGTTTCCTGATCCACCACTATGTGGTAGCGAAGGCAATAAAAAGAATTTGTCAGGGGTTCACTAAAATCTCATCTGAAATGCTTGATCTATTTTTCCCCCCAGACATTGGCCTCAATGAAATGATCCTCACTGGGGAAAAATGAAAAATTCAAACCACCAACGAATGTGCCAAGGCAACCACTTTTACTTTGGTTTTCCCGGCATTGTGGGGCATGCAACAGAAGAGAACTCAGCTGTCAAAGAATGTATGCATGCCCCATCTAGGCAGCAGGACTGAAAGGCACGAGTGGACAGAGATGGTTTTTACCTTGCTGTAGTAGGTGTGCTAGCTCTCAGATTAAATCTTTACGACACAATATGTGTGTGTTTCTTTTTCAAGACATAGTTTTGCTATGTTTCCCATTTCCTGTGCTAGATTCCACTCTCCTGGGCTCAAGCAAACCTCCTATCAAATAACTGAGGCTACAGGAGACGGAGGTGCATGAACTGGCTCTATTATAGTATGACATACCCAAAATCATATTGGGGTTTTCTGCAAAGAATACAGCACTGAGAGGGGTCTAGTGGTGTGGAGGGTTGAAGGCAGATGGTCCTCAGATGGTATGCCTAACTTTGGGACAAGAAGAGAAGTCAAGGAGGGCACTTGCTGAAGGGGGTGGACCTAGGAGCTCAAGTACTGCAGCTGAGGGCTTAATAAGGAGCCTCCCCACAGGGCCGACACAAACCAAGTATACAGATGAAAGGACAGAGCTAATAGTAGGGGCAAGAGAGACTTCACAGCAAACTGCTTAAGAAAACCCTTTCAGGTACAGTATTTATCTGATAACAAGGTACCCGGGGATCCTTCTAAATTATTATGTCATTAAATGAGGGGTTGAGGGCTTGACCCAAATACAGTAGTGGGAATTACATGCACTTGAAGATTGTTTTTGATCTCTGTTAGTCTTCAATGTGGGCAAATATGTGTTACCTTCACTTTTAATTATCATAGCAACTACCATTCTGTGTGGAGAGAGCCTTACAAAGAGAAGACGGAGTGACACAGGCAGATGAATGAGGTAAGAGAAAAAACATCTTGTGAACAAAACTTCTCACAGATGAAACTTCACCTTTCTAGAACTCGACTATCCAACAGATACACTTTCTTAGGGTATGGTCCAGTACCAGAAAGAAACTATGCCTCACTAGTTCTTCAGCCTTACACACAATTATAACAAGCTTAGAAATCCCTTTTCAAACTACTCTCAGCAAAGAGGAAGCAGCAAACAGTCCCCTTCAAAGGAGCTGATTGGGGACAGCTTCTCTTACTACAGCAACTCTATTAAGCAGAAATAAAGACATAAGAAATGATAAAAGCAGGCCGTAGAAACACAGTAAGCATAAGAAACCTTCCACGGAGGGCAAACTGCCTCCTACTCAGCCTGGAGGGCATCACTATTACACATAATACAACAAGTTACATTCACTGATGTTTCTGAGGCAAGAAATGATTAAGTAACAGTCACTAGCATAAGAAGCAAAGTAGCATAGAATACAGGCTGGAAACATTTCAAGCCGCATGGTGCTTGAAGCTACAGTAGTCTCAGCTCTCCCAAAGGCTTGCCTGTATTTTACCTGGTCACTCTTCCTTCTGACCAATATGAACATAGGAGCAGTGGCTGAGCGGCTAGGTTCTTGTTCTCATGGACTTGACGATCTACTAAGCCACACTCAAGATCTACCTTTCCACTAAAATGACCTGGACTTTTGCCTTCAGTGCTGTGCACTGAGCATGGAAGCAGTTTTGACTAAATTTCGCATAGGAGCAACTGAAATTGGTCTATTTAGAGACACTGTAACATTTCGGAAGTCTTTGATTATACAATTTGAGGTCAAGGATTAGTCAACTCCCAAGAACCTGAACATGTGGTCATCATGCTCCTAAGGGCCAAGACATGCACTTGGTTTTGCCTAAAAAATAAATAAATACATAAATAAAAGGACCAAGAGAATTATAGTTCCTCAATTTGCCATTCTTTCTCCTACTTGAGGAAATTAACACATATACTCTCATATTTAATCTATTATATCTTGTAACTGAATCCATCTGTACATGTAAATCATGAATTTAAGAATGTGATCTTTATATCTTAAAAAATGACTTAAGGTTTAAAAGGGAAAATCTTAGGTATCAACCCTCAAAAATTTACAAGGTTATAAAAATCACAATTTAAGCAGAAACCCTAGATTCAACAAAGCCTTTTCTTTTCTTTTCTTTTCTTTTCGAGAAGAGTATCTTTTCCTTCTTGAGGGAAAAGCTTACTGGAAAATTTCACTTTATTGGGTTCTTTCTTGGGGGAAAATAAGCAATACACACTTCTCTCAAATATCTGAGTGCAAAGATTACAGAGACAATGGAGCAAATGAAAATCACCCACTTGAAAAAACAGGTCTATCTCGGTTCAAATCTTGTCTCTATAATCTACCAGGTATGCAAGGGTAAACAGTTTATTTTCTAGTGTTCTGTTGACTCACCAGTAAAACAATGTTGGTAGAATGTATCCCATTGGCTACTGAAAAAAACCTAAATGAAACATATTCTCATTGCTATTAGTACGCAGGTGAGTAGCCTAAGTTTGTACACAGACCTCTGCATGTATGGACGATGTAACAGGAATGATATCTGGACACAGCTCAATCTGAGTATGTTTCTATGCTGGACTTTTTCTCTCCTTCCCTTCTTTACAGCTTCTTCTTGTTTCCTTATAAGAGAGGCTCACTTCTCCCAAGACTGGATTTCCTAATAAGCTAAATGATGGTAAAAATCACACCAAAAACAAAGCAGGTCAAGTGAAGGGAGAACCCTGCTACGGAGAGAGGCTCAAACACCCTCCTTCTTTTGGAAAACTGTGAGCCACCCCATGGCATGTTCCAACACCTTCCTGCAAAGCTGGTCCCAGATGTCAGATTAAGTTTGGAAAGAGGAAGTTTCAACATCAACTAGCCTTGGCAGACACTCACAAGCTGTTCATAAATAAAACTCAGGCAATGATGATAAGGATGGCGATGACGGTTTAAGACGGAAAGGGAGACTTCTCTGTTGGCAGGCCCTGAGCCAAGTGCTGTGCTAGTTCGTTGTGCTGCTCAGTGGAGAACCAGGAGCCAGAGAAGGGCCTTGTCCATGCTTCGTTATTAGCATCCTGAAAGGCAGAGTCTGTGCCTCTGAGCCTGGTGTCCACTGAGCCTTTATTTCTCCATTAAATGGCTGAGATTGTCCTTGTGTACTTGGGTGGATTGATGTTATTTCTAAAGCATGCAATTCATTTCAAGAGGGGAGCAGGAAGATTAAGTTGGAAATATTTTTCTATTGAGAAGAAAAATTAAATATAAGTGGAAATGTTTTCATGAAAATGTTTTTTATATTTCAATGTTTCCCTGGAGCACTCTGATCCCAATACATCATAGGACTGTGTTAGATTAGAAGGAATAAAAGCAAAATGAATTTAAATAAAATTGAAACTGACCAGGCAGGCTTTATTCTCTAAATCTCATGAAACAACAAAGCTGGGGAAAAAAACCCACAAATTAACCAGAAGAAGAAATAAAAATCAATTCAACTAAAATTTTCAACTCAAATGAGTTTCAATTTTATTTCAAAATGTTTAAAATCTAGTTTATTTTTACAGCCACAAAGGCTTTGAATATCCATGAACCAACAGCGACTTGATAGAACCATCAAGACTTTATTGGTTGTTCTCGCTCAGCCATTTTTCTCAGCACTTTAACACACTGGTATCAGTCATAACATATGCTTTGCTCATCTTACAGTTGTTCATACATTATTTTAAGTATTTTCCAAGAGTCAGTATCAACAGGCTCCAAAACTGTGTGTAGTGAAGCAGGGAGTCTAAGCAGTCGTGCTACCTTTCTAAAAAGGTGTATACTACTTTTATTAGTTCTACATATGACAGAAAAAAATAAAATGTGGAGGTCTTAGTTATTATGCTTTATCAAATGAAAACCATCACTAGGAGGAAAATATTTTGTTAATCTGGTGTCTTTATCTGTACTGCATAGTAGCCACTATCTACAAGGGACTGTCCAAATTCAAATTAGTTAAAATTAAACATATTCTAAGATTGAGTTCTTCAGTACCACTAGCCCCACTGCAAATTCTACATAGCTAATGTGGGTTAGTGGTCAGGGCAGGTCTGGCACATTCCTCCAAGGCAGAAAGTTCTATTGAGTAGTACAGGCCTCGGGGAAGAAAGGCACTGTGGGCTTTAAGTATTTATACTTATTTTTAAAAAGCTGTTTACAGAATGGCTTAAACTGAATTTGTGGTTGCTTTAAAGCAATGCTTTTCCACCTGCACATAACTACTTTCCCTAAGAAACTTAAAGCACAAGCCAGCGCACCAACCCAATGTGTATATACACTCTTCTCGGCACCATGTTCAGTTGTACTTTCTATGATAAAATGCCTCTCTTCCCTAATGGAAGAACTTCTTATCCAAAATTGAAGAGAACTCCTGTTGCCAAAAGAGAAAGGATTTACCGGCAGAAGACAGGGCAAACCATTACTTCTACATGGAAAGAACTTCCAAGGTTAACGTGTAAATATTCCAACATATAGCAGGTTATACCCAAGGCCTCTCCCTCCATGCCCACCATCAAGCATCTGTTTCTGTAGTGTCTGTGTTCCCTGTCCAACAGGCAGCTCTATGTAAGCAAAGTGAACATGCTGTTTCCTGTTGCACACTGAGTAGAGCACAATGCCTGGAACAAACAGATGCTTAGATTTTTGTGGAATGATTGAATGAAACTTAAGAAGAATGGTATTTTGCTAAAGAAAAGCAAACATCCTTTTAGAGCCTTGATCCAAATTTTTATATTTGGACAGCTATCCACCCCTTATTTTCAAACGCAAACTTTAAAATAACTTTGTAGACTGACTAATGCAAGCATACACGCTGCAGTTCAGTATCTTCCATACACAGCAATGCTTCCTTCTCAAGGCACAGCGACCATGTAATAATCAAGAGCTGATAGTCACTGTCCTGTGAAAAGCCAGCATGCAAATAGTAAATATTTTATGTATGGTATTTTCATCTGCTTCTCACCTGGATACTCTACCTGCTACAAAGAGAAGGAAATCAAGGCCTAGGGGAAATCATGTGACTTATTCACACCACAAAGTTACAAATGTGTATCTGCAAAAGCTCATGGACCACGCCAGTTAAACTACCCAGATGTAGAATTCTTGCTTGGATCAGGGAGGCTACAATGGTCCTCCATCACGGTTCTGTATCTTCACACAGACAGTGCTTAGCTGAGTACCTGCCCTGGAGGAATTCCACAAATGTTTGCAACAAGCCTCATGGCTTAGGGCTACGCAGCATGGTGGGCCCTGTTAGGACAATTGAAGTGAGAAGACTCAGCACAACCCCTCTCTCCAATGGAAGTGAGGAATCACTGTGACTTTTCTCATGAGGTAGGAGCTCCTTGGCACCACCACCATGTCACATTCTGCTTCTGCAAAAAGACCAGCTGCAGTGACACGAAAGGAGCTGTTATCACTTCAAGTATTATCTTTTCTGGCTAGTCAGAACTTTCACCCAATAGCCGACCATTTTAAAAATACACCTGACAATCAGCAAGGACTAGGTATTGATCAGATAACTATTCTTTCGGGGGGGTCAGACTTTCCTGCTAGGTCCAGTTTGTTCAGTTTCCAGAAGTCCGACCCATGGGCATGTATTTTTTTAAATCACTACTGAAGCAACAGATCCTATATTTATATGTATGAAGAGTTAATTTTTTGTTGAATCAATATTTATCAAGGACTTGCAAAGTTGGGAGTACAGAAGTATAATCAAGGGCATCTGTTCTTACAGGTAAACAAGGTAAACAAACATTAATCAAGTCTCTGGTGAATGATTTCATGTAATTCTCAGTGGTTCTTCTGGCAATCCTATACAGTAGGCAACATTCATGAAAGAAAACCAAAACAACAATTACAATAATTCACACTTCCCAAGTACCTGCCAGGTATAAACTTAGAGCCCGGTGCAGTTAGTCCAGATTAAGAAAGTAGGGTTCAGGGACCAATCCCAAGTCGCAGGTACCACTGCCACACCAAGAATCCCCAACTCGCTGCATCGTTAAATGAGAATGACCTAGGGACACCCAGAAAACTCCATCCTGTGAGAGGAAATGGCAACCTTATGACTTTAGAAGCATCAGTGCCCTACAAGCGCGCAGACAAAATTGAGAGAAGAAAAAAATGGGCAGACGTCTAGTACAGTGGGTATGGAGGGGTCATTTAAATTGGTTCTAGGAGGTAGGATAGAGCCAACTTGCTATTCTGGGAATGAGGAGATAGGGTGAGGTTCTCTATAAGCCCTCATCACAGAAGCACCAAAGAGTCTGGCTGGAGACAAGGCAAAGGCAGGCTCAGGTTAGGTCAGGGAGAGCTCAAAGCCAGGCCAGGGCTCAGCTCTGCTTGCGCAGGGAAGAAGAAACCAGTACACTTCGGTGGGGATTAAACAGTGATTTCGGTTGTTATTTAAAATTTGTCTCAAGTCACTAAAGAGCTGAACAGCCAGGGCTCTTGGGCTTCCCCCACTTATTTGAACAGGAGAAATCTACTTGGCTCCCAGACCTGCTTGCTCTGGCATTCTGCAGCAGGGAAACATGCTTCGGTTATTCAGACGTGACTTACTGGCACTTAGAGGCTGTTGGCAAGGAAAAATGAACAGGCTGACCTGGCCAGAAAGGAGCAGGTGACGCAGAAACCTAGCAAAAGATGAGTTCAGCCTGCCACTCTGAATAAGTAGGAGGCTCACATGATGGGCCACTGAATAAAGAACTGGGAGAGATGATTTGCCAGAGAAGGGAAAGGCCCAGTCTTGGGCACCTCCGCAGGCACAGGGGGGTGGTGCCAGGCATGTTAGCATATGTCAGAGAGCCTTTGAACACTGCCATTTCTGCTGCCATCTCAGGCAGGGAATCCAGGGGCAAAAGGAGGTGAAATCACTGGGTCCAGGTGACACAGACAGAGCCAGAGCACACATAATAATGACATACTTCATTACACTGTCCTTCTGCCTTCAATCACCTGCCCTGTTTGTAACTTCAGGAGGTGGTAAAATGAAGCCAGGAACTTTGTGGCCCTGAGGTGGTGGAACTTTGCTCCGGCTCTCGCCTTCTCCTTAACCTGCTGACACCACATTAGACACAACAACTGCTCCTCCGAGATGAAAGGCAGCTGAATTAGGTTCCACTCACATAGCATGTCATTGTGCAATCATTTGATTATTTGGGGAACACAATCCTTGTGGGGAACAGTATGCAAATGGAGGAGATGACAGGTAAATATGGGAGACAGACAGAGCTATTGAGTCCTAACTCAGATGATGAGAACAACTTGAAATAGGACTCCTGAGGCGTAAGCAGGTTCTGGAAGCTGCTTTGCAAATCCTGGCTACCACATGCCACGCCTCACACATCTGCAACATACCTTCCCCCCTGCGTTTCCCTCATGTTCCCTAGTGTTCCATCACTGAAGAAGTTCAGCATTGCTTCAGGGGCTGGGCGGGGTACAGGGCACCACTGCTTCTACTACTGCATTCCCTGCAATTCTTACAAATGAAAACTAGCCCAGAATCACAGGCAGAACTAGAACCTCAAATCATCCTTCTTATACTGACAAAGTCTCTTGCAAAATATCCCAAACGAGCTCTCTTAATAGATTATTTTTCCATTCTCTTAAAAGAAAAGACTGGATGTCACCTAGACTAGTAGCTTCTAAAAACTGCATTTTTGAACTGAACGCCACATGCTGTCTTTTGCCATCTTGCCTGCGCTTCCTGCTTGGAGCCTGTGTAACAGTGGAACCTCAAGGACCGGAGCTGCTCCGGGCCACGCAAATTCCGCTCCGCATCTTCCAGGCGGCCCTGTCGCAAATAATTCATGTCCACTACGCCCCTACCACACTGAATACAACCACATTGTGCTGGTGGAAATGGGAAACCTGATTCAGATCACAGAAGAAGGTAGAAAAACATTTAGTTCAACACAATACTACCTCTGGGGGAGGGTAGATCTCAAACCGATAACCGCAGAAAAGATCTAAGGCCCATATGAGAGAAAATGCATAGTTAAAACTATGCGATCCAAACCAGCAATAACAACAAAACCCACCCAGCCCTTCCTGGGCTGCGCCTGACTCGGCGACGCTGTTCCCACTCTAAATCAACCTCGCCCATCCGGGCAGGGCAAGGAGAAGAGAAAGGGCGGCAGAAAATGGTGCGTGTCGATAAAGCACGCCTTGTCCCACATGGACAGCAAGAAAAGAAAAACAAGACGGCACAACCCAGCCTCCCTCACTCCGGGGAAAGCAGGAGGAGAAAAAGCCAGAAAGGGGCCAAGGGAGGCAAAGGGAACAGACGATGGGGCAAGGGGGGAAGCCATTGCCCTGCAGGGTATTTTTGTAAACAGCAGCCCGTAATGGCCACGGTTAGAGGGACGGAAAACGGACATGGAAGGAAACGTGTTTACAACTGCGGCGGAGGGCGGGAGGCGGAGGGAGGGATTCCCCGACTCTGCACTCAGCCCCCTCGGCTCCAGAGGGGCCCTGGGCTGGGGAGGGTGCTCGGGCTCCCCACCCCTCGCTTTCTCGGTGGGGGGAGCGTCTTGTTTATGGGGAAGGTTACTCCTCCTCCGCTCTGGTGATCGCGCCCCTAATACTCCTGCTGCATCCTTGCGGGATGCCCACTTGACTGACAGGTACTCCAGCCAATCGCCGCCTGGGGCCCGCGGAAAGGTGGAATTTCCCAACAAGTCGATTGGTCGGTGGGGAGGGCGGGTCCTGGTGATTGGCGTGTTATTCGGAGTAGAAAGTAGTAAACAACCTTGGTCCAGGGGCGACGGGGAGGGAGAGCAGTGCCAGCTCCCCCTGGTTGGCGCAGGGCGGGGCTGGGGAACACATCAGACAAAAGGAACCTCGGCCACTGCGGCAGGGGGCGCGGGCAGGGGCGCCCCCCACCAGGGCGCACGCGAGGGGCTTCCTCCGGAGCCCCTGCGCCGGAACTGCTGACTTGCAGCTTCGCATCATTTTGGTTGGGAGGCAAACCGCAAAGGTTTTGTTTCCATCCTTCCGCTCTTCATCTTCGGGAATTAAAACTCTCCGAAGGGAACGGGAGTCAATTTCATCTCTCCTCTCTCCAGCTCCACCCTCCTAAATCAATTTTTAGTTCTATCTTTTCCAAAGTTGTTTTAAATCCCCGCACTAAAAATTGTTGTCACAACTCACACAATACGCCATTAATGGCAACACGGGTGCACCCGGTGCCCTGTTAGACCTTTTTGCTGCAAGTTTCTGGAGCTGTGATCTCACTCGGAGGTGTCTGAGTTCCAGCGCATATATATAAAAAGAAACTGAGATGCCAGCGTTGGGGTCACCTGGCAAGACATAAGCAGTTAACTTGTTTCCATAGAGGAAACCCAGGGTGTTTCACCCAGGATGCCGGATTTCATGGTATTTCGCTGGCTGGCTTCTTTGACTTGAATCACCTCCATCCATTACTCTGGCCTCAGCATCCCCACAGGTCCCGGCCAGGGAAGCTCCCAGCTTCTGGCATAGAGGCCCTGCTCCCCCAAGCTGCTTCCAAGTGCCTAGTCAGCCTCAAAGATCTACCCAAACCACCATGCTGACTGAGACTGTGGAGAAGCTCCTGAAAGAACAGGGAAGGCGGACACTGGACTCGAGGGAGTCCAGTGCATTTATTTGCCCCGCGACTCCACATTCTGGTAAGCCACGTTGTCAGTCCTGGCCAGACAGCAACACAAGCGTAGAACATAAAAGAAGTGGTACAAAGGCTCCTTGCAGAAAGCAACAAAGTGCACACTGGCCACCAGGAGAAGGGAAGCCTCTGGCTCGTGCTTTCCACAACCTCTAATGTCTTCAGTGGAGCACAAGCCACACAATCCCAGGGAAATTCTCACCACAAATCACCACTGCTGTATAAAGCCTACAGAGCCTGGGGAAAGGGTTCAGTCTTGCTAGACTCCGTGAGCCTGGCCCAGCACCCAAGTCAGCAGTCTCTTTTGCAAGCATGCTAGGCCACACACACCCTTTACTCAGGCTGCTTTTTCTGCTTTCTAGACTTTACCACTGCCTGCCCGGGAGAGGCCACTGTTCTCTGTGGCTCTCCCTGCCTCAGCTATTCCACTTCCTGCTGGACAGTCCTAAAATCTATCTCCCTACCCCTAAGACACGGATGGGGTTTTTAATATTGGATTTCGACTCTGCTTGCAGCTTTGTCTACCTCACAAACCTTGATTTGTGTGTCTTTTTTTGGAGACACACACTTACAATAAGCATTCCAGACTCATCAACATTTAGAGCACTCAGTGGGCATCACTACCTATCTCCTTGCTCCCCAAGACAATCCCTTCAAACAAGTCCCTTGCTGCATGTTGCCCATGCTGCCTGTCCCACTCCAAGTGCCCAGGCCTTCACAGCTCTGCCCCCGTGCATCTCCCAGTGGTTCCCTACACATGCAGTTACTCTTAGATACATTATTTCCTCTGCTAGTCACATCTTTCCTGCCTTCTTTATTTTTTGTTTTGCCTAAAAGTGACTTCCTCCCTTGGCGCACCTTTCCCAAGACCTAGCTGACCCCTGTGCTCCCCCAAAGGATCTCAGAGAAGTCTCCTCTCTTCACTTGCCAGAACAGAGCTACAGAACTACTGCTGCCAGAATCAGAGCCAAGAGCCAAAAGGCAAATACAGAAGGTGGTACCAGCCTATTCCACCAAGGGGAGGAACTCATGCAGTCCTGCTCCAGAGGGGGAAGCAGCCTTGTTTCCTTTCCTCTCTGCCATGGGGACCTCCTCTCCCACACCGCCCCCCAACCCTAAGATGCCCTCCATGAATGGCTGGCTCCTTCTCAACCTTCAGGTCTCAGCTCAAATGTCACCCCACACCCACGCCCACCTGCTGACCACTATCACACAGCCATATACAGAGTACCTCTGTCTGCACCCCAATGTAACTTAGTATATCTTACCCTCTCTTATATACTCTCAAATGGACAAATCTTAATGCATAAAAAGGGTAAATTATTAATGACAAAGTTAGTATTTTCAGTAATTCATCATCCCTTCTTAAACTTATTATAGATAATTGTTAGGGAAACCCTTTCACATAGGTTATTACTTTACATGGCTCAAAACCAAAACAAGCAAAATGTTGACCAGGCCCACTGGTGCAAGCCTGTAATTCAACCACTCTGGGAGACTGAGGCAGCAGTACTGCAAGTTCAAGCCCAGCCTGGGCAATTTAGTGGCAGTTAGACTGTATCTCAAAATCAAAAATAAATGGTCTGAGAATGTAGCTCAGCGTGAAAGCCCTAGGCTCGATCCTCACTGCCACAAACTAAAGGAAACACCATCAAAATACTATATTTTAATATGCAATGTACAGATTACACACACATACACTAAAAACACACATATATATACATATATATTTTAATATGGAGAGCAAATGCAAGGCCCTGAGTTCAGTTTCCCAGCACGTCACAGACTAGGCATGGTGGTTTTAATTCCAGGACTCAGGAGGCTGATCCAGAAAGACTGTTCTGAGTCCAATGCTAGCCTGGGCTACATAGTGAGTTCAGAACCAGCCGGGGGCTATAGTGTATGAACCTGTCTCAAAATAAACAAACAAACAAACATACAGTTATATATTTTAATACATATAGCACGATCTGCTTATTTGGCCTCCACTACACATTTTTTAAACTTAATATAGCCAGGAAAATCTTTCATATTAGCAAATAAAAAGCCTTCACTGCAACAGTTAATAACATTTCCACTGTATAGATAAACTCTAGTTCTGTAATTCTCAACCTTGCCTGTGCAATGAAATTACTGAAGTTTTTATTTATTTATTTAATGAAATGTGTTCCATGTTCTAGAAATTGACTTAATCAGTCTACAGTATGACCTGAGCTTTGAAATCAGAAAGAAAAAGAATAAATCCCCACATACTTCTAATAACAAATCAAGTCTGGTAATGAGTAGTCTAATTTGTTTCATCTCTTGTTGATAGAACAGTCTCCTCTCTTGCCACCTCAAATGACATGAATGAGTGACTCATTTCACTGGTGGGCTAGTGTATCTATGGCATATACACCCCCTTGCAGTATGGGTAACTTTAGAGATGTTGCCAAATTCCTTCACCCAGGTGGGGTACTATTTTGTAGTCCTTCCTCTGTGAGGTCACTGTCTTACAGGGTTGTCAACAGAGAGGGTTGTCAAACATTTTACGTTTTTTTCAAAAAGTGAAAATACAGTATTTCAGTGTAGCTTTCATGTGCATTTCTCATCCAAGTGTGACTGAACATTTTCATATGCTTAGTATAGAAGCTATTTGTGCTTCTTCTGTGAGTGACTGTGTAAACATCCCATATACTATTAAACTATTCATTCTCTCCTTATCAGTTTCTAGGAGCTCTGTTTTACTTTGCTTTTTAAAACTCAGAGATACTTGGGATATTTTCTTGTTTGGCACTTGGCTTTCCTTGTGGCTTTTATTTTTCTTTCATTTTGTTTTTTGTTTTGGTAATGGGAATTGAACCCAGGGGCTCCAACATGCTGGCAAGCAGTCTACCACTGAGCTGAGTCCTGGCCCCTGGCCCTGTTTTTTCTTTGTTTGATTTTCTTGTTTTTAACTTCTGAGAAAAGGTCTTCCTTGTCAAGTTGCCAAGTCTGGCTCAAACTCGAGTATCTGGGATTCTTGGTGTATATCACCACGCCTGGCTTCTCAGCTTATGATTTTCAGTCAAGCTGGGTTTTTCCCCCTGGATTTTAATTATTATTATGTATTTTGGAGAAAGGGTCTCCCTCTATAGCCCAGGCTAGTCCTGAACTCACTATGTAGCCCTGGCTGGCCTCGAACTCACGGCAATCCTCCTGTCTCAGCCTCCTGAGTGCTGGAATTACAGGAGTGTGCTACCAAGCCTGGCTTAAGTGGTGCTGGGAATCAAACTCAGATACTTAGCACTTGTACATGTGCTTGCTAGGCAATCACTGTAACTGCCGAGCTGTTCCTCTAGTCCATTAAATTCAATTCTTAAGAATGTTTTCTTTTCTGGTTTCTGGATTCTGAGTTGCAACTAGAAAGATCTTCCCCATTCCAAAGTGAAAATAAACTAACTCCTGTGTGTTCTTTTATCGTTTGATGTTTACATTTCCACCCTGGATTCATCTGGAGTTTAATCTGGTGTATGACATGTGAACCCAAAGACTGTTTTTTTTTTTTCCCAGAGGGCAAAGGTTACCTATGCCCCAATGCCAGTAAGTGGAGAGTCCTCTTGTATCCCACTGATATGGGCACTAATTTGAGCAAGTAACAAATTTCCACATATATTTGCCTTTGCTAGACTATTTCCCTAATCTGCCTCTTCATGTAGTGGTGCCCATTTTAATTATTTAGGCTTTATGCAACATTTTAACATATGATAAGGTTAGTACTTTTCACAGCTATTGTTCAGAGCTTTTTACTTTTTATGACTGTAGAATCAGTCTGTTTAATTAAAAGAAAAAGACTGTTGATATTTGAATTATATTAAATTTATAAACAAGGAATATTGACCTCTTGTTAATGTTGATTATTCCTGTCTGATAAATATGATAATGTCCTTTCAACTTTCTTACAGTGCTCTTGTTATTTCTAGGTGTTTTTCCTGGAAACGATCTTTTCTACAAGTATCTCCTCACAAGTTACTGGCATACTGTAAGGTAGTGTGATGACAAATTCTTTTACATTATTTCTAGCAGAAGATGTTTTCTTCCGTACCTTAAGGAAAACACAGTGTGACGGAGGAAACAACAAAAAGGTAGAACTCTTAAGTAAACACTGAAATCCTAATCAAGCATCAAAGCAATACATTTTTTGAGGTGTCAAAACAAGGAAGTCAAATGATGTGTGGTGTAATGCCGAGCTTTCTCAGGCAGAATTCTAGCTAGGAGAGAGAGGATGGTGTTCCTCAAGCCTCTAAGGCTGCAGATTCAGAGTTTAGGGGTGGTGGGTGGGGCACACTGATCTAACAAGTACTGGAAGCTGACTGCATGCCTCAGCGGATGCTTAAGGAAGATGGTAATAGCTTATCTCAGCTGCACGTATCTCAGCAACACATGTATCTACACCAGAATCCATAAAGAAAATGGTACTTGAGTATGAATACATAAACTGTGGGTGACAGGGCTGTATTTCACATGTTATGATCATGAGTCTCTCCTGGAATTTTAAGTCAGAAACGGTTTCCTCTTCCATAGTCATGTTTTAAAAAATATATCTCTAAGAATAATCAAATTCTCACCTGAAACATGTATTTTTCAAACCAGAATATTCTGAGTTGATCCAGCAGAACACATATGCCTGGCTTGCGTTCTCTTTCAAGAAGGAATTGTGGTCCAACTGCTGTATGTCACTGGCTGACAGCCCCTGGCTGCCAGCTCCTGCAGGATTTAGCTATGGTCCAAGGCCACACTTCCTAGGATAGTCCCTGGCCAGTAATGGTGCATGGTTATGTTTGCTCACCAAAGGGCCCCTAAAATGTGCACTCTTTCCAAGTAGAATCATGGTCAGGGGAATCTGCACACCCATCATTGCTTTCACGAGAAGTAGCCTTGGAAAACCGTGTACATCCCTAGCTTCATCTCAGTGTCGACCTCGACGAAAACCCAAACTCCAATGAAGACATTCAGTATATTTGGAAAAGACATTAAAATTCTCCCAGACAGTAAGACAGGACCATTCTGGAAGCAGAAGCAGAAAGCCTTCAAATCATATGAGTCAACTAACATGTACTCAAACTTTAGCTTCATCCAATCTTCAAAGTCCTCCAGCCTCCCACATTCCAGGGAGCATTTTCTGAATAATGCACCCATATTTGTTGGTCTGGTTCAATTCAACCCTCCCACAACCATTCTGGGTACCAGGTGTGATCTTTATCATTTTAAAAACAAAGGAAGACTTTGTTGAAACAGAAAAGCAGCATAAATTATATTCAAATACAAGCAGGCCGACATAGTTCCAAAGCCTTTTCTCTCCTATGGTACAGTGTGCAATTCTTTTAGTTTGTCAACATGGGATCAAGGACCTGGTGAGGGTCTGAACTAGCACGTCTTTCCTGAGTACTTGTAGACCTTATACTAAGAAGCCTTGATGGTAACAATGGACTGTTCTGCCTTCATCTTATAAGGAGATATAAAAATAGGCTGCCACGTAATACAGAAATGCTATTCCTAAAACACAGTCCCCATTATTGTTTAAAAAAATACCCTGAGAAGCTATTTGCCTAATTTCTCTTGACAGTATTGACTTCTTTAACTGTTAAGAAACATCCTGGGTGGTGGACAGATTCTTCACCAGCATTCAAACATTCTAGACGGCAGGAGAATAGGATCAGCGTTGCTCTTGCTGAATTTTTTCCCAGAGCCCAGGAGTATCACCCTTTACAACAGCTTGTGATGTCCACCTAGGGGCCTCTGAGAAGATCAGCTTGCATGAACCAGAGACTGGACTGCATCTTGTACTACTAAAGAAATGGACTAACAGACTAGCCAGGAGTCACCCAAATTGTTAGCAGAGCTACTGGGAAAAGATCATTCCTCTAATTGTAGTTAAAGTTATAAGCACAAAAGTAAAGGTCAGCTATGTTTACTCTGAAATTCACTCCCAGCCCAACTATTATTTCCAGATCAGCAGGGCCATTCTGTTGTGCCTGTACCCTGCTCACTGCCTAGGGAAGCATCCAGTGATACTTTTGATGACTTCATCAGAGAAACAGCGAGCAGAAACACAAATAAATTAACGGGAGATACTAAAACTCCTCAACAGCCCAAAGTATGAATGCATTGTTAGCACTACAGTTACCTGCTACTTATGCAAGGCTTATCTGACTGGTATAATTTTAAAAATTTAAAAGCCATTCAAAGAATAAACTTTGATACCAATGTCAATGAGATGGTGGAGAGAGATCAATATAGTTCAAGTTTCTTTCCTTTTTCACTGGTATCAAATTTCCTGGGGTGGGGGGGGAATTAGAATCTCTTTTAGGAACCACGTGTTAAACAAAAACAGCATTTCTTATGACAATACAGCAAAACACAATAGGTAAGGCAAGCCAAGGGTGTGGTTACAATAGAGCAAAGCAAGCCTCCAGCTCGCTTCTCTAACCTTTTATTTTGTAAAGCTGCCAACTCAGTTTTATAGTACAAAAATGTTAGCGAATTAGGGTACATTTAATACTCACTGTATCTACTATGAAACAAGAGAAGATCTCAGAATTTAATAAAAAAACACTACTTTAGAACACTTACGGGCAAATAAGAGCCAGAGCACTAATCACTGTAATTTCCCCGCCACGATCACTAGGTGAGGCATGCAAAAAATTGAAGCAAGTAAGTGATGATTCAGATGCCGTCGTAAAAGGAGAATAAAAAGTTGCCAATCAATTGCAAATTAAGAGTGCTGCACAGCCTCACTGCAAGGGACGGAAATGAAGGAGAGAGAATACACAAGTGAGAGGGGGCAAAGGGGCAGGAGAGACACAGACTCAGTTCCCACGTTGTTCCCAAAAAGCCCCTTGAAGGTTATCATGACAGATAAGATCCTGAATTTGAGTAAATGGGAAAAAAGTTTCCAAAGCACAACTCACAGGACAAGTCAGAGTGCCTTACTCTGCTATTAGTAACAGCACACACTGACTAAGTCCTAGAAGTACGTTCATTCTTCCCCCCTTCTCAGCACTAAGATCCACCTACAATCCAGAGTATAAGAATGGACCAAGTTCTGGGCACCACCTAGACCCCTCCAGGTTACATTTACAAAAGACGTGCAAGGCTCCAGTGGGCACGGCATGTTAAGAGTCTTCCTGGTGCTGATATTTTCCTGCCTTCCTTATCTGTCTCTTAGCTATTTCGGAGGTCTGGAGGTAGGATCACTAAGACTTCAAACAATGCAAATGTAATTATAGTTGGAGCACATTCTCCAACAGAAGGAGGGAAAGATTGGCATTCAGAAGCTGCATTAAACTTTTGGCCTCTTCAAAGCTAAATGAATCTTAGGGAAGACATAAAATGTTCCCCATGATTGATTTAAAAACAGATTTCTTGCAATTAACAGATCTAAATCTATGAAAAAGGAGATTTTTATGGGAATTTCAATAACCTCTTACTTTCTCTAGTTAGTTCAATATAACAGTTACAAAGTGTCTCTATACAGACTGGTAGATGTGCAACTACACCTACAAATACGGTTACACAGCAAAAGTTAATTTTCTATTTTTGATTTCTAAGAATGTCAGTTACATTTGCACAAACATAACAAAGTTTATTTTCAAGTAGACATGGCTGCTAGATTAGGGAAAAATGTACTTAATTGTATATGTTATGACACTCGCGCTACAATCCTCAAATCCTATTTTTTTTAAGACACTGGATTAAGTAGGATTATAAAACATCTCTGGAGAACACAAAAACTTTCAGGACTTCGAATACTCCTCTCCTTGCTTATTCTTATCCCAACACATAAATTGTGACAATTTATTTAAAAGATGAAATTATCAAACTCTCTTTATCATCCAAATTTATATAGACTTGGTATCCTGTTCTTTCTCTGGAATTTCCTTTGCGTTTTCTTTTGTCAGTAAGCTAAATTACTTCTCCTCCCACATGCATAAAAGCATTAATTTATAAAACACATAGCCATATGTTATATCTCATGTAATTCTATTTTACATTTCACCTCTACTCAGACTTATCTACCATGAACAAATAGATATTATTTACTGTAGACAGAATGAGAATTATCTAATGCCATTTACATAGCCATGAATTGATTTTTGATTAATGTGTAAGCAAAAAGCAAACAAACCCATCTGCTCTGAAAACAAACAAACAAAAGGAAGGGGCTACTGCAGAAATTCACAGGAATTTCTGTAGTACTAGTATGTTTCTGCAGCTGGTGAGAACGGATTTTGTCACTGCTCTTAGGAAAATGCACCACTACCAAGAAGATAATTGTCCATATCTGGACGCAGTTTCTTCTCTAGCAACTATTAATTTAATAGACAATTGCTTATGGCTTAAAAAATTTCCATTCTGAAGAAAGTCCAGAAGACCTATAACCAGCAGTAAGTTTCTTCTGTGACGCTCAGTAGTTTGCTCCTTTCAGGGGTCAAGTTGAGAAGGAACACAAGGTAGGTATTCTGTGTCATGCAGGAAAGCAAGTGCTGTGAGAAGTCTAATTTAAATATATCTTCTATACAGAAGAAATTTCCTATTCAGTGCACCTCAGAGATGACAACGCTCGAACCAAAGACAGCGAAATAAAACCAAGAAAAAGCTCTTTCCTATGTATTCTGGCACTCTCTGGGGCCTCCAGCTGTGGCACACATACAGCCTGCCCTACTGGGGCTAGCGGTTCTTCAGCTACACTTAGCGCAGCCTATTCCATTACAGAAAGGAGACAATGTACCACTGCAATAGGTGGGAGTTTCACTAATACCTACGAACTGCTGACACCCCAACATTCTTGGGGGAAAAAGAAATGCAAAAAGAGAGAATAAGTCTAGTGAATTCAAAATAAGCACAGGTTAGGATCTGGAAAGGTAGTATGGCAGGTTAAAGAGTAGGGAGCATTTTCAGCAGCCAAACTGACCAAGGACAGCCTGCCTAAAAGTACAAAATGGACACTCCTCAGTGGGCCAGGAAGAGAAATTTAACTTAAAACTTTAAGACCTAAATTCCACTCCCCAAAACAAAACAGTGATGTCCAAAATTTGCCATATTATCTATACTGCCATTTGCTAACAGCATAAAGTCAAAGGATTACAAGTGAGTTTTAAAATATTTTCTAGGGGCTGGGTGTATAGCCCATGCCCCAGTTCAATTTCCCAGAAGAACATCAGCTGGGCATGCCTATAATTCCAGCAGTGAGGAGGCTGAGGCAGGAGGAATGCTGTGACTTTGAGATCAGCCAGGACTACAGTGACATGCTGCCTCAAGAAACAAACAAACAAAACCCCGCTAAAATGTGCATCCTTACCACTAAAACAGACCCTCAATGACTACAGTTCATGTAGGCTCACAGTACGTATCCTACTCACCACTATACAAGACTGTTTAATTCTACGAGTTTATGTCAAATTGTTCCTTAAAACCTTACACACACACAACACACACACACACACACACACACACCACACCACACCACACACCACACACCACACCACACCACACCACACCACACCACACCACACACGGGCCTAGAGAACAACAACTTAGGTCTTTCTTTGCCAAAGACAGTGAGTGTTTCCTGAGTCCTGATTTACCTTCAACTGATGATTCTGATTTTGGCTTCAGAAAAATAAATGCATGACTGTCCTAAAAGGAAAGAGGGGAAAAAAAAAAACCTTCAAACAAAGATTGTTAACACATCAATTACATCAACCTTTTCTAATTACAACTCTGGATTTCACTATTCTTCGGGCAAAATGAGTACCTTAAGTTTAGAGTGCCAGGTAAACAAAGACTTTCACTGTCCCTATTTCGCAAGTTTGTTTTTACAAACATGCCCCTGGCCCCCAAATCAAACTAAGCAACACAATGGTCCTATTGTTGAGTATGGCCTTGACCTCCACAGGACAATACATTGTTTTTCTCTTAGACCCCTCACAGTAAAATTAGCTGTAATACAGAAGTCCCTTCCTTATCAAAGGCAGTAAAAGAATAAAAACAAAAACAAAGCAAAAAAGAATGAACACAGAATGGATTTCTAAGCTTGGACTGTACAAGAATCCTAGATACTCCGTTTGACAGTAAATTAGAGCCTGTGTCTGCTTTTCTCTGAAGATACAGAGGAAGGGGTTTGTTCTGGAATTTTCTGAAGAGGCTATCTTAGTTACTGTATCAGGTAACATTTTACTCAAAATGTTACTCCTCTGTACAGGAACAAACAAAACAAATGCAAAACACAGAAAAATTAACAAGTTTATCTAGAAGAAGGATGCCAGGATTTGTTCCTTTCCACCAAGATAGAACCCACAACAGTTCTTTTCAGGAAGCCAACTGAGAAAAAGTCCCTGTTCCAGAACTTTCTAACAAGCAGATGAACTTCTTTATAAATGCACAAGCACAGGAGAGGGGAAATGCTAAGGAATAGCAACTCCTGCCTATGCAGCAGATGACCGGAACAGTAAGAAAGAGAAACAAGCTCCTATTCACAGCAAGGCAGCTTGTTTCTCAAATGCACTTTGCAGATGCTTCTACAAGTTGTTGTTTCTATATTTTAAAGGCACTCAATATGTAGAGTATTTGTTAAACACAGGCAGAATCACCAGCCAAGCCATACCCCAGCCGAAAATCCTTGTTGATATTGTCAAAGATTAACATGGGGCCAGGAAGGATGGGAAAGGACAAAGCCAAGTGTTCAGAGATCACATCAGAGCAAAAGCTAAGCCGGCTGCTGGAAACTCTCACGTTGCCTTAAGTTATTATTATTATTTTTTAAAAAAACTCATCTCAAGAGTCAGTGTCCCATCAGCACTTTCTAGTATAGTGCTACAGTTTGTCAACTTCTACTGGCCACAGCAAATGGCTTTTCTGGTAGCCTGTAAAAATATACCAAGTTAAATTCATTATGATGGCATAAGACTGTACTTTATTACACATTCACACTTTGAATAGCAATTTATCAGCAAAGCAAGGCTTACAGTACCTTTTCTCCCATAACTCCTTTTTTTTTTTTTTTTTTTTTGCTAAAGGTTGTTGCTTACTCACTTTTTCTCACTTGCTTAGAGGATACCAGAAGGAACAGGGTACCATTTAAAAACCTTATTTTACAAACATAGAAAGCAAGATCTGAAGGTTCCAGGTTTGACAAAAGGACACACTGTCTTGACAGTTTCCCATCATAAGGACTCTCCCATCATGTGCTGCGGTGCTCATTTAACACATCCCACTGAAATGTCTCCACTCAATAGGAGGAGAGGCTCTATGATACCTGCCCACCCTCATTGTGTAGGGAGCAATAACACCTAGAAGGGACAGAAAAGAACAGAAAGTGCAATTGAAATTATAAAGGGAGAGTGGCTGGTGCACGCAAACATCAATTACAAGGGCCACGTCAAGCCTGGTGGCAAAGTCTACTTTTCAGAAGAGACCTATGAAAAGAATAGCTGGGCCCAGTGGCACAGGCCTGGAATCCTAACACTCTGGGAGGCTATGGTAAGAAGATGTCAAGTTCAAGCCTAGCCTGGACAACTTAGGGAGACTTAGTCAAAAATAAAAATGGGCTCAGGATATAGGTTGGTGTGAAGGCCTTGGGCTTGATCTCTCCCACTACAATACTGCAAGATCATATAGTAAAAAACCTAGATGGTATGAGTTCACTTTAGATGACAAACAAAATGAGAGCAGGCAAATCTTTCCTAAAGGAAATCAAGAGCCAGTGACCATTTGAGCAGGCTGTGGCACATACCAGGACCAAGGAGCAATGGGTGAGCACCGCTTAATGCCCCTGGGGGAGACCGTGCTACAGAAGCAGGACATGTGGCAAGTCCCACTGGATGCTACTCCTGGAACCTAGTACAACAGGCTGGCTCAGAGAAGACCCTAGAATGAACAAGTCCTTAGTGGGGGGCGTCACTCCTCAGCTGTTATGAGAATCTCCATGATCTCCACCGTCAGGGGCATAGTTTTTGCCACGAAATCTACAAAGATAGTAAATATGATATTTCAATGAGGAGTGGTTGTCTTTCTTTACTCAAAGCTAATGGGAAAAATCTGAAGTCTGAGTGGTGTTTGAAATCACATTTTCATGTCTGAGGTATTGAGAGCTGAGCCACCACCATGTCTATCCGTACTTCCCAGCCTCTGTGTGTGTGTGTGTGTGTGCGCGCGCGCACGCGCATATATGCCGCAGGTAGGGATGGTGGTGATAGTTGGTGGGAGGGACTTTTATTAAAAGGCAGTAGGGAGTAGAGTGTAAAAATATATTCTGGAGCCAGACTGCATTCAAACCTTGGATCTGCCACTTACTAGCTGTGTTCTTTTCATCAAACTACTTAAGCTCTCTGTGGTTTGATAACCTCATCTCTAAAGTGGGAAAAGTAAGGGGGTCTATGTGAAAACTGAGTTACGATATATAAACAGTATATGCCAATGCTTACTCTAGCATTGGCACACAGCAATAATCACAACACCTAGTGTACAGTGGATGCTAAGTAACTGTCAGTTCCTGTTATCATCTAGGTGTGAGCTCCATAGCAGGAGGTAGGTGAATCTTTGGATGGCTTGGCAACTACAGAGTTAGTAGACACTGCTGCTTGTGAAACCCAGTGAGTGGCCTGTTCAGTCCTTACTCAGCCTCCACTCACTCCCCCTGCCCATGGCCTTAGCAGGAAGGTGAGGCCGAATGGGGGCTGAAACAAGCGAAACTCCCCCAGCAAAAGTCAGAACTCAACCTCCCTCACAGACACCAAGGAAGACTCTTGTATTTTTCCAGGGTCTGCTGAGTGATCACGGGAGAGCCAAGGGACAGGAGGACGCAGCCTCCAGCAATGGCTCGCGAGCCCGGCTCCTCCCCCAGAACTGCAGCCAGAAGCCTTTTGGCTGGAACCTTATTTAAGTTGTCCTCTGTCCCGTTCCTAAGGCTCTACAGGGATGCTCTGAGCACTGGGATGTGTGAATAAATAGGGCTGAGTGGGGCAAGTGGAACACTCTGATCAGATCAGCCTGGCTCACATCACCCTATGACCACAGACGCTGGGCAAAAGCATGAAAAGCCATGTGATGCAGGGGCACAGGCTCCAAGAAGCCATGCAGGAGGAGCCTGGCCCGGCTGCCACCTACCTAATCAAGAGCAAGTGTAGAACTCGAGAACAGAAACACACCCATCTCTAGCCCTCTAATGCCCCAGTTACCTGTCTTCCAATATACCTGAGAATAGCTTTAGTTCCTAATCCCTAAGGTAGCATTCCTAACTGTAAAACCTGAAGCAGGAGGCAGAAAACTTTCACGAAAGTTTCAGTTTTCCTTGCTTTATACGCAGGATACAAAGGGCATTAAGGTGCTCACCTTTACAAATACAGCTAGTATGACCACCATTCGTGCTGAGGACTCCGTCTTAATCTCACACCCCTAGTAGCTGTGCATCAATAACAAATCATCAGCATCATTTGGTAGCATGTATGGGAATGCATTGCTCTATCTCTCTGCAGAACAAGTCGGCCTGTTGAAAATCTGTGGTAAATCCAAAGAACGTGGCTAACTGAAATCAACAGATAATCTTAGAAATTTCTTTGAACCAGAGATGTCAACTTCCTTTTTTTCTAACCTTATCTTGTACTTCTGATAGAACTCAAAAGAGGTACACCATACTTCCTTCACTGATCTTCTAATGCTTCTATGTAGATGCCAGCAACCACAGAGATGGTCAAGTGCAGACAGCTCCAAGTAAAATCAAGTAATGAGTCCGGATGATGCTCTAAATTGTTAATGACAAAAATATGAAAACTGTGTCTGGCATCCCAGAGGACCAGGAAGGCTAGAGTTAGAAAATCTTAAATTCCTCCCAATAAAGGTAAACTCAAAATAAAATTTAAAAACATCCTACTAGGGCCTGTTTCTAAAGAAGCAATGAAAAAATATATTAGAAAGATTCTCAGGCCATGAAAATTATTTTGGAAAGATTCCAACAGGCTTGGCAGTTCAATAGATCCAAGTCAGAAGTGGGGTCAAGGGACCTCCTAGCATCTCCATGAGAGCAGATTCTGGGGATCCAGTTGTTGTCATCCTTCCAACACTTAAAAGACATCTCCATTCCTTATGAGTAACCAGCAGGCACCTAGAAGGTTACCTGGAGAAAAATGTGTGGAAAGAGAGCATTCAGGGTTGAGCAAGGGTAGCCTTCTTCCTTCCAGGAAAACACGTATGAGTAAATGTAGAGGCATCTAGAATGCTGCTATTAGAATACAGAAATAATAATTGCTACAGATAAGCACCATCAAAGGGCGATGAGATTAGTATTTCCTATCACCAATGTGATGAGAAAGTAAACATGTGCATCGTCTCCAAGTCTTCACTTTCCAAGACAGCATGGACCTAGGGGAAAGCAGGGAATGTACAGATAAAAAACTCAGCGAACACCATCTGCCCCAGGTGACAAAGGCTAGAATCACCCACCCCACTGCAGGTCGCAGCAGTCTCCTGCCAAAAGTATAAACCGAGTTAAACGATGGAAAAGATCAGAGAGATGCTGGTGAGGAGGATTTAACACAATTAGTTCAGGACTCTTCCAAAGTATCGAGGTTATGAAATTTTAGAAAAGACAGAGAAACTGTCATAAATTGGGGGAGATTATGCAAATATTGTAAATAAATCCATGAACTGGGGGTGGGGGGACGGGGCATCAGTGGATGTAAATGGGTGAAATCTGAAGAAAGACTATAGTGGAGAGCATTGTGCCAATGTTAACTTCTTGGTTGTGATCTTTGGATTATGGTTACATAAGATTTTAACGTTAGGGAAAGCTGGGTGACATTTCAGGAACTCACTGTGCTGTTTTTTGACTTTTTTTTTTGTAAGTCTAAAATTACTTCAAAATAAAAAGCTAAGGAGGAGGGAAGAAGAGACTGACTCTTTAGCTTGTTTTATCCCTGGTGACCGGGGCTACCCTTGTTACAAAGTTGTTGGTTTGGGTCCCAGTTCTGCAGCTTTCGTCACCTGATGGATTTCACAACTGCTGGTGCCACTGATATTACACACTTGAAATTCAAATTGAGCAGAGAATAAAGGAAGACCACAAATGAAGAAGTCACACTGACACTGAGGAAAGAGGAACTACTGACAAATTTTAAAATTCTAAATACTTCACCCAATCCACCTTCAACACTTCAGTGATTTGGCCAGAATCCCAAACAAACACTCCTTATTCAAAACTTGGCTTTGGAGAAAATGCAGTTCTAACAAACTTTTAGGAAGTTACTAAAGGATGTGAAGGCTTATTTTACAGCAGTTAGTTCCAGCAGTGATTTGGAGACCAGCACTCTTCCCAGATCCCAAGCACATCGAAAGCTGCCCAGATCTGCTTTTGATTCCTTTGTAATTCCTGTACAGACTCATTTCCAAGAACTGCAACTTTCTCTATTTTGTGACCTACTATAACTGGACCTTAACTTTCCTAAACTGCAGAGTATTCTCTGCTTGTGTAGGTCCATGCTTGGGGTCACCTTTCTTCTGCAGAGAGAAACTAATTATTTAAAGAGAAAATGTCTACTTAAAGACAGACTGACAGACAGACAGATTCACACACACACATACAGATACAAAATCATCCATCCCAACCCCAACAATGTCTTTCGAAAGGAGAAATGTTTCCACTGTACAGGTAAGAGCTAATGATGGGTTCATGTGTGTTCCTTCCAACCAACAACCTACAGGTAAGACAAACAGGATTCATTGCATACTACAACAGTCATCTGAGAGCATAGCCTTTAAATCCTGTATGTGTTGGGTGCCCTCTTATTCAGGGTCATATGAATTTTGTCTCAAGATAAGCCTTTTTTTTTTTTTTGATAGTTCAACATTCTGCCTCTAAAAAACACAGGCAAGCAACTAGTTGTCCAGGTATGTCCTCTGATATGTTCCTTCTAACAAAATCCACAGCCAAAATTGGCAGTCACTGACACAGCAGGTTAGGTGCAAGTATTATGTATTATGAAGACAGGTATTGAGTCTTATTGCTAGATTCATGTCTGCTAGTTTATAGGGCTGCTGTAAATGCCACGGCCCAGCTACCCTTCCAAGTCCAGACGCAAAGAGTGGTCTCAAGCTAGCTGAACCACCCAGGTCTGGCTCACCTGGAAATGCTCTATCCAATACATGGATCTGCAAAGGAAAGAATGTGTGAATATCCCCAACTAATAGAAACTGCTTTGTTCTTCAGATATTTCTGGTAACCCCCAGAATTCAATGTCTTTTCAGCTTCGTCTGTGCCAAAAGGAATAATAGTTTTATTGAACCCACATATCATTTCTGGTGAAGTGTTGAATAAAGCAAAAATAAAAACCTAAGTAAATACCAAGGCAAGAGTTTTGTTTGTAGCCAGAATCTGATCTTTCCTGAAATAACTCACATAATGCAAAGCACAGATTATACTGCTGATGCTTCTATTTTCTTAAGTCATTTCCCCTTAAACATAAACTCTAACTGTTGTGACCAGCAGAAATGAGTCCCCCTTAATGCTTCTGCCACCTGTACTCCTGAGGCCCAATAGCATGCCAGATACCATGGTGATGCCCAGAGTACAAAGGCAGGGGTCTGGCTGGCGAGCTCTACAAACATGAACCCAAAAAGGCACAGTCTAAAGGAGGATCGAGCTGTGAATGCATAACTACACCACAACACAACACATCATTACATGCTATGGAGACAGAACAGACTTACTGCTTGGAGTCAAAGAGGAAGAGTAGTTAAGGGCAGAGAGCAAGTTTTTATTAGGAGATGTCATTTACTGAGTCCTTCTAAACCAAAAGAGCAGAACTGATCAAATTCTTGTATTCAAGGCCCATACTATTCATCAACAAGGAGACTTCAGCTGGAGTTATCACCATCCAACACATAAGTTCATCTGAGGATCTCAACTGTGCAAGCATGAACATTTTCTTGGCTGCCTGTAGCTAGCGCATTTATGAAAAACAGGTTAAGTTACTGGCTTCAAATTACTTTTTAATAAAAAAGGCAAACAAACAAACAAAACAAGCTTAGGATTTAAGATTTTTCTTTTTAAAACATGGAAAATAATCTCCTTGTCAAGAACATGCATGATTAATGGTTTCTGTGATACAAGCTTGGGTTTCCATATTACTATTACATGACATTTTCTAACAGCTTGTAATTACCCTAAAGGTTCTTTTGAAACTAATGTGCCCCCTTCCCACACCTATCCCCTTAAAAAAAAAAATCTCTGAGTAATTGAAGGAAATTTTAGACTCATAACTATACACAGGTCATCCAAAAAGAGAAGTACTATCAAGTAATCTGTATGAAATTATGAAGGTATTACCATCAATAGAGAATTACTCACTTCCAAAAAACAGCTGATGCAAACAGTCATCTCTCAGTGTCCATGGGGGATTGGTACTCTCAACCCTGTAACTAAATCTGAGTCCACTCAAGTCCTTTATAATTTATTGGTGAAGAATTTGCTTAACAGTCCAGGGTTATCTTCAGGTATACTTTAAATCAAATCATCTATAGATGAGTATAACACTTAGTCATGTAAATAATGAAGATGTAATTAGGTGTCATACTGTACTAGTTAGGTAAAATGATAAGAAAAAGGTCTATTATGCATGTTCAGTACAGACATATTCTTCTTTCAAATATTTTTGCAAGTGGATTGAATCTGCAGTTGTAGAACTTGTGGATACAAAAGGCGTCAGAGGGTTAGTATAAGCCAGTTATTAAGAAGTTGCCTATCTGCAGGCCATTCTGAGACTAAACTAAATCAGGGTGACCAGATCAACTGGTGGAACTGAATGAACCAGTCAGGTTAACAGAATACTAAAAGCCATTATTTATACCAGCTGATGGTGGCTCTCAGAGATGACACAGACAAGGTCCAGAACAGAATATGATACAACCAGGCATGTTCTACGTGCTAGTTCTTAAATGTTCCAGAGAGGGTGCACAGAACTTAACTGTTCCACACCGTTATTGGACAGCAGGGAAAAGTGAAGGAGAGAGAGATCAAATGAGTTGAGAAGAATTTGGGCTGGCTGACTAGTTTACCTACTATGGCCTCCTACACTGTGTCACTTTATTATCAGTTTCAGGAGACCATGCCAGTGAATACCTCAAATCAAAGTGACTACTTTTAGACAAATTTAAACCTATCTCACGTAGTGTCCACCGTCTCCTCCCAAAAATGGCCAGTATGAAATCTGATCTAAACCTACAGAAGAAGCTGAAGGTGTGGCTCAGTGGTAGAATACCTGCCAGGTATATATGAGGTTCTGGTTCAACACCCGGCACTCAAAAACAAAAGTAAATAAATAAACCTACAGAGCTACAGTTCAAAATTCAGCTCCCCAAGTAAGACTATGAATGAAAGAAATTACTGTCACATGCAGTGACTATTTAGGTTCTGAAACAAACTGATGGTTGTGTTATCTGCAATCAAGAATTGGTTTCACAAGCCTGTGAGTAACAGGGACCAGGTTAACGTGCCTGAAATTCTATAAACCATAGCTTATGTTACATTAAGGTCTTTGGTAGGCATGGCAAGTAAACATTCTTTAGAAAGCCAACTCCTAGATTCCAATTTTGCGTAAGATAATTAACTGAATTAACAGAAAAGGGCCTATTCAGGAACCACATCTACGTTAAATTTGCTTTTCTAGAGAAAACTGTATAATCAAGATCAACATAGTTAATTCACGGTCACAGACAGTGACAATCCACGAAAGCATTATCCTTAGTTCTTCAGGCTATCTGAGTAAGAATAAACTGTCCAAACACATGGCTTAAAAAAAAAAAATCTAGCTTGTAATGAAGTTAAACATCTCAGAAGTAATTTAATAATATAATCTTACAAATTTTCTGTACTGGCCTTTCTCCTTCATTTCATGTTTTTTTTTTTCTCTTTCATTTTGATATGTAATGGGCTTCTAGGATGAGCTAGGGCCTCTTAAAGAATAAGACACTGAGATTCCTGCACCTGTGAGGTTGTTGGCGTGTACTAAGACACATCTACCCTCGAGTATCCTATGACACAAGCTCTACCCTTTAAAATTTTACACTTTCTGGGCTGGAGGAATGGCACATTAGTTAAAGCGCTTGCCTTGTAAGCACAAAACCCTGAGTTTGATTCCTCAGCACCACATAAAGCTGGGCACGTTGGCACATGCCTGTAATCCCAGCACTCAGGAGGCTGAGGCAGATTTTTCTGCGTCCAAGGCCAGTCTGGGCTACACCAGTGAGTTCAGGACCAGCCTTAACTACAGAGTGAGACCCTTTCTCAAAAAAGAAAAAAAAGGTTTACACTTTCCCTGGATATAGAGAACCTCTTTCCACTGATAAAAAAGAGAGAGAACTAAAGGGCCAGAAGGCAGACAAAAAGCAATTCAAGTTCTTGGAGTTTAGAGGAAAAGGAATCTCCTCAAGTCTAAAGAAAGGGAGCAGGACACATGGAGAAGACAGTGAAGGCTATTTCCAGCAACAGCAAGAGAGCAAGAAGGCACCCAGACAGGAAATGTTCGTGGCAGATGCCAGTGCAAGGGGCAAAAGGCTCCATGGGGGTTAGAAAGAAGGTGTGGGGTTCTAAAATAGGTAACAGCAATCTACACTCATGTTGGAGTAGAATGAACACACAGGAGGCAGGCGAGGTAGATTTCGATAAGGAGGAAGTATCAGGGTAGGAAACTTACTTAGGAGCCCATAGCAATCCTGGGGTAGGGTAATGGTGGGACAAGTGGAAGAGAGCATTGAAGGAGAAAAGAAATCAGCAGAATTTAGTCACTGAGGGTAGATGCCAACATTTTGAGTGGAGGCCAGTAAATCAACTGCACAGTCCAGAATACAAGTTGCCTTCGAAAAGCCAACATATATGATTTTATACATGTTGAGTATGAGATGATGGGAGGATTTTCCAAAGCATGCATCTGGTGGAAGCAAAGATGTGGACAAAAATGAAAAAGCCTCAGATGAAACACATGGTTGTGGTCGTGATGGGTAAACCACTGACAACCGCCACCCTATGCAGACAGGAGGAAGGAATGCCGCTTCAGGAACTGGAGGAGGAGGTGGCAACATTCTCCAAGAGAATACAGTTTAATTAAGCTGAAATGGGTCCACTTAGGAAGAAGAAAGGGTGTCCCAGTCCAGGACACAGTGGGGACAAATGAACAAGACATCAAAGAGCAGGTCACTTCATCCTTCTGATCTACATATTAGAAAACTTATTGAACATGTTCATGGTGAATATTTGATGAGCAGTCACAACTATCCATCATTAGTCAAAACTATATGGCCTTGTCCATTATATTTAATAATACCTCATTTTTTTCCACAGTTATTTCATAAGTAATCCTCTAATAAAGAAAAACTACACAGTAAAGGTATCAGATTTCACCAGAATATAGCAGTGGTCAATTCTGGCCCATTTGAGATGACATGGTCACTAGTATTTGTACATTAAATTTTTCTGAGTCAACAAATATCCAATATTAGAGCTACCCATTTTCAAGGTCATAATTGCTGCATTTAAAAGACTGAGAGTCACAGACTGTCCCCAAACAGTGGGAGCCCTCGTGGTCTGGTTCTCCCAGGATCCAAGAGCTACAGTGTTCTGCTTCTATTTACAGCACCGTGAATGCTAAATAGAAACGTTAAAAATTATTCTACAAAATGAAGCAAAGTAGACATCAGCTCCCTGTAGATCTGAAGCCGTTCACCACTCAAGTTGGGCATGCAAATACATTCCCAAAAGCAGATTTCTTGTCTGTCATCTTTAACCCTTAAGATCCTACTTGCATAACACCCAAATAAGGGGACAGAAAGAAGAAACCAACCCTAAGTAATTTTTAAGGTTGTCGCAGCAATTGCTGAGAGAAGATCATAGAACAATTTCATCAAAACAGTCTCTCTGCTACTCAGCATCACGCTACCTTAGACATGGAAGACGTTGGAGGTATGAAGGGGAAAGGCACCTCAGAAACAACTGCAATGACAAGAAATCTAGCAAAAAATATTCTTCTGTCACAAAACATATCAAACATATTTAAAAAACAATATCAAGACCTCTTTAAAGCAGACGTGGTAAAATGACTTGTTTGAAATGAAAGTATGAATATGTGATTGTTTTTAAATTAATGAAGCTTTTTTTTCTCTTTGGAAGGACTTAACAGGAAGCAGTATCCTACGGAGCCCTGAGGGACCTGTTTTAACAAATAAAAATAATGTGCAATCAGGTTGAAGACTGTAACTAAGTGCTTCTGAGAGTGTAAATGTAGTTACTGTCAAGAAGTAGTTCAAATAACATCAAGTTTACGGAAGAGGTTCTACGGCACTTAGCTGAATTGGTCAATCCTGCAAGGCAGTGGGACAGTGGGATGATCAAATGCACTAATCGGTACACGTTAGACACACCCTAGGTTTAAAATAGCCAAAACCTCCAAAATGGAAACATACAAACATACATACTAAGCAAATACATTATGATAAATATGTATTAGAAAAAATATTCGCTTTGGGATTCCTTTAAATAGTAGGTCTTATTCATGCTTGTAAGTGTTTCTTCACAGATCATTAGCTTCCTTGCAGAGAAGCAGGGTGCAGAGACCACTCATACCAGAGCGCCTGCAGCTGGAGATCTACGGGAACGTGCTGAGAGGGGTGCTGGAAGGCCTGCGTTCCTTTCAAAACATTTCAGCTCATCCATTTCTCCCCGTGGTTTTCAGAGGCGACACCGCCCCCCACATGAATCCAAACAGATGTACAGGAAATCATATCCACAAATAAATTTTCTGGCTCCCTCATGCAACTAACGGCCACCCTACCCAGAGACCGTCACAGGGATCTGAGTAGGGTGCGAAGACTTACACAAGTGGGCAGAGGGCTCTTTGTGGCTCTGTTTCTGGCTGGTGGTGAATTAACAGTGAACAAACGAAAAGTTCCTGGCAGCCTCTGGGGAAGCCAAACATTTGGTCCAAATATCTAAGGTATTGGAGAGACCTTAAACTTAACACCTTCTTAAAGAAACAAAAAACTAAGCAGTCCTGTTCACAAAATCCCAAGGCAGTGATGACTCTGTGAGATGCTCCAGACTCAGGACTGACCATTGGGTGGGACACTTCTCTCAAGCTTCCTGGTTTTCTTAGATCTTATCTGAATGGCCAGACAGCTTTAGGGGGCTGGGACAGGGGAGGAGAACACATATCTCTTCAGCCCTCGCTTTCTATCCCAGAATATAAGAAGAACACATGCTTTCCGATTGTTACTAGCAGTTTCAAAAACCACATTAAATCAGCTAAGACAGAGTTACTCCTTTTGTAAATGGCCTTTTAAACCAATTCACACTATCTTTAAGTACCTGAGTTTACCAAGTCTCAGGGGTACCTTGTAAGCATTAGAATGATACTTAGTCTTGGCTTTTTATTTTTTAGCCCATAACTGTTTCCAGCATAACTCATTAAGAATATCAACATCATCTACACGGAACAAAAGGATCTGGTTTCAGGGGGTCTTAATGAGACAAACATAAAGCCTTTGTGAACAAGGTTACATGGTACTACATGGTATGAAGCCAAATCCCTCTGGATTCAGTTGGGAGGGGGGTGGTACAAACACCCAGTCCATGTATTCTGCATGGTTCCCAAAACCTCCTAAATATCAATGAGTTTGAAAGTGACATGAAATGTCACTGTCATATTTATTATTCATTCTCAGATTTGGTGGTGGTAGTGGATAGAATTAGGCAAAAAATTTTTAGCCTACAAGACTTTTAAACATAAATAGAGTTTATTCTGGGCACTTAAATTCAAATCTCAGTAACACAGCAATTACATTTTTAAATAAACTATATGCATGTTCTTGCTTCTAAGGAGAGGGTTTAGTGGGCTATGAAGACAGCCTAATCCTAGGCAGCCGTATGGCCGGGACGATTATAAACCCCACCGACTGCCACACATCACAGAGAGCAAACTGCTCCCGGAGCAAACCCTTAATATTTTATTGCCTGTTCAGGTGCTCTGGCACTTCTGAGATATACTTGTCAGCAACAAAATACAGCACTTCCTTCTGTCTTTATCACATCGGTTGCCAGACAACTACAAAGAGCTAAAGTGGGTAATGTTACAGTAAACACTTCCCTAAAACATTTATAGATGTCATTGATAAACAATAGAAATTTAAAAGAGATACAAATATACTTCTGGAACCTTAAATCTTCCTTCCACTGAGGCCTGAGAACTTAAAAGTCTTCATACACCTGGCAGAGGAGAAGGAAAACAAATTCCAAAGAAAGTCTAGATTTATGGCCTAAATATGTCTTCTTCTAGAATATTCAATGCAGTTAAGCTATAGTCATTCCATATACTTTGAGAAGGCTCTTCCACGATAAAGTACAGTAGTTGCATCTTTCATTGCAGCTCACATAAATATCATTTTGCTTTCAGGAAACCAATTATAGAACACTAAATCATTTTTACATTGCATTCCAAAAATCTTTAAGTCGTAACATGGACAGTGCATAGAATCACAAGAAAAATATAGCTTACACATTCTATCATTCACTCTTACATAATGAGCGAGTTAAATCCCTGAGAACGTGCTACAATGTGTTTGGTTTTAAAAATATTTAGGTTATGTTGTGCATTCACATAAGTATTAGACCCAATAAATATTTACTGAACCCCTGTGATATGCAGGTACAGCTCTTGGAACCTTATTTCAAGATGGTGACCACTCCCATCATAACCATCTGCTTTACCGGCACTTACTGTCATGGCAGGCTCTGCCATACACACTCAATACACAAGGAGCAAAATGTTTCATGCCCACATTTCTGAAGAGTGGAGACTATCTTCCCACTTGATGGGTATGGAAAGCACTGTTCAAGGGTGTAACGGTAATGCAGGTGGGGAACACTACAGGATCTCAAATCCTTCTCCCATACACTTGACCACTAAGTTTTCCAGGCCATGCCAACTTTGTGAAATCAAAGAACAAACAACAGAATACACAACCAATCTTAGGAAAAAGACTGCAGACTACAATGGCAACCAACTGCTCACGGGGAAGGAAAAGATGTTCGTGGGAGGGAAGCTCAAATAAAAAGCATAGGAAGGAATTCCAGTCAAATACAGGAAAGAGAGCGCAACGCCATGAGAGTGGAGGCAAGGGTGGAGCAGTGTGTCAGGATCTGAGGAAACCTGTCCAGTGGCCTGTACCTTCATCGAGTAGCAAAAGGTAAATTTAGGGAGAAGCTGAGTCTAACAGGACTTTATATGACAGACAAGAATGAACCACTGTGAGTTACTGTAAACAGGTGAGCATCTTCATCAGAGCAGCAGTGTAGCTAAAACAGCCTGGTGGGATTTATAGGTGTTGAATATAAGGAGACCACACAGGAGGCTGCAGTAGGGTAAAGGTACCTGGACTACAAGAGCAAGGGTCAACAGGAGAGCCACCTCCAGAAGAGTGAAGGGGATGGGGTGGGGGTGGGGGGATACCTGGCTAACTGTATGAGTCACTTGATACTCACAAGAAGAGAAACACGGCAGGTGGGCACACAGGCATTTGCTCTCTTCCACGGTGAAAGCCCTAACAGCATCTTCCACTCCAAAATGGGCTGCAGTCAACAAGTCCATTCAGAATCATTCCACCCTCTCACGTTACCGCTCTTGGCTAAGTCACAGACCCATTTTTAATGAGACATGTCTTATTTCAGTTTTGCTTGACCACAACATTCACAAATGACTGAATGATAACAGACTGGCACAATAATGTTGATAATTTTACGCTATCTGGTTGTCAATTTCATCTTCATTAGCTTTGTTATCATTCTCTCTCTCTCTCTCTCTCTCTCTCTCTCTCTCTCTCTCTCTCTCTCTCTCTCTCTCTCAATACGCTCAAAAACAGTAGTTTACTAGCCAGGCTCCTTAATATAGGTCTGTAATACCAGCATCCTGAGAGGCTGAGGCAGGAGAACAGCAAGCTGAAGTCTAACCTGGAAAGCTTAGTAACTTAGTGAGATCCTGTCTCAAAATTAAAAAAACGTTTTAAAGTGGTAGGGCTGAAGATATAATTCAGTGTGAAGTCCCTGAGCTAAATCCGCAGTACCACCAAAAAAAAAAAAAAAAAAAAAAAAAAAAAAGTAGTTAGCAAAGTTTGTTTGTTTGTGTATGGTGGTTGTCTTGTTTATTTAAACCAGGGTGGTCCAGAGCAGCAAATATTTTCTGGAAGACTTTTAAGGACTGGATAACAAACAGAATGTGTCACAGCTGTGCAGAAACCCCTGTGATAATGGAACCAAGAAGTTATGGTTGTTAAGCTTAGTGAATGTAAAATCAGCTTAAATTCATGGGTCTGACACCTGGAAAGGTGCCACAGTGCTCAGACCATCCCTGCCTGGCTGCCACCTTCGAATCGAGTCAAACCAGACACTAGCCCCCAATTCTCAGTCAGTAAGGAATGTTTTTGGCCAGATTAATAAGACAGACCAAAAAATAAGCTTTGAATTAGTCTTAATACTTTGCAAAGAACATACATGTTGCTAAGATGCCCCCTCCATGGACAGCTAAGCCTGGTGTAATGAATGCTGTGCATGTGTTCTCTAGAGAGCTGCTGTGGCTTGGTGGTGGTGGTGGTGGGAGTGGGGGGAGCGCTAAAGCCATTACTCATGTTCTGTGGGCATTTGAAGTAGCCGCCAGGCATGGGACATCAACTGCTCCAATTGGTTCATAGTGACATCATTTCATATTCAACTTTGTTTGCATTTTAGCTTCCTCCTTTTTCAGGGACTCTGTGCCCTCACCCAGCCAAGTCCCTTTAGGAGAGGAAAAGAGAAAGCACGTTTTATGCAAATCATGAAGTGCCAGATGTTTTTTGTGCTCCTTGGGCCAGTTTATAAAATGGGTACTGGTAAAATAAAGGTTTCAGTCAATACCACAGAGGTGTATTACTTTCTTCACAGGGTAAGAAGGGGAAGGGGAAGAACAGCGAAAGGTGGCTGCTGAGCTTTGAATAAGCAAACGAACTAACTTCAATAAAAATCCTCAGTTTGTTTTCAACTGAGAGAACTATAAAATGGAAACCACAAGCAATCCTATGTTGGAAACTTAGTTAAATCACTCATGTTCTGAACACTCAGAAAACATTTCTAATTTAGTCAGATACTACCTCTCTCTCCAAATAATTAGTCTTAACTTATTTCACCTAACTCCACTATTTTTACATTCAGCAATGTGATCACCAGAAGTTGGAGAAACCGCTATCTGATTTGGAAAATAATCGCTTATTCTTATTTCTTTCTGATATTTCACATACTGAATTACCCTAGAAGTCACAAAAAGTAGAGTTCAAAAGCGTGCAATTAGAATGCAATTAGCATTCTCCTAATGTTCAATCATTAGGAGAATGTATGAAGGAGTAAATGAGTGAATGAGTGTCAGCCTCTACAAGGCCAACCAGTTAGAAGCCTCATAGCTACATGCCACGAAGTTACACCAGCTTCTAGCAAAGGGTCAAAATCATTTTAAATTCTAACATAGGTTCAATCATTCTCATTTGGCTCTCAAAGGACAGGAACGTTTTTCCTGAACACACTATCCAGTAGGAAATGTAGTGACATTAACCAAACACACAAAGCTACCTCAAGCCTAAAAACATGCCTATTACCCCAATCCTGTGCTCACTTGCTCCCTGCCAGAAACAACACCAAGAGATGAGTGTGTACACTCGGAGAACACCGCCTGGGCCTGTGAGGCAGGGCCAGGACTGCGCCACACAAGACGCCTCGCAAACGGGCGGCAGCGCAGTGCCGCAGGGCCCCTTGCTTGGAGGAGCAGTCACCGGATAGCTATGCAAGGGTGGCTCATGTGTTTTACAACAGCCCCTGCAGAGATGAAGGTAATTTTCCACCTTTCAGAAGGCCTAACATCTCCTGTAATCTCACTGATTTGCTCTGCCTAGACTTGCCAAGTCAATTATTATTTATCATTTATAGAACAGCTCCTATTGGCAACAAACCGCAAACAGCTCAGCGTTTCATAAGCTCTCTGTGCTAAAACTGCCCATGGAGGAAAAAGGGCGTTGAGCTGGACTTGAGTTAGAATTTAGAAGCCATTATGAATGTAAGTTGTGTGTGTGTGTGTGTGTGTTCGCACGCGTGCGTGTAACATGTGCATGTGTATTACATGTGTATTTCTCTATCCTTCCCCATCCTCTGATACTTCAAACTTTGGCTCCAGGGGCCCAGGCATTCTGCACCTGAAGCTCCTTGCAAATTTCAAATCAGGCAAAAGTGAAAGAGTTATACCTCATTTGGTTTCACCATCTGCAGAGAATGAATTATACTCAGTGTAAAATGCTTGGTGCATTTTACAGCTAACACCTCCCCTACCTACAACTCTACGGCAAGCCACCTTGCTCCCTCCATCCCTTCCCCAGATGGTTACAAACTCAAAATCCAGCAAAGAAGGAACTGCAGTGGCAGCACTCATGATTGTCTGTTGCTTAGTTAATTTCAGGGTCTACTTAAAATCATCTCGTATATACTTGCAGCAAGATTAGGTATCTAAGTTCTCAAAACCAAAGCAGAACATAAGCAGCCAATCTGGGGGTGCAGGACTATAGACAGTGGAGATAAAAGCAGCAAAAATGAACAAGAAAACACAACAGGAGGAATATGTGTGGGAGTAGAGGTAAGAAAACTATAAAGAGTCAACAGATGACCTCAAAAGCTAGAACCCGTAAGTGATTTAGCACAGTGTGGTGCTTCTCACACCACAAGTTGTTCTCCACATTCCTGGGTGCTTGGGAGTTCTCCTTCATAATTCCAGTTTTGCCTATTTTGAGTATGATCTATCAGCATATCTCTTATTTCATCCATATAACTTTATTATAACTGAGGTTGATAAGCAATTTTAACATCAATATTTGCATAAGAAGCACACTGAAAATAAAATGTTTGACTTTAGGCACCATACACCCTAAAGAGAATAAAAAGGCACATTTAACATATAAACATGTTAACATACAAGTGCAGAACAAAATATGCCAAGGGATTCTATGCAAACTAAGGCTTTGCAATAATCAAAGAAAAAAATCAACTGGGACACCAAAGGGATGTTCTATGTTTCAAAGGTCTTCATGCCCTCAAGGCCAGTTCATCAGCGGAAGCAGTGATTTACCTTCAGTACAATATCACTGGTGTCATTAAATTAATACTTGGGTTTTAGTATTTTTGTTTTATATGTACTTAATGTGTAAATGTACTTAATTTATATTTGTAAGGGATCTACAAGAATAAGAAATTCAACCCTAGTTTTATAGTTATCAGTATCTCTTTATACCAAAGCAATTTAAAATGACACTGAAGGTCAATGAATGTCTTACCTTTAAAAGAGGTCTCAGGTCTCAAAGATGAAAATCACAGACTGCCTTGTTTACCTAGAGTCTCATTATCTCATCATACAATGAAGCTACTTTCACAATGATGACCCCAGGCATTAAGAAAAAGTTGAATTATTTTCACTACCATCTCTTTAATGCAAGAAATGTGAAATATCCCTTAGAACTATTTCCTTTAAAAATGATTATTTAAATTGTGTTACTTAAAAAAGATGACTCTTTAATCAGCCAGCCTATCATATAAATTAGGTTTTCCTTGTATAATTGGAATGTTCGGAGGTTTAGTAAATATTTGTGTGATCTGAAATTACCTATATGTCTATGTATCTTAGAGACCAGAGAGAAGAGTGTGAATTACACACAGAAGAGTATAGCTTAAGCAATTCCCTAAAATAGGGTTGTTACAGTTTGGACCTGAAATACCCACCAAATGCCTCACTTATCTGAAGAGAGATTGGATTGCTGGAGTTTATTAGATGTGATGGGTTAGCCTATGGATTTCCCATGATGTTAAGCCTTGGGGCCTAGTCAAGAGGGGCAGCTCACTGAAGATGTGGCCAGAAAAAACACTCATGTAACTCTCTCCTTTTTGTGAAGACTTAGGCGGCTGTTCTCCACCAGATGCTTCTGCCATGCTGCCACTCCCAGCTGACCATGGACAGACTGACACGTGAGCTGGAATGGACCTTTCTGCCCTTAAGTTGTCGGTGTTGGGAACTGCGTTCCAGCAATGACAATGTGACTAGACAAGGGTCAACATCTGAATTATCAGTGTGAGATATGAAACTCCTGGAACAGAAGATGGTGAGCCTCAGGTGTATCGTGAACTACATAAAAATCAGGAAACAGTAACCCATGATCAGTGGTTCTCTAAGTGTGGTCTGTGGACCCTGGGAGAATGGCAGCCCTCTCAAGAGGTGTATGAGCCAAAAAAAAAAAAAAAAAAATTTCATAACTCTATTGAGGCATTAGTTACCTTTGTGGCTTTAGTGGTCTCACAACTGTGCTATGGAGTTTTTCAGAAACTGAATGATACTGACAAAGGAAAGAATGCAGAAACAAATGTGTGGTATTTTAAATCTGGGGCATCACCAAAAGCTTCATGTTCCAATGGACACTGTACCACTGGGAGGTAGGGCCTGGCTGGAAGGGGCAGATGCTTGGGGCTTGACCTGGAGGGCATGTGCTGGCTCTGCCCTTCCTCCCAGCTTTCTATGTTTCTCCATGCTGTGAGGATCTCTGTCACTGGAGCTTCAGCTCTGGCCCACACCAGGCTCCAGCCCTGCCATATGATTCTACCATTTTCTAGCCACCCACGAATGGACTACACTATAAGCTACAATAAATCTTTCCTCCCTAAGTTGTGGATGTCTGGTATTGAGTCACAGTGATGAAAAAGTAACTGAGACAAGATGTGAACATTTACTTGCTGTCTATAAAGCCAGACATGACAGAGATTTTTGAAATGCATAAAACAAAGGTACTATACTCTCCTATGTTGACAGTACAAGGTATAGTTTTTTCCCCTAAAAAAACTATTTATCTGTATCTGGTTTATTACTTCTGAATTAGTCTTTTAAAAAATTCTATTTTTAACTTCTCATATGGCAAATGTCAATAGATATAACATATACATAAAAGTGCAAGGGAGTTTGTTTTAATCTACATGTATAAGTATAATGACTATGAATTAAGTAGAGCCGTAGTATGTGCACTGTGTATATTTTGTGTGTGTTTGTGTTACTGAGAATTGAACCTGGGGCCTTCTCACTGACCTAAATACATACTCAGGCTTCTGTTTTATCTGTCTGTCCATCTGTCTGTCTGACTGCCTGTCCATCCATCCGTCCATCCATTCATCCACCCATCTTAAAGACTAAGTTGCTAAATTACTAAGTTGCTAAATTACTTAGGGTAGGCTCAAAATCCGGCCCCGGAGTCCCAGAGTTCTAGAAATACATGCATGTACCACCAGTCTTGGCTCTGAGTACCTTTTAAGTAGCAAAAATTTTATTCCTCACAGTTCTGGAGTATCTGAAGTGTAAGGTTCCTGCAGATTCAATGTCTTCTGAGGTCCTGTTCTCCTGGTTCACAGATGGTACCTTCTCACTTTTTCTGTAGATGGTCAATGGGACAATGGGGTTCTCCTAGCTTCTTCTGGAACTGTACTAATCCCATTCTTGAGGAATCCATTCCCATGACCTAATCAGTCCAAAGACACCCCCCCCCCAATACCATTACCATTGTGATTAGGTCTGATATGCACAAACGCGCATACCAGTGCAAAGGATCTTTAAAGCACTAAGTTTGAAGGCTCCTAGTTGATCTCACCTATCCTGAGTGGGAAGCTACAGACAAGTAAGTCTCAGAGCCTTCTCTCCCAAGGCCCTCACACCTATATTCAACCCCCTGTTAGCTCTCCACTCTCCTGTGGACGGATAAGAACCATGTCAGACTCAAGAAGCACAAAGCAGAGTCCAAGCATGGTCCAAGCCAAGCACATCTCTCAAATGAATTCCTGGCATGGCTTTCTACCTAGTCTCCCCGGTTTTCATTCTTATCTTCTCTCCCTCCATCCAGCAGCTAGAGTGACTATCATGGACAGCAATCAGTGATACATTAGTGTTTCTTACTTAATTGTGTCCTTCCCCTAGTCCCATTCCCAAATTCCTATCCTTCAAGTGACCAGAAAGCCTTTATGAGATAAGCTAAGATGAAATATGGTCATGTGGGTGATTCCCTAATATGACACAGGGTTAGTGAGAAAGTGAGGATAGTGAGAAGGTAACTGTCTACAAGCCAGAAAATAGGTTTTACTAGAACCTGACTTTTCTAGAATCCTGATCCTGCCCTCTTACTCTCTAGAATGATAAAAAGTAAGTCTGCTGTTTAAGCCACTTCAGCTGTGATATTGTTACAGAAGCCCTGGATGCTAATACATTCAGTCTTTCTACTCTACTGAGATCCAGCCTTGCTGGTTTTCAATTTGTGGTAACTTCATGGCTTTTTCTTCTTGTTTTCCCTCATGTGAGGTTTCCACAGCTAACTCCTCCCTAGCAGATCACACTGTTTACTGTCTGTCCCACCACCCTGCTGTAGAATGCAGGAATCTCTCTGTCTCATCACTGCTGGATTAGGACAAGACATTCTAGGCACTTAATATTTGTTAAATCAAAAATAAGCAAATGAATCTGCAAAGCTGGTCAGCTTTTAGGAGACATAAGGCTATAAGAATGTGACTTGCCCCATAACTCATCTTCCTCTCCCACCTCCCCGAAGAAAGCTGTCCTGTTTATGCCACTCTCAGATTTCTCTGGGGGCCATGTGGGACAGGAGGGAATAATTAACTGTAATATCTTTAACTCTAGGGAACATGGAGGCTCAAGGTCACATTTCAACACAGAACTGAGGCGGGGGTTGGGGAAGAGTGTTTAGTGGAGGGAAGTTCTCCAGACACAAGAACGCACAAGAGAAGTGCTCAATGCCTTCTATCTGTAGCTACACATGGGCAAGAAGGATGTGATGGAGTTAAAGAGATTTATAGGCAAAAGACTAACTCTGAGCTGCCCATAGCAAAATAAGGCAAGTGATAGGGAAATATGTGGTCTGGGCTGGGGAGTGAAGGAGGCCTCCTGAGAAGGAGGCAGCTGGACTAAGGGCAACTGAAAAGCCAGGGGAAGTTCCAGGGAAAAAACAAATGAGGCTGAGGGCTGATGGGGAGTGGCAGCCAGCCAGGACTAGTATTTATTTGCTCTTTCTACTATATGTGATACAGGCAGGTGTTTACTAATGACTGGCTCTTTCAAAAGGTGGGTCGGCACATGTATGCTAATGAGATGATTTCATGAAGGTAAAATGTGTAACAAAACGGGAAACTCACAGGTTCCAACTGTGTGCACAGCACTGAGCAGCTCCTGGAGTTACTGATGGGAATTTCTAGAGTCCAAAGGAGGGCTGGCTGCTCACACGGAGAGGCAAGCAAGGGAGAGGCAAGCAAGGGAGAGGCAGTGAGCAGGGCCACCTCAACGCCCTCAGATAACACTGAGGGAAAAGAAAAGAATCAGAGAGATGCACAATTGGGGAAGCAGGGCTAAGGCGGCCTACGATGGCAGAACACAAAACACACGCTGTGAAAGCAGAACGGAATCTCTTCTTGCTTTTAGAGGAATGAGCAGTCAAGGGACATAGAGCATTCAACTTCAGACACTGTTACATTTGGATCTGATCTTGAGTGTCTTCCAAAGACCCATGTGACAAAGCTTTGGTCCCCAGGGTGGTGTTACTGGGAAGGGATGGACCCTTTATTTGGATGTCTTCAGGTCATGAGGATGTGCTCTTGAAGGAGTAGTAGGCCATGGCCCCTCCTCTTTCTCTGACTTTCCAGACAAGAGTGAACAGTTTGCTCTGTCACACATTCCTGCCATGATGTGCTGCCCCACAGGCCCCAAAGCAATGGAGCTAATGGTTCATAGGCTGAAACTTCCAAAGTCAAGAGTCAAAATAAACCTTCACTCTTTTTTTTTTTCTCTGAGTATCTTAGGTATTTGTTATAGTGATAGAACATTAATGAAAAGAGGCATAAACATAGAAGAGGAAGGAGAGGGGAGGCAGATTAGCTTACTATTTTCACTAGTAATTAGTTGAGAATCAATGTAACAGGTCCAGAATTCAGCCGAGACGGAAGGAAAAATGTGGACAACAGTATCAAGAAAGCATCAAGAAGTACAAGGGACTGGAAGGCTATAACACAACAAGCCAACTTCATACCCAATTCAGGCAAAGTAAACCAACTCTTTCATTGTTCCCAGGGCCAAGCCTGGAGGTGTTTTGAATTTCTTTGCCTCAAAGATTCCAACACATGGAGCCACATAAAATTATCTACATTGGACTGCACAAGTCCCTGTCCTCACCACTAGTAGATTTGAAGTGTATGGGACTCGAGAGGTAAGGCCAGCCTTTCTCCCTCCCGCATCTCCCCACATCCAACCTCTTCCAAAAACATCAAATATTTTCTTCCATAAATAATTGCAATAGGATGCCATAGCTTTTCCCAAACAAACAATAGCCTGATTGTGCCCTGTCTGCCATGGGCCCAGCCCAACATGCACAAAGGACCGCTTTCACAGGCTGGGGCTCTCTGCATTGCACAGAGATGGGTATGTTTCCCCCTTTCCTCATTTCTTCAATAACTTCACAGCAGCAATTCCATTAGGAAAGGAGCAACAGGAAGGCGCTGTTACCACAAGGGAAAGGGGCACCTCCCATGAAAGAGAACAGCCATTGTTCTCCAGATTTTTTGGGTTGCCTTTGACCTTATCCAGAAAGGTCTTCTTTCAGAAGAGGGTGGGATGGCTCCAAACCCCAAGTGATGTCCTTTTCTGCTAGTGATATCTTTTTAAACTTCTTATTACATTTCCACCTGTTTTTAAGCTGTAATAATTAACTCTGGAAATGTTCCCACTTCTACTTCTGTATCTTCAATTTTGGAATCAGGTAAAGTTAGTGCATATATATTGTCTTATATTACTAATTCATTTTTCTTGGTTAAAAGTGAAAAGGCTAGTCTGCAGGGCAAAATTTTACCATTCTATAGCTCCTCCTTGACAATTATATCCTTTTGTGCTTAAAAATATGAATAATGAGGTTCTCTTTCTGTTTAACCCCTGCCCAACAGTCACAGATGTTGTTGTAACATTTCAATTACACAAGTTAAAAGGGGTCTTTATCTTTCCAACAATTCAGAATGGTCATTCCCCTAGTCAGAACACACTCATGTTAGACACAAATAGGTTTCTCTCCCTGCCTATTTTCTGGTCTTTCTACTGTTTGCTTTGCTTTGTGCTTCTAATTTAAATGAAATGTAGTTCTACATGGCCAAGGCACTAATAAGCCCCCAGAAAGTCATTCTGCCAGCACATACACTTTTGTTTTTAAAGCCATGTAAACAAACCATATAAAGCTACAAAGAGAAATGCTACATGGGGTATAAAAAGGACATTTGGCTGCATGGTACAGTGTTATTCTGAAGTAATTTACCACTCATACCAGTAACTTAAACGGAAATGCATTTTAAAGTTTAATCTCAGATTCTCAACAAAATCTGGTGAGGCAAGCAATCCACAATCATGCAACACCTGTCATGAAGTTCTACTAGGAGATGCTGAGTGATTCACCATCTGACATACTTCAGTTATCTCATAACTGACCAATCATTCAAGACAGGCTTCTCCATTTGTTTGGGCTTCACCACTGATAGGACAAAACAGACTATGGTGGACAAGAGCCTATTCTGAATTCATTTCACTAGACTGGGCTATGCTCCTAAAAGCCATTAATTTTCTACTGTGGAATTATACTGATGAAAAGGGCTCATTATCATCTCTCTCTTTTCTCCCCCCCACCCCCCAGCACTGGAGATGTAACCCAAGACCTCAAGCACTCTACCACAGAGACACATACACCCTTAGCCCTTCAAGGCAATTCTGGATACTCAATCCCTCTCTACCTTTGTTAAACTCTCAGAGCTCACTCAGAGTTAAGGAATGGAATAGCCCAAGAATAGCATTTAGTATCCTCCTTTTATCCTCATCTCTCTCTCAGTATGTGATATTCTCAATACCAAGATGCAGGGTTTACTGGCAACCAACCAGGAGGCAACTGCCACTGAAAAGGTAGGTACTCACCATTCTAAGAAGAGGGGACATCCATACCAATGGATCACCAAACGGGGAAGCACAGGGTCAACTAGGAAGCCCAGAAAAACATGGGTGATAGCCTTCACTATGGTTTCTATTGGAAGAAACTGCCATGGTTTGCATATGATTCAGATGTCTTCTAAGGGACTCATGTGATAGAGGTTTGATCTCCAGGATGGTTGTAGACTGGGTGGTGGTAGAAGTCTTATAAAACTGAATGGGAATTCTGCAGGTCCCTGGACACCCAACCCTCAGAAGAGATTATGGTAGATGAGTTGTATAAAAGGAGTAAGACTGGTCCTTCCCACCCCTCTGCTTCTTAGTTTAAGATATGCTGCTTCCATTCCTCCCATTGCTGTCCACCATGAGGTGACTCAGGCAAGAGGCAACCCTGTGAGAACATTCACATGTTGTTTGGACTTTCAGTCTCTCAAACCATAAACTAAACAAATCTCTCCTTTTTACAAGGGTAATCTGTGTCAAGTATTTTGGCGTCATGACACAAATCTAACTAACAAAGAACAAATAAGAAGGCTCAGAGTTAGCAAGTTTGGATTATTTCAGAAGGCTATAGTGCAGGGCTATCTCTAGTTGGCTGGTATCTAGCCCTAGGGAGATGGGGGAAGGAGAGATTACTCCTTGTGATCTTGAGAGCACAACAGAAAAGGAGTGGTGTAGGCTCTGCGTTGAATGTTCTTTGACTGGCTAGCTGCAGAATGGGTCACTCCAGCATCAGCAAGATCTTGAAATGTCAATGTATCAGAATCATAGAAAATAAAAATGCAAGAGTAACACAAAATGGCTATTTAAGTCGAAATTTCCATAGTCCCAAGGAATAATATTAATGCCAGTCAAAAGGAAATGAGAATACTTGAACAGTAGCAGCTCCCAATTCATTGCTCCCTAATGGAGAAAACACCCAAGACCAGCATAGCACAAGAGAAAAGAAGTGGGTCTGGGGATGGAATACAGCAGAATATGATCTCCTACCAAGAGTAGACCATTTCATGGTACTTGTGAAGACACCTTCCTTGGGGTCAAGGCAACTTGGAATTATCTGAAGAGTGAACCCAAGGATGATACCTCAAACAGAAATCATGTGTGGAAATATGACATACAATGATCAAGTTTGGAAGAATGGCCCAAATCAACCAACTTCTGAAAAGCTTTATAAAGAGCAATGTCAGCTTAGTACAATGGTGACACAGCTAACAGCTGTGCAGCAGTCCTCACAGACTCCAAGGAAGAAAACAAAATCTTCAGCTGCGTCCCTGGGGTCATGTCATCCCAGGAAGGTCCGTCAACGGTCCCAGTAAGATTTTTACAGGGTACATTCCTCAAGAGTGACTTCATTCTCAGAGATGTGGGTGGGGGAAGAGTTAAACTAGATGTTGTCAAGAGGACACTAGAATTCTGAAATAAAGAATAGCTAACTAAGAACTAGCAGTATTTAATCTGGAGAAAGAAATATTTGGAAAGTACACAATAGCTATCCTTAAATACTCAAATGAGTAATTATCTTGAAAAGCTATTTACTTTTTTATGGTTCAGCGGATACAAATAGGCCCAAACCAACACAAGTTATAGGGAAGTTGGGTTTTGTTTGCTTCTATAAAGGAAGCATTTTCTAACATTCAAATCTGTCTGAAAATAGAACATCTTGCCTTGAAAGATCAGGAGTTTCTGGCACATGAAGATATCTGGGTAGAAACGAGTCAGGCCTCTAAGAAATACAGCAGTGTTCAGAAAAGCTCTTCTGTTAAAAAAAAAAAAAAAAAAAAAAAAAAGGCTTTGCAAACCAGGCAGCCTGTGTCCTCACTACTCATTCTACCACTGTGACACTGTGATGTGAATGGAGTCATGGATGACACTTAGCAAATGACTGCGGCTGCACCTCAATACAACTTTACTAAAAATAAAGTAAAATTTGGATTTGCTAGCATGGGTTGTATAATTGCTCTCTCATTAAAAAAAACTATAATGGGATGATCATATACACACATAACTGCACAAATACTAATTCTTTCACCAAAACTAACATAACCAAAGACAAAAATAAAATCTTTTAACTTTTTCATTTTAAACTAGCAGAGTTTTAATAGGAGAGTTAAGTAGGTAATCTTGTATGTCAACGCTAGCTCCATTTGGTACAGCAACTGGGTAATTAGGCTCAAGCACAGTTGACCTAACAGAGATTCCAAAAAACCCCTCATGAAAGCAGACAGCAGAGAACAGTAACACCAGCACCACCAGCACCGCTGCCACACTGGTGACAAGATTAACAGATGAAGGACCCCAGAGTTCTCTCAGGGAAGCAAGGAGACAACTTGCTATGCCTATGCCTTCTGCCACATAGCTGGCTTTCCTGGCCTCCTCCTCCCAAGTTTTACACTAAACATTACCGTGGCTCACCGATTTCCCCACATCTACCTTCACTTAGCTTATCCAAAATTCTCCAAAGCGGAGGTCCACTTGAGTCATCTTGCTGTATGGAGTGCCTTATGAGCTCACGTCAAGCCTCAGGGCTGACTTACGTGCCATTCTCAAAAGCAGACCTAGACCCAGTGGCAGTGGTAATAGGTTCATCACATGAATAAAACACAACATGCAGGCCATAATTTTAGTAACCGGGATGATGGAGGGTGGGAAAGACACTGGAACCATAGCACCCGCCAAGTACTTCTGAGGTCTACAGGGATGACCCTGGGTCTCATAGCACAGTCCTTGTGTAGCACTATACACTGGAACACAGAACCAACAAATGTTGTCTTTATTCCTCAAAATCCAATCTCATCTCCTCTGAGGAGAAATTCTATTTGCACAAGATTTATAATTTGGTGTTCACTCATTGGCTTTATAAAAACACAGAAGGAGAAAAATGGCAGTTAAAGGGCCTGCAAATTCACTACCAGTTCACCACAGTGGTTCACATTTCTTGCCTGGCAAGTTAGGCAATACTCCCAATGCCCAGAGCCCTGGCACCAGGCAAGTCTTCAAGCCAGCAGCACTCAGGAGGCAGCAGAGTTCATGCTGCCTTCATGGCTCCACTCCCAGACTTAGCCCAGCAAAAGCAAGCCTTTCCAGACTCCTAAGACCCTGAACAAATGGAGTCCAGTCTTGGCTGCCCTGGCAAAGGGCAAATCCAAGCTTCCAACAGGAGGTCCCCACGCTACCTAAAATCCTCGAGTACGGCTGGCCACTCTGTTAATCTCCTGTGTCACCCTGAGACTGCCTCTATCTCCAGTCCATAAGGGGACAATCACAGAGAGGTATGTCCCTAAGAGAAATAGCAGACCCTCAGACAGAGCTCTGGAAGGCACTCCTCCAGTTTTCTATACAAAAAAAAAAACAAAAAAAAACAAAAAAAAAACATGATTATATCCCTCCGGTAGCTAGGGAATGATCTGGACAAGTTTGTGCCTTGAGCAGCCTCTTCCTTTAGCTGTTAATATGAATATTCCCAGTCACACCTGCCCTAGAATCCTTGCATGGACCCTTGGCTATGAGCACCTCAAGGGTGAGGACTACGTCACACTCATCTTTATGGCCCAGTACCAATAAAACACAACAGCTTATAGGGTTTTCTCAATGAATGTATATTCAATTCAATGTATCAGCAACTTAAATTCTCATGCGCTGTTGGTGACACAGTGCAAGAGTTGAAATTCTGAATGTTCCTCAATGACCCATGTGTTAAAGGTACTTATGGCCCCAGTTTGGTGCTCTGGGGAGGCGATGGAATCTTTAAGAGGGAGGGCCTAGTGGGAACTCAGCCCTACTCTTCATGTCCTCTGGTATCCCAGCCACTACACAAGTGGCTTTGTTAAGTCATCCACTCCCCCAGGATGTGCTGCCTCACCATAGGCCCCAAAGCAACAGGGCTAAGTGATCACAGACTGAAACCTCTGCAATGTGAGCCAAGGTAAGCATTTACTCTTCATAGGTTGATCATTTCAGGTAACTTTTTTCCCAGTTCCCAGTACCAGGAAGCCAAATCCACCCCATAATGCCAATAGGCTGAAAACCGTCCTGTACTTACAGTTCTTTTCATGCAAAACCAGTGTACAGCCAATTTTAAAATTCATGAGAAATAATTATTCACAATGTATGCCAAAGCCAGATACATTTTTTGAAGGACATAAGAGTACTGAAAAGATAACTTGGTGTGGTGGCACCTGCCTGTAATCCCAGCACTTGGGAGGCTGAGGCAAGAGGACTGCTGTGAGTCCAAGGTTAGCCTGGATTACACAGTGACTTCAGGACCAGCCTGGGCTACACAGCAAGACCCTGTCTCAAAAAAAAAAAAAAAAAAAAACAAAAACAAACAAACAAAAAAAAAACCCAGAACTGAAATACTGAAAAGAAGAACAGAGCTCTTTTGACTTCAACTTTCAAATTAATAAATGTCAGTTTTCCATCCCCAAATGTGATTTTACCTTTGGTTTTCTAAGTGTCTCACAGGGAATACCCAACATCATTCTTTCCCACGCAACCTGTCCCAAGCACTCTGAACAACACACAACTGTTTATCTTTGCTATCGCAAGATCACTGCTGTAGAGAAACGGCAGCTGAACCTCCAAAACCTAATGTTTACTGGGACTGCTCCTAAAGGATTTTCCAATTAGAAGGCAATGTTTATAATGACAGTCTGTGGATCAAATATTCTGACTAAATTCATGAACATGACTTTTATTATCATCACAGAGCTTCCGCTACTTCCTGTGAACTTACACTGTGAAAACTACAGGAGGAAAATCCTGCTGGCTAGGAGGGGGGAAAAAAAGGACAACAGCAAAGGTACAGGCACGCATCAATGATTATGATGCTCTCCATGAAAGCAAACACAGCGCCCACGCACTGGACACCATGGTGCTGGCCCTGCTGAACACTACTCTTATGGATTTGTCCTTTCACAACACAACAATCCCTTAAGACAGACACTACCACTAGGGCTGCCGCAGAGGAGAACAGGCATAGTTGTTGTAAGTGGCAGAATCAGGCAGAACCCCACGTGCAGCAAGCTGGATGCTCAGGAACACACCGTATCTCAGAGAATGTAAGTGTACGTGAAACCATGCTGGGCCTCTAAACGTAACTCTAATAAGCTCAATACAGCCCACACGCTTCAGATACTGCAAAGCACCACATTGACTGCATGATGCTGCACAACAAGCCAAGTCTCTAGAGAGCTGCCTGGACTTGCACGGTTATTACTGACATCCAGGCAAAGGGAAGTCCCAAGGGACAAAGAGCCTATCAGCTGTGTACACGAGCCAGTTCGTCGGTCAATACATCCAGGATACAGCCTGCAGTTAACAACCGTCTTACAGGAATATAACATTTATGATTAATGTGTTTTCGGCTGCTAAAATGTGACAATATCTTTTGACATTTTGGATTTCTAAAAAGCTCGCCATGCTACAACTATTACAACACTTCACAGAGTTGACTGAGCCAGGCACAGGTCCCTGAGCTCAGAGCGCTGGGGCTGAGTGCCATTGCATAGACCTCAATATCTAAAGGGCCCAACCCATCAGGTGCTCTACATTTTCCAATTTGCATGATATTAATGGTCTCATCAAATTTAGTGTCAGCTGTATCCTAAAAGTCTCATTCAGTAATATTCCCTTTTACATAGTTCACTTTCTGTGGTTTTAGTTACCTGCGGACAGATAAGGCACGGAAACATCACATGAACAATTCCAGAAATAAACAACTGCAGAGTTTTAAATCGTAGGCCACTCTACATAACACAATGGAATCTTGCTGCCCTGTTCTTGGCAGTGATTCACCCCTTGGTCTGTAGGTCCATGTTGTATGCACTAGGCAGCCATTAGCAACGCAGAGGCCATCTCAGTCATGAGACCCACTGGCATAGTACCACAGAGCTAGTGTTTCAGTAACCCGTTTTACTTAATAATGACTTAAATTGCAAGTAGAGTGACGCTGACCATTCTTATTACAATATGTGGTTATAATTATTTGGTCACTGAACAATTATTTTCACTGATAATCTCCAATTCACAAATTAAACTTTATGACAAATACAAACATATAGAAAGAAACACAGTATATATAACACTTGATACTATCTGTAGTTTCAAGCTTCTACTGGAGTTCTTAGAATGTATCCTTGTCACATAAGGGGAACAGGAGATACTGTCATCAATATTTTTCCAATGTTTGGGCCTAGCACACACACACACCTCTGCCCATCTCTGATAATGCCAGGAAATGGACTTTTCTGGCCACAGTGCTGCTCCTGGCTTTCAGCAGATGTTCACAAGAAGGAACAAGAAAAAAAAAATTGTTTGTGGGAGCCGGCTTTTCTTTTCACAAGGTTGAAAACACTGTACCAGAATTTCCATAGGAACCCCAGTAGCAGCTTTAAGAGGTGTTTATGTCCTATTGATAGAGAGACGCTCCTAGCACTTGGTAGAACATTTAATTTTTTATAAAGCTCCTCTGAAGAAATTGTTGGAAGGAGAAGGCATCTCAGTCTGAAGACACCAGCTGCGGGGGCAGAAGACAAGTGAGGCTGGGGAGCCCCCGGTTGCCTAGATATCACACAGCACTCAGCGCTCCCCGAATGGGCCTAGCAGATGGGCACGGTTTTACAGCTGAATTCCTACCTTCTGCAAAGAGGCTCCATACCACCCCCACCCCATTCCTTGCCCTAAGCACTTCCGCTCAGCAGTTCCAGCGTTACATCCTTCTTATTAAGCCAACAACAGTTATAAACTGTTTTCTAGAGTTCTGTAGCAAATCATCGAGCCTGAAGGAGGAACTGGCTACAAACCCTAGATTTTGTAGGTAAGTGGAACAGAAGCGTGGGCAGCCATTGCTCGCGCCTGGCAGCTGCGGTGAGGGCTGGCTGGTGGGACTGAGCCCTTACCCCTGCCGAGCCTTACGCTGACTCCAAGGCATATGTGTGGGGACTGAATCCAATTGTAAGGCACCCAGTTGGTGTTTGCAGGGCTAGGAGATCTGGTTGTTATGGGAGGAAAAAACTACACATATGGCCCGAAGTGCTATGAGCAGAAGTACAGGGTGTCCCAAGAGTCACCATACATATAAAAAAATTAACAATCTCTCTCTCTCTCTCTCTCTCTCTCTCTCTCTCTCTATATATATATATATATATATATATATATATATACACACACACACACATATGTATGGTATTTTGGGATAATCTTCAGTCTTTTTGTGAGTTTATAAAGTAGCGATTTATGGTACTGAGTTATCAGAGCTATTTTAGGGTTTTGTTTTAGAGTTTCTTTTAAAGATTAAAGATTTAATTAGTAAAACGAGAAAAGGAAAACAAATACTTCCTCCTGACTCTCCTGCAGTGATCACAGGTTGCTACCCAAAGGGTAACCAGAGCAGGTGGGGGGCTGTACTTCAGGAGGCTTGAGAAGATGGCGGGGCAGACAGCAGGGTGCTTCTGGTGCTCTAGATCTCTCATACACAGTAAGACAACATGTGCACATGCACACAGATACATACACCTCCTAGAAAAAATAATTATGAAGCACTGAAATGGGCATGCTGGTCACATGCTGAGGTGTATGGATATGCACTTCAGGGTAAGCAATCCCTAAGAAAGAGCTGTTCCCTGAACAATCAGAAGTTTCATCCTAAGAGAAAAACAGGAGCCAGGAGAACAGGACGCATCAGGATGCTTTTTCCTTTCTGCTCAGCTTGTCAACTCTGAGAGCACAGAGTTTAAATAGGTATCTCCACATTAAATTTCACTGGTGTGTATACAAGCTTCTCCTAGAACACTCCACTAATACTCAAGGTATATGTCATCTTAAATATACAACCACCTCATAATTCTAAACTTTTGACGATTATTTTCCATTTCTAATGTGTGACATTCTACCATATCTTCTGAAAGTTCTTTGCAGCTCTCATTTTATCTTCCAATAAATGGGTTAGTAAGCATTTTCTGAGTGTCTCCAATGGCCTCAATACCCTCCTTCCTAACTCATAATCCTCCCCCCACCCCATTACTTGCTTTGAAGTGCATTTGCGTCTCTACAGTTTGAAAGCTAAGTTGGGAAGCCAAGTACTGTCCTTATTTTAAAAAGAAATCGTGTTTCTTTTTTCCTTTCTGCTTATGCCAACGTTGGTCCTTGTCTCAGTCCTAACGCAACCTTGGGTGCAGGGTCTACCTGTGACAGCATTCAGAAATGGAAGATTACACCTTGCAAAAAAGCACTATAATGCCCCACCTTAATATTTTATGACTTTCTACAGTTACAGAGAAGCAATTTAAGAAAAAAAAACTCTCCTCTACATAAATAATAATGCTAGAGTATGAAGCAGGCTGCTCATTTTCTCAGTACACTTAAATTTTATCCAATAAACATGAGCCCACTTTGTTAGCTCATGACTGTGGAATATCTTAAATACATTACTGGGATCTGTACATTTTTAATTACCTTGAAGTTACTGAATCCAGCTCAAAACAACAACAATAAAAACCAGCAGGAAACTACTTCTTCATTGTGTTTTAAGTCAACTACAATTTAAAAAATCATTAGCTCAGCGTCAACCTAAATGCAAATGAACACTTACCAACAGGACATTGCATATTACATTTACTTTTCATTTTCATTAGCATAATTCCTACTAGAAAAAAAATACAGAGTTACATATAGGAAAAGATAAAGCAACCAAACATTCTTAGGGGCACACTCACTTAAGATCACTGGCTTATGAGGAATAAAAGGCAGAAAATGTTGTAAACAGAAGTATTGAAAACCGTGAACTGTAAATATTTCCCATTTGCAGTTCATGTCCAAGTATGTGTTTATAGTAATACTCCATGTGACTGATGGACAGAATTCTATGCCTCAACCATGAAGCCCTTAGATCCTAAAGCCAACTTTAAAGGAATTATAAAAATCTGAGATTTATAAAAATAAAAATCATTAACAATACCAAAAGTTCCAAAGGTGCCTACTTGGCCAAGAGAGTTAAGAACCTGTAATCAGAATTCACGATGCCAGCATAGAGAAAAAAAAACACAGAATGCATTAAATACAAACATATAAAGATGTCTGAAGCTATTTAAGGAAAATCAATGTTCCACATGCCAACAGATTCGGAGGCTCAGGTTTCCTACCAGTGCTCTGGGTTACCAAGAAAAAGATCCATTATTTAAGACAGCAAAGTGCTGTCAATCAATAATAATTAAAAGGGAAAATTTAAATATCTTATGCTTTGAGAAGCAAGCTTCAATTACTTGGGAAATCAACTCCAAAAAATAAAATCTGTTTCAGGGATGCTAGACAAATGCACGTATAGCTGTCTGCAAGCACTCACTATCAGATGCATGATTTGGATGTGAATTTGAAGACAAACTACCCTTATCTCTCACAGAGTTGTACGAAGCCTGTATAAGCTCATGTTACCAAGCTACTCCTTTGCTGGGCATGGTGATGCCCAAGTTCAAGACCAGCCTGAGCAATTTAGGGACTTCGTGAGACCTTGTCTCAAAAAATAAAACATAAAAGTGAAAGCTAGGAAGATAGCTCAGTGTAAAGGCACTGGGTTCAACCTTGAGTAATACAGAAAGAAAGACAGATTCAGATGCGCGCGTACACACACACATTGCTGTTGGTCAAGAAGTCTCAAATTCTTCTTGCTCTTGACAATTCTCGCTCTTTTGATCTCACCCCAAACCAAACCAAAATCAAAGCCCATGCTTTCTTCAAGCCCTGAACTTTTCATTCCTTCTTCACCTTACTTCCCTTCCATTTTCTATTAATCTAACAGAGAGAGGTGTCCTGCCTCTGCTGACAACCTACTAACTGGGCAATCCAGTTGGAGCTCTGCTATGAGATAGTTTTGCGTATCTCAAGATCCTCGGTTCTCCTCTCCCCAGTCAGAGTTGTCTTCCTTTCCTCCCCTTCTCTGGTTGATCTCAAAAGACCTCAAATAGCCAAAGGAATCTTAAGTGAAAAGAACAAAGTTGAAGGCATCATGGGATTTCAAAATATACTATGAAATTACAGTAACTAAAATGGCATGATAACTACATAAAAACAGACAGAGACTGGGAACAGAAGTGAAAGCTCAGAAATAAATCCACACACTTAGAGTCAACTAATTTTCACCAAAGGCATGAAGAACACAGACTGGGAAAAGAACAGTCTCTTCAACAAATGGCAGTGAGAAAACTGGACATCCATATGCAGATGAATGAAATTAGAACTTTTTCTTACCATATTAAAAAAATCTATTCAAAATGGATTAAAGATTTAAATGATTTCAGAAACTACAGAAGCACTCAAAGAAAGCACAAGAGATGCTCCGTACACTGGTCTAGGTAAAGATCTTCTGCGTAAGACCTTCTTTCATTTCCTACTGCAACTCTTCTCTGACCTTGTCCACCCTTAGGTCAAGTCACTCTTGGGTCTGCCCAGATCTAGACCAGCAGGGTACGTGGCCTGTAATTTTTAGAGTAACACTTGGGCAAGAACCTTGTCTTAGAACTGCCAGCGACACCCTGCTCCAGCTCACTCGAACCTTTTTCTAATCGGGGTGCTAATTAGACTTCACAACCCCAGCCACCACTATCCTCTAGCATTAGCAAATACCATATACTTCTAATTCACGACCTGAAAATGTGGACCTAGTATCATCATGTTGGCCATTATTCAAAAAAAAAAAAAGGGCAACTCAACAACGAGGAGCCAGGTCTAGCCATGTACACAGCTACAGAGCCCCTCAACCCTTCTTTCTCAATCTATTCCTTTGGTATAAATTCAATAAATCACTAACAACTAATCCTCCCTTTCCTTTTACGGTAGACAAGCCCAGCTGCCTAAAACAGCCCAGAATGTGGCACTCAAAGCTGGAGAAGGGCCATATCATAGTAATGGGTCACACATAATGAATGCCACAGAGGAGAAAAATAAGAGAAAAGCAGAAAGCAGCTAGGGTGTGCCCTTGTCTGGACATGGTGCTTCAGGTCACTGTCAGGTACGTACACACAATATCACAACATGGACAACCAAAGTAAGACACCCAGCCCACCATTATCCAGGTAGCCTCCATCTGTGGCAAACATGTTTGGTGCCTTACAGCACCTATTTTCTGTCAGCATTGGGGGTGGGGGTAAGGTCATTCCATTTAAAAGCTGGCGTGTACACCTAGGGTCATCTCCTCTGATTTTATTCTCAGCATCCAGTTTTAGGAGGATTGAGTTCTTTGGTGAAATAACCTTAAAATGGAATTATATCCTATATGTGCACAGCTTCAACACTTCAAGTGAATGCTCTTCTCAAAAAAGAAAAGTGCCCAAGGACACAACTGCCAACATTGCTGATCTGGGGCCATCATTGTGTGAGGATAGCAGATAGGAGCTGTGTTTTAGAGTCCACCTGGCTTTGAGCAGGAGGTAGATTCTTTCCATGAGCAGGATGGTTATCAAGGAAAAGCCTCTTCCGGGCTTTAAAGGGCCCTTTTTTGGTGGAAAACGGCACACAGTCAGGCTCACACAGGCAGTTGTAACCATGCCACCCCTCTCTCTGGGGGTTTGTTTTGATAGAGACTTCTTGATGCCCAAGACAATGCTTGCCCTCTTTGTCCTATCCCTAGCAGGAAATAGAGACAGGGAAAGGACTGGGCATTGTGTCACTGTCACATAGCCTCCAACTCAGGTTCTGATGGTCTCAAAAGTGGGCCTCAAGTGCCACACATAAAAAGCTATCCACTGCAGGACAGGGGAAAGGTATAGGGCAGGAGGATGGCACATTTATACCATAACCACAAGATGCCTTTCCTTGATGACCCCTAATAGACACATTTATACGATGCCTACAAGATGCCTTTCCTTGATGACCCATGGTAGAAGCCACCTTGGCACAGGTATAATACTCACTCCAGAGTCTGGCAGAGGGACTCTACCTCTTAAGTGGCACACATAAGGAGAAATAACAAGGCTCTCGGGTGTGATGAAGCCTTCTCTTTTCCTGGTTCACCTCTCCTATCACTTCCCCCAGCAAAACAAGTAAATATTCAGAAAACAGAGATGAATGTATACACACGCTTAGTGCTAGTTTGAACTTACCGATGGTTGCAGAGGGGAGGGAAATGATGGTTAACCCGATTTGCCAAAAAATGAACAATAACCTTTAATATAAAGCCTGGGCTAGATGGCTGTGAGTGAATGGACGTATTACCCCAGGCTGTGTGAAGCAAGTCCTCTCCTCCCCCTCTGGGCCTCATTCATAGAAAGCCCCAGCAGCTGCAGTAACCAGGACTGGATCTGTGTCTACATTTTCCAAGACAGAGTGAAAACAACAGAAACAAAGACAAGCATACAGAAAGCACTACTGAGTCTGTCTCTTCTGGGGAGGTTTGCATGGCCTCTGCATGGTCCTCTGGTGTCTCACCCAAACAGGCCGAGGACAGGAAGGGCATTTGCAAAGCTGCTTGCTGTTGGTGGTTCTAATGCTAACACCCAGCATGTTATTAAAGGAATTCCTATCTGCTGAGTCACAGTCCCTCTCTTTTCCCCTCCCTGTCATTTTATTAAAAAAATTAAAATAAAAAAACCAAAAAGGTTCTTCTCTGTTGGCAAAATGGGAGCTGCTGGTTTATTAAAGATTGACAAATTGGGTTGGAGGTGGCATCACATTTCCAAAAGTGGTAAATTTTTAAAAATTGCCTGCTTTCTAAATTGATATTACCATATTCAAACTTTACACAGCTGCCTAGAAGTCTGAAAAGCTAAGAGATAATTTTAGTTCTTAAAATGTTTTTTTTCTTCCCATTAACCCACAATACAAGTCACGATGGTACCTCCAGGCAAAGGCTCTCCCCGCTCTGGTCCCTCTTACCAAGGCTGCTCACCCTGCTTCTGTCCCTCCGAAGCCCTGGGAGCCTGTTCTTAGGAAGGTCAGAAATCACTATCATCTATGAGGCGCTATCAAACTTTTAAATTCAGAGCCTTGGTCAAAACAGAGCCTGAACACAACAGCACGTTGTTAATTTATCAGGAATGATTTTAATGAGAGAAGGACATAGGAATAGAATGCAAGAGGGGAAGAAAGAAGCCCATTCTTGTCCTAATACCAGGCATTCTTTTGGCGGATGGAGAGATACAAACTATCCGGGGACAAGATGACCAGAGCTATTAGCAGTCCCTCTCTCCCAAAGCACAGGGCTTCAGAATCTCATGGGAAAAAAAAAAAAAAAAAAAACTGTGACACTTCCAGAAAAGTTTAACTTTAACACCATCATCCCATCGGGTCAGACAGTGCTGGGGACCAGGCCTTCAAGTTCCCGGAGAGTGGGGATGGTAACCTTGGTGCCCTCCTGGTGAGCAAACATTCATTTCTACTACCACAATCATTCCCCCATGCAAGCCACCTCCTCCCACTTTTGCCTGGTGTCTAACAGCTCTAGAAACAAGAAAATAATTTGGAGACACCAAATGAATCTTGTAAAATACTTGGTCTCTGATTAAATTACAATAATCCTATAAACTCATCAAAAGCAAAAATGCCAAGATAACAAGCTGAGATCAAAACAAACAAGTCTTACAGAAATTACACTAAGCTTTATAAAGAGCACAGGCTGGAATCCACAGTGGGCTGATGTTTTGTTTTAATTTGGCTTTTAATTTGCCTCAAATGTGTTGGCTTTTCCCACAAGAGATCCCATAAACAGCCTTCAGGTGTGAGGATTTTCTGTGACTGCAAACAAACTTTATGGGTAAAGAAAAAAGTAGCTATGATCATGTTAATGAGTTATACAATGGATACAAATTTAATAAAATTTTAATACCTAATAGTCACTGGCCCCCTATCTCTAAATATCTGATAGCAAATCCCCAAGTCTCTTGGACCCTGGGATCTGGGCATGGTTATCATAAGACATGTAAGCTTCTCTATAGAAGAATAAAGTTCATACCAGAGCATACAGGTTTTAATCTGGTTTGGCTCTCACTAAATGTATGGAATCCAAGTATTTAGCTATCCTTTCCATGAATCAGTTATTTATACAATCAGTTTAAAAAGAGAGAGAGCCAACCTTGGTGAGGCTGCTGAAGAGCTGATACGCAGTGATCAGTAAGTACTTGCTGCTGTTGTTGACAGTATCACTATGCCACCTAAACTCCTTCCTGACTTTCTCACACACACAGATCCAAATCCAAGTCCCTCACCCTCTGTCCTGCCTCTCTAGTTCCAGGCACATTACCTCATCTTCTCCCCACTATGGCCACTCCACCTGTATCTCTAATGTGTCAAGCAGTCTTGTCAGTACTTCTGGATTCTGACAGCTTCTCCAAACCATCTGTACCACCATCCTGGTCTAAGATTCACCTACTCTGCCATACATAGTCTCGACTTCTGCCCTCACGCCTAGAATCTGTTCTAAACCTACTGGCTGGTATGGTCTTGCTAACACAAAGGCAGTTCTAAACCGACCACCTTCTTTAGGAGTCCAGGGCCAAAGTCCATACCATGGCCCCAGGGCCTGATGTCAGTAGCTTCTGCTCATCTCGACCCCACTGAGCTGCATACAGCCATCTAGGCATCTGGCTTTCCTGTGCCCTCCCTTTCCTTTAGGTCTCTGCCTACATGTCACTTCTATAAAAGCTCTCTGAATATCCTACATGAAAGAGCAGCTCACTCCTGCCATACATCCCAGGCCAGAACAGAGCCCTCCCACTGTGCTGTGCCTTAACAAGGGGCCTTGTGTCCACTGCTGTATTCCTGGCATCAAGCACAGTGCCTGGTACAGAACAGGTGCTTAACAAATATTTGTAGAGTAAATGACCCTGTCACGAGACCGATCATTCCATTTTATATTCTTTCCCAGGCCTCATGGCTGACCCATGGTCTCTAAGCAAATGCCCTTTCTCTGGAAAAGTGTCCTCCGAGAATTCAATCTGAGAACTACTACCCCTCAACCACCTGGCCCAGTTTGTTAGCAATACCTGTCACCGTCTGACGTTATCTGCTTACTGTCTGCTATTTCCATTACTAGTCTCCAACTAGCTACGGACTTAACTCTGTTCACTCTGTGGCTCTGTGAGGACAGAATGCTTACTCCCTACTTATCCAGTGAATGGTGCTGCACACCTGACACGCTTTGAAACTGAAAACCAAGAAGATGAGAGAGGGGCTGGGAGGCCTTGGTTTATCCCCGGTGGTGCACACTGTGCAGGTTAGCTTTCAATCGGACCACTCTCCGGAACTGTAGACACCCTATCTACCGAAGAGTTTTCCACTGCACCTGCTGGAAGCATTCACTACCCAGAGCAAAGCAAAGTTAACAAATAAGTTACTAAATAGCAGCCTAACATCTGTCATCACAGACCAACAACTCTACTCCAGGCCAACAGGCGCCAAGTGGCACTAACTGTCCAAACAGAGCAGCATTAGGTTTACCTTCCCCATGAGCAACCTTTAAGGCAGTCTTCACAGCTGCCTGGGAGACAAGGATCTCACACAGGGCTCCAGCTGCAACCAGCCCCAGGAAGCCTAGGATGCAGCTTCAATGCAGCAAAAGACATCAGGTGACTTCCTGAAAACAACTGAGCACCCTGCAAGGCTGCACAAAGGGGAGACACGACGTTTATCTGGCATAGCTGTCATCCTTGGGGAAGCAAGGGACCACAAATGTGACCGTGGGTACACAGAGCTGTGCCACAGCCATGAGGAGCAAAGTATTACAACACAAGGGATCGACTCTGAAACCAGCAACCCATAAACAAGGTAAAAACAAACACGGACCCTACAAGATACCCCGGGATGTGGCTTTTAGAGTCAGATGTATGCTTAGGACTCTAGCAGGACTCATAAGTTCATACAAGTCCAGGGTGAACAGGTGCTTGACAAACATCTGCTGGGCCTCTCTGCTTGGTGCCAAGCTCTGTTGTCAGGAACTGGGATATGAGAGGCAAAGAGAGAGACAGACAGACAGACAGACAGACAGACAGACAACACACCTCTGTGCCAAGGCTCTAGGTTAAATCCTTAATACATCATCAAAAAAATGAATGAATGAATGAATGAATGAATGAATAAAGCAAAGCAAAACAAAACAAAACAAAACCCTTAACACAATTTGGGTATTTTATTTGTTGAAGTAATTTACGTGAGTGTTTCAAATTACCAGGAAGAAAATACAGATAACAGCATACTTATTAAAGTTAGATCTTTTCTTTAAGAAACACATAATAACACTAACGTAAGACTTTATGTTGGGGCTAGAGGTGCAGATAAGTGGTTAGAGTGCCAGGCAAGTGCAAGGCCCTGGGTTCGATTCCCCTGTAGCACATAAGCTGGGCATGGTGGTACATGCCTGTAATTCCAGCACCTGGGAGGCTGAGGCAGGAGTGGGTGCTGTGTGTTTGAGGCTAGCTTGGGCTACATAGTAAGTATAGTGAGTTCAGGACCAGCCTGGACTACAAAGCAACACCCTGTCTCCAAAAAAAAAAAAGTATGTTAAATTTTTAATGTACTGATATTTGTGAATGCCTTTTAAAAGAAAAATACATGACTGTTAAATCTAAGACTAAAGAGCAAAGCTAAAATAAGAAAGTCTGCAATTTTCTGTCTTTCCTTTCCCACCCTACTTCTCTGAATTTAAAAAAAAAACTTGCCCTTTAGCTACTCCCTAAACAACTCATGACTACCCCAATATTCAATCTTTATTTTTCCCACTTACTTTTGCTTACAAATTTGAGGCTCAAAAGGTATGAAATTTCACTATAATGAATTATCACACATCTGCAAATTCAGGTTTTCCTTGAGTGGGCACACAGTGAGGTTAAGGTCAAGGAAAGACCAATGCCTTCTGGTCCAAGCTGACAGCAAGGCGAAGGTAAGCAACCAAATCAAAACTTGCGATCAAAGCTTGAGGGAGAAGGTCACTGAATATGAAGCTGGGATGCTGATGTCTACAAAACAAGGCCGATGGCTCAAAAAGCAGCGAGGGCTAAAAGGTGAGGGATTCTTGCTTCAAGGATCCACTGGGCACTGTCCAGATAGGGCACCTGCACTGAATGAAGATCACTTGGTATTTCCTGTTCTCCAGACTGCTGTAAAGGAGGGCCTCTAAAATTATTCCATTTGGAAACTCATGACAGATTTTCTAACAAAGAAATAACAGCAAATGTTTGTGCAGCAGTTTCCAGTAGTTGTCCATTAAAATGCCTTGACTCTCCTCACTAGGAAATGGAACTTTACATAAAGGCAGATCAACATGCTGATAGCCTAAAAGAGACAGTGTGTTTACTAATTAATTTTCAGCCCATTTTGAAAATAAAACCAGGAATAGGCGTGATCTAGAGAATCACTGTGCTATTAACTCAGCGACATGGAAGGCAGTTCTTCTACCTCTGGTCCTTTCCATCTCACTCCTGATCAATTTGCACATCGCTGTAAACAAATTCTGCTCTCTAGCCCAGAATGCATCCAAAACACTCATCCTTTTTTTTTTTTTAAGAAAAAAATTCATCTCAGACAGCTGCCACGAAATCAATGTCCACCTGAAAAGTACCTTGGAGAGCTATCTAATAAAATCTACACCTACAGCCATGAATCCAAAACTGCAAAAGTCTAGACAGCTATTTCTGAATGAGCTGGGGAAAAGTATCTGGTGTACAACCTCTTATACAACCCCAGCTGCTGGACAACGTCACTCAGTCTCAGAGCTGAATACAGGGGACACTGCCATTTTCAACAAGCATTTGCTTTCTTGATAGGAATGCAGGAGATGCTTGTGATGGCCCTTACATGAGAATCAGCAATAGGTGCCTCACCCTGCAGCTCCCTATTTCATCTTAGAAACGAAAATCTTACATCTAAAATCACTCTCATTTTTGTCTTTTCACAAAAGCAAAGCTACGTCAATCCTATCAAAGGAACAGATACATATATTTCATAACACTGTACTGGAAGAATCCCAAATTTTCAAGGGTATTCTCCCCTAGGATGAAATTTTATCTTTGCTGAAGTAAAAGTGCATCCATAAAGGTGTCTGACAGAAGTCTACGTATAAATTACAAACCAGTGCCAACACCATGGAATGGATCTGAGGCAAAAGATTATTTGTTTCATAAAAACATTATGCATCAGAGTATGTATTTTATGGTATGAATATTTAGCAAGGGATGATATTTACTAATATTCTGTCAAAATAGCAACATCTAAACTGTCATTTTAGTAAACTAGCTTCATTTTTTGCTTTATTACAGCACATTGGGATAACCGTCTCTCTGCCTGTCTTTCTGTCTCTCTCCTCTCAGAAATAAAAAAGTACTCTCATTGCTGATAAAACCAGAGTAACTTGAATCTGTGACTTAAAGGGCAGAACTAAGGCCTATTATCACCATGATAACACAAACAGAAGCATCTGATGACACATAAGCTGGCTGTCCATAAGCCCTAAAATACATAAGCCTTTGGTTTCATTACAAACATTGGAAAATGCTTATAAAATGGATAACTTTATTGATGATACAAGATTTTTTGAAGCATCATTTTCCCTAAAGGGGAAAACTATTTGCTATTAGTTAATTTTCCTATGCATCCTTGCTGACAGCTGAATAAACATATAATCCTTTTGACAAGAAAAGTTCAGTATAAAATTGAACTCGTAATGGAATTTTGAGATCAGGTACAAGACACTAGAGTGATGCACTGCCTAATATCCAGCAGTCCCTATGCCCTAGAGGTTCCTTCCCAGTGACCCTGGGGAACAGGTCAGCCTTTGTATCAACAAACAACAGACAGGGCCAAACTTTTCAGGAAGGGGGAAAAAATCAATACAGCAATACACGATGGTAGACAAAACTACACGTGTTTACAGAGTTTTAGCACATAAAAATATCCAGTTCAAAAGCCTGTTGAGTTTAAACTGCAGACAGACATTCACAGCAGGCAATTCCAACTCTCACGAGCCTAAATAAACACATAAACAAAAAGTAAAGTCTGTATACAGAGTACTCATTGGTTTAAAATGTACAAAACTTGGGCTGCAGGAATAGCATAATAGAGTACTTACTTACCAAGCACAAGGCCCTGGTTGGATTCCCCAGCACCACATAACTGGGGTGTGTTGGTACACAGCTGGAATCCCAGAACTGGGTAGACTGAGGCAGGAAGACTGGTGTGAGTTCAAGGTCACCCTGGACTAAATAGTGAGTTCAGGACCACCTTGGAATACAGAGTAAGACTCTATTTCAAAATAAAAAAAGAAAATACAATATCTAAGCTCAAGAAAAAAATTAAAATTCGGTCTCTGGGAATTTAGACTCTCTTCCTTGCCTCTAAGAAGTATTAGGAATGTTAATTTTAAAAGATTAAGTTAAATATATATAACATTCCCTACAATTTCAACCATCCATAAGCACCTTAAAGTGGTAACCTGCACACCAAATGACCACCAGAATTGTATCCTTTGAAGACAGTGGATATGTAGTCATCCATTGACCATTCTGACTTTAAAAACCTCTTTCCAAACAAATGAAGAGATATCAAGTCAATAAGCAAATTTTAAAATTAGAAAGATTACATTAATCCATATTTTTTTTTTTGAGACAAGGTCTTGCTGTGTAGTCCATGCCACTCCTGAATTTACTATGTAGCCCTAGCTGGCCTTGAACACACAGCAATTCTCCAGCCTCAGCCTCCCATTGCTGGCTTATGTGGTACAGGGCAACTGAACTAAGGACCTTGTATTTTTTGGCTCTGTGCTAGTCCTCCAGCCCAATCTGCCTTGATTTCTTAAGATGAACCTCATTTGAAGGTACTCTGACCTTTGAAGATAAATGAAAATGTCTTGTAAATGCTAAGTTCATCCAATGATAGCTATGTATTAAGTGTTTCAGGTTTTATTAATATACTGTATTTTTATTAAATGATAAAATGACTACTCTCTTCTTTACAACACCAATGGGTATGCTGGGTTGAAAAACTACTCTCACACAGTCCATAAGTCACACATCCCAACTAAGTGGTCACAGAAAGAATTTTAATCTGAATCACCAATCTTCCTGGCTTCATTCTTTTAAAGTTCTCAATAAATTTAAAAAGTTAGCAATTATATCTTAGATGAAATGATACACAGTTGTTTTATTCTTTCAATATAAAGAATATTGACACATCTATTGCATTTGACAAGTGACTTAATAGCCTATGTAACAAGGACAACCACACCCATAATATCTTTAGGGCACCACAAGATGATGATTTAGGCATTAAAAGAATGCGTCTTAACATTTATACACCAATAATGAGTTAGGTATTGTTAAAATCTTTCCTATCAAGAACCACCATCATCATTAGACCACTTGAGCATGAACCAGCAACCATGAAAACTTTAAAGTTTTGGGACAAACTTCAGAGTAGAAGGCTTAGGGATGGCTCTACTCTGTACGCAACCAGTTTTTTGGACAGGAGGCATCTCAAAATACAACAGAAGAACCTGATCTGTACGGTTAACCAATATAACTTCCTGCTTTTAAGCATTATGAGATAAATGATTTGAATACACATTAATTTAGGGTAGTTAATTTTGAGTAATTAGTATGAATGCCATCCTTTGGTCACTTGGCTAATGACTCTACATGAAAGGAAAGAAAAGGGGAAAAGGACAACTAGGTTTAATATGACAGTACAAGTTTTACATTTGGTTTTAACATTGTGAAAAAAATCTCTCCTCTTATTTCTACAAGGTAGCTGTGGGTTAGCACGCCGTTCTGGGAGGGGAGGGCTCTGGTCAGCACCACTGCTTAGACTACACCCTCCCTCAGGGCACAGATATAGAAGGTTCTTTCTGTGGGGAAAGATCAGGCGTACAGAGGTCTCAGCAGAAGTTAGGCCACCTCTCACAGGGATGACCAAGCATGACAGTCCCTGGGTCACTTATCAGAATTTAAGAATGCACGTCTGGGATAGTCTGTTGGGGGTTTTTACTCCTTACAAAAACTTTAAGATCACTATTCAATATAAAACGGCCCTCCCCTCAAAAAAAAAAAAGGCCACTGTAGCATTCTTAAGATCTACTTCAAAGGTCACTGTTCTGTGTTAAGTAGCACATCATCTTTTTTGTAGGGTACAAACTGTTCTGTTTTCCAATCAAAGAAAACCACTTCCTCTAGAGGGCGGGGTCAGAGTCATGGGCTGGGAGGAGCACTGAGAGAAGCCAGCCAACACCACCTGGATGGCAGAAGTCAAAGTAGGACAGTGACATTTGATTTTCTGAGAAACTTACTATACATAAGGAAAATGATGACGGTACAAATTGAGGTTGTGGTTTTTTGCATTAAAAAAAAGGGCTAACCAGCAAACCAGCTGACACTAACCTTATCACTCCTGTGATTCCAAATGGAAAAAGGCGTCACAAGTGCACTAGCCTAGAACAATGCGTTCTGGCAAACTATTCGAGGTTTTTGTTTGTTTGGGGTTTTTTTCCTTTCAAAGATAAATAAAGAAGGCATAACCTAGACATAATAGAGCTACTTACGCACAAAGGAGAAAGTTGGCAGTGGTGATGGGAGTTAGCTTCAAGGGTCTGTTTGTCTTTCCACATTACGTGAAGGTAAATGGTCAGGAAAGGGAGCTGGGACAAGTCAGTTCTCAGCCACAAGCCCACGTGTTCCCTTCTCTTAGGAGCAAGGTCTACCTTCAAAAACTTTAAAAATGAGAAAAAAAAACTACTCCATAATTTCTAAGTTACAAGTCAGGTAAATTAATATTTAACTAACTCTGGAGCATAAGAATTCCTTATTTGCTTTAATCATCTGAAATAGATGCAAACAGCAGTAGAGACCCCATGAGGGATACCTGCGATGCACACCGCTTTACTGGAAACCACAGAGGCATCGGGCAAAAGAGAAAAAGCCAAAGGGAGAATGAAAACGTGTCTTACACAAAACAGTTGCAAGAGCATCTCCACAGCCTCTACCCTGACCAGAATCACTGCCCAGAGAGTGGCTGACTGAGGACGGCCCCACTGGCCTGTGCCTGCTGCCTGAGCTCACCAGGACAGCCACATGCAGACTGCCCTCATCATAGCCCAGCAGTAAATGGACCATCTGAAGAACCGCCCAAACTGCAAAGTTGTCACTGACATGCAATCAGGGAAAAGATTCCCATAAAGAGGGAGACTTGTGCTTAACAAATGTGTAAGAATGCTTTCATGTGTAAACGGACACCAGTACTAAGGAGTCAAAAGCACCCTGGGTGAGTGACAGGGGCCAGAGAATATTAAGAGTCCTTGTAACACAGGAGACATAAGTACTCTTCTCCAAGCTGTCACAGAGCCTGTCTCCACCCCAGAGGGGACCCTCAATCTTCCTTCTCTGTTGTCCTGCACTTTCAAGACATCCCTCTAAAAAAAGTCTACACCCCGGATTAGGGCAACCGCAGGACCTACATTGTGAGCAGACTGCTTTCTACCTGTGGGCACAGGGTACATCCCGATATTTTCAGATGATCATCTGCTTGCTGGAAGGGAGTGTCAAGCATATGTACCTACACAGCTCCACACAGCACGAGAACATGAAGCTCACCTAGCATTCTTCATTAACTCAGAGCTAGCGCCATTACAGTTAACAAAAAGAAAACCACCACCAAAGGGGGAAAAATCCCCTAGCCACCACTAGCATGTGACCTGAGAATGCAGAGGCAGATCTGTTGCCAAGTCTCGTGGTACAGAATATAAGTAATAGTCAAACTGGTGAGAGGTTGGGAGTCAGGAAGATGGCTACATGGAGAGGACAGTGGGAGGAGGAAAAGAGCAGAGGGAGTGCAAAATTAAGGTAATAGGTGTGTGCACTAATTTCTCAAGTTTAATGTAATGGCTGTGCATCACAAACATAGACTAATGGGGGGGGGGGGTTAGTGGTGCACAAGAACTACCCTCACCTGAGCGAAGACCATCTGAAGAATAACACTCATATCCTGTGTCTCTCTTCCTTCTTCAAATTAAACATTCTCGCACTACAAATGTCCACCATGTACGAGTTCAAAAGCATGTGCAACGCATTTGAGAAGCAAGCACATGTAACTACCAGAAGCTTCCAGCTCAGAGTCCCAATTCTTTCTAACTTAATGGTGCTAGAGTGTCCATGGTTGTTTGCAATGTGGAACTCACTTCAGTTAGATGTGCCAGGAGTGACAGGTGAGGAAACAACATCTTGTGCTCCGTGTCCATGGGGAAGTAGCCAGGGTCCTAGGGTAGGTGGGAGGAGCAGGCTGCACCTCTATGACTTTGGGCCAGGAAGGGCAAAGCTCTCTTTAAGTATTTTTTCTTGACTCTCATTTCAACACCTTCCCACAGATTTAGTCAACCTGAAATTGTCACCATTTTGAGATGGCAGTGTTGTGGGTTTTTGGATTTGTATGAAGTTGTTTTGCTCGGAAGGACTTTGGAAGCAGACACTTTCTACATAAGCCCACTAACACAGTCACCTAAACGTGAGGGTGGCAGAAAGTGACTTCATTCTGTTTTGCAGGCCTGAGACACTCAGGGAAGGACTAAAGCAGAGCAGCATGTGGGTCTGGGTGTGCTCCATGACACCTTCACAGAAACCAGTAGAGAAAACTAGTCAAATCTCTGGGCACCCCGCCCACCCTGAAGGAGGTCCAAGTCCCATGACCAACCGCTACTAAGGCCCGCTGGTGGATAATGAAACTGCACTGCGGGCTTAGGGCATGTCATCACCAACCAGAAATAGTGTCTCTTCAGACCAGCCAGAGGCTGTGTGCAATCCTCAAGTGGGTGAGAAAGGTGAGGAATGCCCACACCAGGATCAGTTCTCCATGCCATGAGAAAAGGTTAGGACAATAACAAAGCAGGGGAGTCTTCACATGGCACAGGCACCTGCTTCATCATCTCGTGACCAGAGACGGGACCTGGTGACTGGCCCAAGAAAAAAGGCCTTGCCAAATAATTCCAAACAAGCTTTGTGAATGGAATAATAATTTTTTAAAAAGACACATAAACTTGGGCCAATGCATATAAAAGACGGCGTAATTTTTCATTGTAATAAGGAGTCAACACAGAAATCGCCTATGTCCCCCAGTTCCTCAGAACACTAGGTTTTATATGACAGCACAAGTTTTACACTTGGTTTTAATATTGTGAACAATTTTCCCCTCCTTGATTTCTGTGGTGGCTTTGGGTTAGCACTCAATCCTGGGAGGGGTGTGCTCTGGTCAGTGGTTCAGAAATGTTGATCCACTCACCTGTCTTCGAACACACAAATGAGCACAGAGTGACCATCCCACCGAGCTGCAAACAGCCGAAGGCAGCTGGGCAGTAGCTTTCCTTCAACTGGGAAATCTGTGTAGAATGACCTGGAATGCTTTTTTCATTAAATTTTTTTTTAACTCCTTTGTTAACAAAGCACAAAATGAAGACAAATTTGCTACAATGTTGATTACTTTTCCATGCAGTTAAATGAGTCAAGAAAACCAGGTTATGTATTCAAATTTCTTTCACCTTGCTTTGAGTGACCAAAAGTCAAACAACCCCAAAAGCCTTCAACCAACAAAACCTGCTTGTGGGTCAACTTGTGGTGAAACCATAGACCTAGGTACTTTGTTGTGGATGTCTGGGATTAATGGGGCTGATTAATGGCTGAAGCCTAGGAGTGCATGTGACTCTGGTTAAAACACAGCTGACCAGGAGGGTGGGGTGAAAGAGAAAGGGTCTGCAGTCAAGGGGACAGGGACTGGTTGTAAGGCTGAGTGCTGAAGGATCATCAGCAATTGCATAGGACTAGACAGTGGAGCCAGCACAACCAGCCCACATCATGCTCTAGCAGAGTGGTTGTACAGCTGTGCTTTGCTTAAAGAAAACCCACTATCTACCCTCCAGATTTATAATATAGATCCTTTTTTTGGAGCATCTTTCATGGTCAGACCTCTTGCCTCTTTCCCCAGCTGCCCAAGCCAAGGAGCAGAACCAGGAGAAACTGTAAGAAAAATCAATCCAGGTTATTAGATACCAGCATAAATGGCACATGCAACAACTCTCATCTGTTATGAGGATGACAAGGAATTGTGATAGGTGATAAGAAGAAAGAAGAAATTCATCTGCTAACGAACTCCAGGTACTTGCCTCATAGAATCATAAGTGCTTACACAAACTAGATATACAGGGTATTGTTTTAGGGAAAAAAAATTTTCCATATAAGAAAATTAGGTACAATCCCTTATAACAGGACGCCATTCTCACAAGCTGGGGGTTCATTATTCTAAAATGACAGTCAACCAAGTGAAATTTTATCTGTAAAGTTGAATCTCGAAATTGAATTGTAAACTACCAGGAATTAGGAACCACTTCCCATGCTTAACAGCTTGCTCCCTTCTATACACATATGTAGACACATACATCTTTATGAGCATTCATGTTCTTTCTGGTTTAATGGAAGGCATCAAAAACTTAGGCAGATTATAAATACACACGTTTATATAAGAGATTAGAATCACAGTAACTCAGGTAAAGGTTGTTCACGAGCTAGATCCTAAACTAGGACACATGATCAACTCTAAGTTAACCCAGCCTGAACTGCACCACAGGAAAATTTTTATTTTGGACAGCTCTGACCACATAGGGTAGTACTTTATTCTGATAACTGTTCTTTCTAGCAATGGAAGGAAAAAAAGAGATTCTTAGATATTCTGTATTTACTAATAGGCAAGGTTCCTCCTAGGCATCTCTGTGTACTGGCATGAAACTAATCCTTTGTGGAAAAACATTTCATATTTAAATATTAGACTTTATGCCATAGTATATGTGAAAATCCAACAAAAAATTATATATGCCCATGGCACACAAATAATTTCTAACCTAACCTAAGAAGAAATGAGATTTTTATACAGGAAGTAGCATTATGACAAAATAAAATGAGTATGTACCACAAAGTTTACAAAATGTTAACCCATTAACATGCGTTTATATACACTGAGCATCTACTAACTCCTCTAACGTACCACGGAACAGTGAAAGGGCAGTTGTAAGCATTATAAACACAGTACAGAAAAAGGCTTGGGGGGGGGGGAAATATTCTGCTCTACCTTTAAGAAAGGTAAGGTTTTCTTCAAAAAGGTAAAAAAAAAAAAAAAGAAAACTCATTTGAAGATAAACAAAGCATATACATCCCCATCACTTTTAGCCACTGCAATAAGACAAGTAAAGAAAATACAGGCATACAGTCTGCAAAGGAAGAAATAAATCTAACCCTATCTAAAATGGTAAGGTGGTCTAGGTAGATAATGCTAAGAAATTATTCCAACAAAGGTCCTGAAACTAATAACAGAACCCAACAAGTAGTTTCTCCATCTACTAGGAATCAATTTAAAAAAAAAAAAAACTGAAAAGAACTCTAACAAAACAATTCTAGGCCTTGTGTGCTGAAAATTGTAAGATGTTAATAAAGAAACTGAGGAAAAATGAAATATAGACTTGCCACTTTCAAGGAATGAAAGAATGTATACACTAAAGATGTTCATTCTCCTCATACTGGTAATATTTTATATTGCGATTCCTACCACAATCCCAGCAAGACTTTTTTTTTTTTTACATGTAGACAAGGAAATCCTCAAATTGATACTGAGAAGTGAAAAACTGAAATGGCTAAAATAGTTTTTATTTTTTCCTAACAGGGTCTCAGTTTGTAATCCAGGCAAGTCCTAAAATCACTAGGTAGCCCAAGCTGGCCTCAAATTCACAGCAATCCTTCTGCCTTGGCCTCCCAAGTGCTGGGATGACAGTTGTGTGCCACCATACCCAGCTAACATAGTGCTTGAGAATTGAACTAGGGCCTTGTGCTTGTTAGGCAAGTGCTTTACCTGCTGTACTATTCTTCTAGCTCCTGGCTAAAATAATTATGAAAAAGAAGAATGAAGTGAATTCAATTAATCTGATTTCAAAACTTAGAACATAACTGTATTACTCAAAACTGTGTAGTACTAGTACAGAAATAAACACACAGATCAATGGAACAGAACAGAGAACCCCCAAAAAAGTTCTACCACACCAATGCATGACTTTTGACAAAGGCTCAAGGTCAGATCCATGGAGGACAGTCTTCTACAGTGAAGCAAGCTGCTATCTCTAGCAAAAACAAAAACCCTCAACCTAAGCATCATAGAAAAAATTAAACTAGACATGGACTCAAAACATAAAATGTTAAGTTATAATAAAGTTAAAGGGGAAAAAAAGGGAATCTTTGAAATCTATAACCTGAAGCAAAAGTTTTCAGTTTGAACACCAAAGCAGAAATCATAAAAGCAAGCCAAGCATGGTGGCACAAACCTATAATCCTAGCACTCTGGGAAGTGAAAGAGAAGGATCACAAGTTGGAGCTCATTTTAGGGCAACTTACCGAGTTACTGTCAAAGAAAAAAAAAAAGAGAGAGAGAGAGGAGAGGGGAGAGGAGGGGAGGGGAGGGGAGGGGACTGGCAGCTCAGTTTAAAGGCACTGGGTTCAACTTCCAGTACCACAGAATAAAAAAAACAAAAATAAATAAAAATCATAAAATGAAAAATTGTTAACTTAGACATTCACAAATTAAAAACCTGGGTTCACTAAAAGACTCTGTTAAGACGAAAGAATTATAATCTTCATGGTTGGGGGAAAAATATTCACCAACCATATATCAGAAAAAGACCTAGAATTTGAAATATATCAAGAACTTTGAAAATTCAACATTACAAAACAAACAATCCAATTAAAGCAAAAGGCATGACCAGATGCTTCACAAGAGAGGACATATAAATAGTATGCAAACATGTGAAAAGGTGCTTGACATTATTAGCCACCAGGGGAATGCAAATTAATATCACAATGAGATACCATTCCAGGGCTACCAGAATGACTAAAAAAAGAATGACACCACCAAATGCTAACAAGGATATAATGACACTGGGTGGGTGGGGGTGGGGGGGACCTCAGCAGTTTGAGTCCTTGCCAAGCAAGTGCAAAGGCCTGTGTTCGATTCCCCAGCACTACATAAACTGGGCATGGTGGCACATGCCTATAATCCCAGACCTTGGGAGGCCAAGGCAGAAAGATTGCTGAGAGTTTTGAGACCAGCCTGGTCTACAATGGTGAGTTCAGGACCAGCTTGGACTACAGAGTAACATCTGTCAAAAAAGGTAACTAGGCCACTCACACCTCTGGGAGGAGGGCTGTATACATAAAATGATACAGCCATCCTGGAAAACCACTTGCCAGGTATTTTTTCTTTTATTTATTAATTTATTTTTGAGACAGGGTCTTGCTCTGTAGCCCAGGCTGGTCCTGAACTCACTGTGGAGCCCAGGCTGGCCTTCGACTCATAGCAATCCTCCTGTCTTGGCCTCCTGAGGGACTATAGGTGTGCACCACCATGCCCAGCTTCCATGGTACTGGGGAATTGAACTCAGGTGCTTAGTGCTTGCTAGGCAAGTGTTTTAACTGCTGTGCCATTCCTCCAGCCCCTTGCCAGTTTATTTTTAAACATGCATCTACTTTATGACATAACAATCACACTCCTAGAAACTTATCCTGAGAAGAAAAAAACTTGCCTTCACACATAAACCTAAACACTAAGGGTAAATAGTTAACCCGCGGAAGACCCACACCATGGAATGCTATCTAGCAACAAAAGGGAACAGCCACAGGTATATCCAACAGCCTGCATCAATCTACGCAGAATTATGCTGAAGGAAATAAATCAGCTACTAAAGGTTACACACTATACAATTCCATTTATAGGACAGTCTTAATGTGACAACATTTTTGAGATGGAAAACGGGTTCTTTATAGCCAGGGGTTAAGGAAGAGTAAAGAAAAGCAGCAAATAGCCAAGTGTGGCTGTAAATGGCATCATGACACCGCTGGGTGTCTTGAATGCATCACCATCAATATCCTGCTTATCTTGCACTAGTTTTACAAAATGTTTCTATTGAGGGGGAAATAGGGCGTAGGTCTCTCTTTAATGTCTTTTATAACAGCACTGTGAATCTACGAGGATCTTAAAATTTTTGTTTTATTTTTTTTGGGGGGGGGGATGGAGTAGTCCAACGATAAGGAAGTTACCGTGCCTCGCTCCAGTAGCCTAGCCAGACAGCTCCTAGCGAGCCACCCCGTCCCCAGGTAGGCTGTCCAGATGCGGAGCATCCTCTGCCTGCGCGCCGACACTTCATCAGGAAGCCACTGCTCCAAAGACATTGATTCTTTTAAGTCACAATTTAGAAATCTCATCTACAAGCTAACCTGCACTCTTCACGGCAAGCACTATTTTTGTTATTACAATTTAGGATTGTATGTTATGGAAACAACTAAGGAAGGACTCAAAATAAGCAATCACAGTAATGAGTACAGAAGAATTTCTTAGTCAACTGTTGACTAACTTTCAGAAAGGACATTACTATTTTAAACTAAAGAATGCCTATCCAAGACATGTTTATTACAAGGTGATTTGTAACACTAAAAATCTGGAAACAAATTAAATGCCTCATTTGGAATGATTAGAGAAACTGTGCCCATCATTCTAGCATTATGCTATGGTTAAAAATAGCAAGGTAGATTCACATGTCCTGACAGTCAGGGATAATCAAAATAAATTATTAATCTGAAAAAGGTGCAGAACAATGCAAAAGAACGCTTCTATTTAAGTCTTTTAAATTACATACTAGAATATGTGCATATATGATGTAAATAAATAACACAGAATAGTTTCAAACTCATCTGCAATGACTTCAGGAAGAGAAGAATAAGGGCATTAAAAATGTCTCTCGGTTAAAAATACAATCAGAACACACAAATATAGATTCCTATCAATTGTTACTAAAATAACACATGTGTTAAGTGGATGCATTGGTGCGGGCCTGTAATCCCAGCATTTTGGAAGTTCTGAGGCAGGGCGATTGCCAAGGTTGAGCTCACCTGGGCAATTTAGCTAGACCATTTCAAAAAAGAAAAAAACAAAACAAAAATAATACCAAAAAAATCCTCCAAAACCAAAGGCTGGAGACATAGATCCGGTTGTAGATCTTGGGTTTATTTCCCTGAACACTACTCTACACTTGAGCATGAGACACGTACACACAAACAGGTTATACAATCTGCAAAGTATGAGGTGTTCCAAGCAGTTACTTCCTCGCTCTATAATCTTGTTGACAATCAAGAAAGTCTCAATGTAATTAACTCATTATTTCTATTCATAAAATATGTGATGAAGAGTAAAAATACAACTTTACAAAAAGTTAGGTAAATCTCACCTGAAACTGAGAAGCTGGGTCTCACACATTATAAGCAATGTCTTTACCAACTGTTTGGAAGTTCTCTTTAAAAGCTAAAATCTAACAGATTTGAATACAATCTGATGTGTAACATTAGTAACTGGGGAGGGAGCCTTTATTTCTAGCAGAAGTGATGTGGCAAGTTCATCCCATACTGTGACCCTAGCTCATTTCTCTTTTTCTAAACAATTTTAAATCTGCTTCATCATTATAGCTTCAAGACAAACTTTAAAATCACTTTATCAACTCAAAACAAAATACAGTAGGGCTAAAAATGTTCTTCAACTTTGGATGAAGTGACACACATAATATTCCAGTTTTTTACGTAAAGAAAACAGTTCATTTAAGTGTTCTTTTCTCTAAGGCTCAGTAAGGTGGTAGAAATTCCACTACTTTTTCTTTTTCTTTTGTTGTACTGGGGATTGAGCCTAGGGCTTTCACACCATGCTACATCCCCAGCACATTTTTCTGGTTTTGATTTTATGACAGGGTCTTGCTAAGTTTCCCAGGCTGACCTCGAACTTGTGATCCACCTACCTCTGCTTCCCAGAGTGCTGGGATTACAGGACTGTGCCACCAAGCCTGGCTCCTGTACTTTTTTATTTATTTCTTATAATCTTTATTACGTAATTAAAAAGAAATGCACTTTTATCACTTCCAAATACATTAAGTCATTCACTTAAGTTATCCATCTAAATCTTAAGGACAGCCTTAAGGGGTTAGCCAGCCTGACTGAGTAGTCGGGAAATAATCTGCAATTAGCATATTAATGTCACCCCTAAATACCAAGGTTATGCAGTCACTTTATAATCTTACTTCCTCGATTACCTTATCCTACTAAGAAACATTAAATGATATATTTTTAAAAGCACTTAGGCATCTGCCTAATAAATATCCAAACAACATGAATGTTTATTGTTATTGCATATTATACTTTTTAAAACCCAGCTGGCTCCATTCTCATCCACTGCAGAGGTGAAGTTCGAGTGTATGAGGGTTGCCCGATGACCTCCTGGGCAGCTGGACAGTCCAAAGTCAGGGAGCCCGGTGAATGCCTTCAGTGATCACAACAGAACAAAGACACGAGATGCCCGTGACACGAGACTTAACCATGGGGCCAGGCAAGAAAGCTCCTGGCAATGAGCTCATGTCCCACTTGTCTTTGTTCGGGTTCCCTCTCTCCATTTCACTCCATCCTCGGGGACCTCCAGAAGGTCGGCCTGCCCTTGCGTTCCCTCTACTGGACAGCTGTGGTCCCAGAGTTGCCCCAGCCCCTGCCTGGGCTCCTGTAGATGGACTGTCCTGCTCTGCAGATAAGTTCAGGTCAAGGGCTAATGTGCTAAGGGTGCCTAACCAGAGAGGAGGGGATCTTACTGTTTAACATTAGACAGGCATTAGAAAAGACTTGGAAATGGACAGCTCAAGAAAGTAAAATTTTTACTGATATTTCAATACCAACTGATATGAATCTCTCTGTGGCTCTGTTTCCTTCTCTGTACAGTGGGAACACAGAACTTACCTGGAAGATTGAGGGTTAAATGGATTTCTATCTGTGAAGTGCTTGGAGAACACAGAGCAGGGCTGTATAAGCATTTCTTGAATAAATAAAAGGAAAAAAGTCTAAACCTTGGGAGGAATTTTTTAAAAGTCAATTCTTTAAAAGCAAAATTTTAGAATCAATTGCATTTTTAAAGTCATTACTAAACATGAGGTTGCTGCTTCGCAGTCACTTATGCTGGATTACATAACCAGCAAAAACTTATTCTCTTGGGAATTTCCAGAACTCTGTAGCACAGCCAAAATACACTGACCTTGAATACATTGTTCTTGAACAAAGTGGATGTCCTGCACACCGAATAGATGTCACTACTTCATACTGAGCCCATAGTACTGAATGCTCTCTCACTCAATTATCTGCCAGTGATGCTAGTAAGAATAATACATAATTTTTGGTCTTATGTAAAATGTATTATGCATTCCCAGAGTATTCAAGAGAAACTACTCTCCTGCTCTTCAGGGTTTGCTGTCTGTTCATCAAAAGAAAGACAGCTGGTTTGGGAGCTGGTGTGGGTTTTTCCATTGTTTTCAAAAGACAGAGAACTGTGGATATGTTAACCTCCAGAGAGGCAACAGTCACCACTTAGTGGAAGTCACAAGGAGAAGGTCACCACCTAAGATCTGCCACGTGCAATCTACTAGCTCTCACCAGAAGGCTACTACCAGGCCACTGCTGGGCCTGTGGGAAAGGCCCAGCGCACCAAAGGGGATAGCTGCAGAGGAGCAGGCTCACTTCATCACCTCACCGAACGTAAGACTCGGGGCACGTTCAGGGTACTTGCTGAGGGCCACAAAGCCAGTCAGCTTAGGGCTGCCCACAGCTCCCCATCTTGCCCTCAGGTAGGCCCATCTTACTGCTTCGTGTCGAGGATCCTGTGGGCTACAGAGTCAGCTGGCCACTTCTGCTGCTCTGGGTGTCCGCAGCATTTGGCCAATGCACACTTTTGGTAAATCACAGCCCCTCTCTGGGCCTCTCTGTTCTCACTTGTGAAATCGAGGGGCAGAACCCAATGTCTTCTGACAGAAACAAGAATTCAAAAAAAAAAAAAAAAAAAAAAAAAAAAAAAAAAAAAAGGAATGGCAAAATGAATGAATGAAGCCCACAGCTTGATGTCAAGGATTATGAGAAGGGAGCAAAAGGTGTCTGGTTACCCTCAATTTTTCAAATAATGAAAACATTGTCAACAAAGACAGACAGGACCTAACTTATAGGTTCTGTGTCCTACAGTCAACATGGTAAGTCATGCTGTCCATCACCCTTCCTTGTGTTCTCAGGACCAAAATGTAACTACCCATTTCTGGGTTGGTGGTCTCCCCCGAGACTGGCCCATGGTCTGGTCTTCCTAAGCTCTTCATTGCCATGGTGGAATACTTTGCCTTGAAGTAGGTGCTCAATAAACCACAGTGTTCCCCTCCTCCCATACAAATACCAAAAACAGAAGAGTGCCTGTTAGCAGTTGTACTATAAGTTTATAGTTTCTCGTCCCTTGTTCTCAACTAATCAGTCCTTTTGCACAAGTCCCAAATCCCAAGCCACCAACTAGTACTAGTCCCAGGTCTTGGAAGGACCAGGCAGTCAAAGCCAATGACCAGGAAGCTGGAGGTTAGCAGAGAGCAAAGCCTGCATGCTCCTATTAGGCTCTAATGCCACTGCTGATCCGACAAGGGGCGAAGCTTTGCTCTGGCTCTCATCTTGCTACTGCTCGCCATTTCAAAACTATCCTCCAACAAGCCACTGCATACCAAGTAGCCTCTCCCCCAGCCCTACCTGTCCCTGGGAGAATGATCTTTGAGTAAACGAGGCCCTGGTATCAAAATGGATGAGGATCACTATCGACAGAGTTAACCAAAGGTTGCCATACATACAAAAGTATGTAAAAAAGTTTGCTCAGAACCAGTTATATCTGGATTAGAACTAATGCTATCAGAAAAATTATGCAAGCACTAAATTCAATGTATAAGGGACCTCAAAAGTCACCACCTATATGAAAAAATAACTTTTGGGGCCATCCTATAGATCTAACCGTGACAGTCATGATAGTCTATGTGGGTCCCTGACACAGAGCATCTTCTACTTCTTAGAAAAGTCATGCAGCTGCTCCAAGCAACTTCTCTCTGCATCCACACTGAAGGCAGTTCCTGTCTTACATCTACATTCTTTCTTTCGCTAAAATGCTACCATCCCCATCAGCTGTCATGATGCAGTTGGCCTGTCACAGTACCAGGCCAGTACAGCTACCACACACCCATGTGGCTTTGGACAGGCCCCACAACAGACACCATTCCTTGGCTGTTCTTTCCATTACTGAGATGCTAGTCTGAGGTTCCTCTTCAGCCACCATTTCTTATGTAGGTAGGATATCAGGACTTCCGACGTGTCCTTTGCCAGTATTTTGTTCCTTCGGACCTGGGTCCCTCACTATCTCCTGAGACCCCAAAACCCTGAAACTTAGTTCAAGGCAAATGTCTTCACTTTTAGAAAGGTGGTAGCTAACAGCTGCTGATCTTTAACCTTAGAAAGCACATGTACCTAGGCTACCAAGCTCCAGGGTCACAAAAATTAAGGATGGCCCATTTAAAACAAACCACAGAGAGTAGCTCCAAGGAATGACTCCCTTTCTGGGCATGTGCAAACTTCAAACGAAGGCCAGGATCAGCAATCTGGCGTGCTTCAGAACTTTGTCATCGCCCCTACCCCGCCTATCCCTCTCCCCTCCCCCTGCCACTGTAGTGACACACGTGGGCTGACATGGTATCTGAGCATACCCCCAGGGAACAGACCACAGCCCTCCCTGGCGCCCAGTGATTACAGGGCAAGGCTGAAGGCTGCAACAAAACTGAGAAACAAAGCCTTCTGTGAAACCAGAAACCGCACAAGGTCACAAAAACAGCACTAACTTGTAAATCCCGACAGCCCTTCCGTGAGGAATTTTTCCCAAGCACCTGTGTCCAGCACCGAAATGGGCAGGCTTGATACATACCTGAGATGACAAGAGCCCAAACCCAGTCACCCCTCTAGAAAGACCATTCAAGGTCATGGGCACTAGAAGATGTAGGTCCCTTTCAGGCTTATCTGTAGAATAATATCCAAGGTACATAGTAAACAACTGCTTTTAAAACATACCGAAGACAAGACAGACCTGGTTGTTGGACCGTGGTGAGGCCTCAGGTGAATGGGGGTGGGGGGGAGCTGGGGGGCACACCAGTGGCTGGAATGTGTGGGGGGTCTTCTCATACACCTACGCTATTCAGAGCCCCAGAATCAACTGCAGGAGGCTTTTAAATTAAGCTATGAAATCTATTACTTTGAATACAACTCTACTGATAAATGTCTTTTTTAAAAAAAGAAATAATCTCTTTTGCCCACCTATTTTCCCTCCTCAGAAGCTAAAGGAAAATCAGCATAAAGAGAAAACCAAAGTCAGTCAAAGGCTGCCTAAAGGAGGAACAATTACCTGTGGTTCAGAAAGACTCTGACTATAGCCAAAGAGATGATGGCGTTTACTTGGCAAATACTCAGCAATACGTGTGAGTAAACACTGCACACCTCCATGACTTGCAGAGATTTGCTCAACAAGCCAGTGGTTCTCAAAGTGCAGTTCCAGGCCACCAAAATCACACAGACGTTTGTCAGAACTAAGATTGGGACCCCACAGAGCCACAGCACTTGGTCTATTCCCAAGCAGAGTCTCAGGCTTCTCTCTCTCATTGAGCCATGTGGGTGGTTCTCTTCCCCCTTGCAGCTCAGGTGCAACAGAAGACCCTTCACAATTGCTTCCCCCTCCCATGGAGCCCGGGACACTCCACAGGTGAGCAAAACTTTAGCAGTGGTGGTGGTGGTGATGATGGGGGCAGCAGTAAGTGGTGTGAACTGAGTCACGGGACAGACAATGTCCACCCTGAACTTGTTGGTACCGTCCCCAACGGAGATTTTAAAAATATTGATTCCCTGGGCCCACCATCCCAAAAGTGTGACAGCTTCAGTCGGTGTGAGGAAGCCAGACTGGATTTGGCAACAGGAAAGCTCCCCGGGTGACTATACCTTGGAAACGTATTTAGATTTGCTTCCTTACTACTCTGTGACTGTCAAAACAGATGGGGTAGGGCAGGAAAGGTTTCTTACACATCAATGCTGAGAGGAAAGCGGGACTGGCTGGACACAGCAGAGGGAAGGCTTTCCCACTGAAGTCTTGCCTCAGACAGGTCTGGGACCGCCCAGCTCAGAGGGCACCCAGAAGCCTGGCCTCAGGGAGGGCTTGATATAGATCAGCACATATCAGATCACCAACTTATTCTCCTTATAAGAACACCAGGGACTAAGGCAGGTCAGCACTGCACTCGGTCATACTAGTGCTACAGCCAGGACTCAAACCAGCTAGTATATAAGATTCAAAGCGGGCAACTGAGACCCCATATCAGATTCCTTGATCTAATAGACGGCAACCTGTTAAACATTACAGTATTCTCCATCTGTGCCCACTCCTCCTATACTAGGAAACGAACCCAGAGCTTCTGCACTGAACAATGTCCCCAGTTTGTTGTTGTTGTTATTGTTTTGTTTTGAGACAAGGTCTCGCTAAGCTGCTAAACTGCCCAGGCTGGGTTCAAATTTGCACTCCTTACTGCATTAGACTACCACGGTGCTGGCATTTCAGGCATGTACCACTACATCTGGCTATCCTTCTTTATAAATGTTTAATTGTGGCAAATATCGCATAACAAAAATTACCATATTTAACCATTTTTAGGTGTACATGCAGCATCATTAAGTACCTTCAAACTGTTGTACAATGTCACCATTATCCATTCCTAGAACTTCTGCCATCTTTCAAAACTAAACTTCAATTTCTGTCTCCCCCCAGTCCCTGGAAACACTATTTTACCTTACATCCCTATGACTGCGACTACTGCAGCTACCTCCTCTAGGTGAAAATAAACATATCCTCGAGATTCTTCTACCCTGTAGCACATGTCAGAATTGCCTTCCTTTTCAAAGCAGAGTAATAGTGTACATTTCCTCTTTCAAAAACTATTTTCAATTCTAAAATCAAAACTTGAGAGGCAAGCTCACATTTCTAATGAATAAATCGCCCCCCCATCAAAAATAAATACATCTTTCGATCAGCATCCATCACAACACAGCATCTGTGTGCCACGGTGAAAGGCACTAAATCATGAGAGCCACTCATTTCCATCAGGTACCCAAATCAATAAATAATAAATAAGCAAATAAACGAAGTGCTCAATATCAGTTCCATACACCATGGCCAACCACACTATGAGGACTCAATTAAAAGAGAACAGCCACAGGAAAATTTAACATCATTCTAGAAAACATCAGAAACAATAAATCAACTCTATGAAGTATTTTCAAATCTGAACTCTATAGTTCTGAATAAAGTTGGTGTAAGATTTCGCAAATTTTCTAAGTCAGAAAATTCCTTAAACACAAACACCTATTTCATATTTTTGGATCGTTTCAAATTATTTCATATATGTCACACGATCGTATCTCAAAGAAATGTTAAAGCAAGACACTGTTGGTTCGTGGTGTGGGAGTCTCGCTGGAGAGGATTTCAGAGTGCATGTGAGAACAGAAGTGATGTGTTTATTCTCTGAGTTCAGCTGCACAAGCTGGGCTTTCCTCACCTAAATTGATATCAGCACACCACTAGAGGGGGGACATTTAAACTATTCACATGCTGTTAAAAATTAAGTGCCTTCTTGTTTATTTAAAAAAAAAACAGTCAGTAGAGCAGGAAAAGGAGGGAGAGAGGGAGGGAAAATCAGCTTGAACATCAGTAACTTGATATGGAGGCTGCTGGTAAACAAAGCAAACCCTGGGCTTCGGAACAATTGCCAAGAATGATCAAATACGCCAGCAACCCAAGCTTAACCTTGACCTGAATTTTTTTTTTCCCTCTCCTTTATCACTGAGAATGTTCAAACCTCTTGCATAAGTTGTTGCTTTTTCTTAGATAAACTGCAGTGAGAACCCAAGCCTTGGTCTACTCCTTGGGGTGGGGGGGTGGGGAAGGGGGGTGTATCTTGGCTCCCAGCAACCACCTAGCTTAAACATCATAGTTTTCTAGACTTCACTATATATAAAACTTCAACTGACTCCCTAAACCTTTGCTCCTGTCCCTCCTTCCTCAATTAAGACACAGGCAAGTGTAAACACCACCCTCAGAAGTGGGATTGCTCTATTAAGACAAATCTGGAGACTCAGAGGAAACCACAGTGAGGACAACGACAGGACAAGATGGACACACAGAAGGAAAGGTACGGACATGGAAGATGACCTAAGAGAAAATAAGCTCACAAATTCTAACAGGCACCATTCTCCAGAAAACTAAATATAAACAGTTCTATCACATACTAGTACAACAGGAGCAGCAGGCTGCTGGGTATTGGTGACCTTTCTAACCTCTACATTAGCAACAGAAGGAGGGAGTAAAGATGCACAACAGTGCCACATCTGACTTCCCTACTCTGGCCATCACCCCTTCAGATTCTCAGTGACAGTTCATCACACACAGATGACCCAACTCTCATCAACAATGCTACCTCAAAGTTTATTCCATGGAGTTAAGCCGCAGGAGTCATTCTCCTACTTTACCTATTGAAAAACACTACAGAGAAGGGCTGAAATGGTCTCTCCCCTCTCTTCTGCTATACAAGAAAGGGAATTCCTTTTAATTTTTTTTCTTTTCTTTTCTTTTCTGAGATAAGGTCTTCTTAAGTTGCTTAGGCTGAGGCTGAGCTCAAACTCGTGATCCTCCTACCTCAGCCTCCCAAAATTCGAAGATTACAAGCCTATGCCACCAGGCCTGGCTCAGACTTACTGATTGGTAATTTCTAAAGGGTCAAGAGTACTAAATCTCTTTGGTAGCATGATGACCACTAGCAACCTTTTCATCTCATCCCCAAAATACATATAAGACAAACTGAACATAATACTGAGAGATTCATGGACCTCTGAATCCCTAAAACTACCCCTGGACTCAAGGCGCAAAGGTATTCAAGGGAAACATCTATGCCCAAATCTCTCTTGCCTCAAGGAAGAGATAGCTGCCAGCCTACAGCTCACCATCACACCACAGGGATACCGTGGAGACCCAGTTCTTAAGGAACGAGATTTAAAGTTTGATTGAGCCAGGTGCGCAATCAGGGTAGAACTGTGAAGGAAAGGACGGAAGGGCAGCATCCAAAAGCCACAAAGAGGCTGAGATTAATACACAGAAATAATTCACCAACCGGACAGAGTGGAACATCTCAAATACCACTACAAAAAAAATTGTCCAGAAAATACGTTAGAGCATGTGCCACGTATAAGTTTTTTTTTTTTTTAAAGCAACTATCTATGGGTAATGAAAGTAACGAAATGCTTGCTACCGGCGTGCTTGTAACAAGAAGGTGGGAAACAACTGCAAATTCTCAGGCAAAATGAGACAGAAAATAACCATGTCAGCAATGTCTAAATGAAAGAGCCAATAAGTCCCCTTCCTATCCTGGCCTAATTAAAGCTTTTTCACAAACACCAGCAATCAATAAAAAATTATTTCTTATTCAATTTGGGCTTCAGTTTTAATTACTGGGAATGCAACATGCTGTGATTCTGAGAGTTTCGGATCCGTTAGAATGTTATTTCTTACCAAGTCCACAGGAAAGAAATGATGACACATTGTGTGATTATTCTCCCTGCTCCCATGGAGCACTGTTGCTAGACTGAGAGCTTAAAAGTCCCTGGGAGCAGAACAGCACCTACAGCTCTGAATTTTTACAGAAAAAGAACCAAAGGAAGCTGGTAGAAAGGGTGAGACAATGAGTTTATTTCCATTTGTTTACTTATTTATTAGTGGTACTGGGATTGACCTCAGGGCCTTCACACTGAATTACACCCCCAGCCCATTTTTATTTTTGAGACCCAGTCTGCTAAATTACTAAGTTCCCCAGGCTGGGTTGAACTTGTTCTCCTCCTGCCTAAGCGTCCCAGAATACAAAGATCCATTATTTTAGCACTGTGTTCCTCAGAAAAACAAAAACAAAAACAAAAACAAGTGCACTTGGCAATGCTTTAAAACGTTAAGCCATTTAAGCAACAACAAAGCATACCCTTTCGTGAATAAGTCAGCCACAACATGTGCATGGCACAGGCAGGGAAATGCTAGCCCTTGCTGCTGTTGTCTGGAAAAGAAATACAAAGATTCTTCCTGCTGAAAATTATTCACAAAACTGAAAGACAAATATATTCAGACACTAAAAATCATCACTGCTTTTTCTGATATATTCTGTAGCAAAAAAAAAAAAAAAAAAAACCCTGAAACAACAAGAGAGGCCCAATAACTTTTTCTTGCAACAATTATTAAGTGGATTCATATTTCTCATTGTGTAAATACAATATAAAAACTCTAAGGGGCCTGGGTTGTGCATTTTTAATTTGAAATTTGATCTGTCTTACACCATGCCATAGTGTGGAAAAAAGGCACGAATGACTTATTTTTCTTGGAGGAACTCTATCACTGGAAATCAAAGAAATGCAAAAAAAAAAAAAAAAAATCTCAAAGAGTCATGGTAGCACATGCCTACTCTCAGCTACTGCAGAGGCTGAACAGGAGGATCCACAAAGCCTGAATTCCAGACAACCCTGGCAACATGGGGAGATCTCTTGTCTCAAAATTCACTGTAGAAGACACAGGGAGTCATCAGCCCAATTTCCCGGGTAGAAGCTCCCTCAAAGGACTGAAGGGCAGGGCGGTGTGTGTAGGCACAGGACCCAATGAGAGGAAGGGCATGTCACAGGGCAATCTGTCCTAAAGGAGTCCGGGTTTCCTCCAACCACTTACCTCACTAACTTGCAAAGTTTGTTAGTCTGTCTTGGTGTCAACTTGAATCACAAAGATTTACTTCTAGAAGGCACAGAACTCAGTTATAACAGCCTGCACATGGAGGCACTCTGGGAATGTGTATTATTTAGCAACATTCTCAGGAAAACATCACCCCCCACACAAAGATGAAAGTATTCAAACAATGCTAAGGATCTGACCCATGAGATAAGACACAGTAGACCCTAGGGGCGCTAGGATAAGGTGGACATCCTACCCGCCAGGGGCACTGTATGTATATCCACTGTCAAAGGCAGCAAGATCAGCTCAGGTGGAAAGCTTTCTTCATACTCTCTACCTTGTAACCTCTTATTTTATCAAAGCACCATAAATTTCTACCGTCTTAAGACCCTATCAAGGTGCCAGCCTACCAATAAGAAAACTGCATTTTCAAACTGATGAACACTGGCAACAACAAAATATTTTCTGAAAAACATTTTCATTATATTTTTCTTTTTAAAAAGCTCTTAAGGGGAAAAAAGGGAACTTCATTTCTGGCTACAGTTTTTCAAAATTGGATAGAGAGAGGACAATAAAAACCTGTGTCACGAATGAGCATGATCTGCCTTCCAAGAGCAAGACTGCCTAAAAATCACCGAACAGACTTAGCACCTGCTCCCAAAAGAAGAATGGAGCAGAAAAGCCTATGCGCAGAAAGAAACAAATTATCTGACTTACAAAGAATAATAATGCTGAGGTCATTCATCATGAAGTGCACTTATTAAGAAATTACATGAAGAACCTAACAAATGCATGTTTAAAAAAAACCACTTATAAGTAATGATTCCAAGAATCCAAAGAAAACAAATTTAGATTAGAAAAATAAATGAATTCCAATGAATCATGAAAATCCTATCTGTTTTTTAATGGCTCAGAAGGTGTCACTAAGAGGGTGGACAGCTAACTGGGACACAAAGGAGCAAATACATGCCTTTGGGGACCCCATTCTGAGACCATGCCTCCCTGGAGTAATGTGGCTGGCTAGATATGCTGGTATTTTGCTACAAATAGGATTATTAATCTGTCATTTGGGTAAGTAACCCCCTGTTGAGATTTTCACAGTAACTTCAATTTAAAAAGTAACTGATTTAGTACAGAATTATAGGTACATGATGACCATGACAAAACAGTTTAAGGTGATGCTGCTTCTGATGCCTTCAAGAAGAAATCAAAATGTTTGCTTCCTACTGCCCACAGTACCTGCATCGAAGTTGGCAAATATTAATGGTGTAATATTCTTAAAATAGGTCCTAAAAAAGGGCCACAAGATTATAAAAGTCCTTATAAACCAACAGTTAATTAATGAAAACTTGCATTATTTAGTGACTGCGTTACTCCATCCCCAACTCTACTCAAATCATACAAACAATGGCATGTCCACTGCTGGTTCTGCAAGTTCTGAGTTATTACATAATTTAAAAGAACATCTTGAAATAATATTATTTTCTTTTGTTCTAACAAGGAAACAAAATCAGGGATGTTAAGCAGCTTGCTTAACACATCACAACTAGGAAATACCTATTCCTAGAAACAGTATTTCTGACATACTGCTACTGCAGCAAGAGTAGAAGTATTTGGCAAATACATACATACAGTTTTAAGCATTAATGGTCCCCTAAATGTCTCATTTACTAACTGACAATGAATTCCCTTATTCAAAGCTTTTGTCTATGGAGGTTCTGGAGGGGTGCAGGAGACTTGTACATGACCATGGCCAGAGGTTGATTTTCTATGGTTCTCAAATTTCCTCTGAGCACAGCATACCTAGAAGGCACAGCGCTTTTTGGGGTAACGCAACAAAGCATGGATGAATTCATCTTCCAACAAATAAATATGTGACTTTATGGGAAAAAAATGGCCTCTTAAATATAGAATGTAATGATTACTTTTTCTTCAGTGGATCAAAGTTCTCATAACTAAATCCTTCATGAAACTGGATTTTTCAGATTACCTACTTTATTTTTTATTTTGTTAAAGTATAAATCAAATATGCAGAAAACTGACAAGAAGTGGGACATGGGAATCAGACCAAAGGTAACTGGAAATGAGGTTTTGTGCTGAGCAGGAGCAAGAGAAAAGAGATTTCCAGGGGTTAGGAAAGCCTGTGAGGACTAAATTCCCTGGCTGGTGGGCAGTTTATTACTACTGAATTTACTTAAGCCTTATATCTAATGAATTAGGGGAGATAAGCTTCAACGATAATATCCTTCCAGGACCTTCCTATTGTCTAAAAAGTGTCCAAAACGTGCGTGACTCTATAGTCTTCTGCACCTGGCCACTGGTCTGCACTTTCCCTCCTGTCCTTTCCCTGACTTCCTGCCTCCAACCCTGCACGGTGAACACACCACATCCTTTCTCCTGCCTTAGCCCAAGTTTCCAAGGTAACCACCATACACAGAAACAGAACTCCCCATGTATGCCACTAGCAGTCTCACCATGTCATACCCACCAGTGGCACAGTGGCATTTATCTGTCTTCTCCCCACCAGGTCATTAATGTCTTGAGAACAGTCCTTGAGAGAGGAGCCTCAAACACATCTGAGCCCCAGTGTGTGACAGCTGGGAAGGCATGTGTTGCCCACGCACGGGGAAACTCCTACGACTATAGAGTATCCCAACCAATCTAACCATTGTACACTGAACGTAAGTTTAACCTGAACTGTGGAAATATAAGTGATGTAGTAACTTTTGCATGTTTCCTTTTTAAAATATTTTCACTTCTATTGCTAGTATGAATTCTCACCATATCTCTCAATAAAAAGCACTGACCTGATTGCTAGGTTTCTGAGAGAGAGGAAGGGTGAAGGTGACATCTCACACCAGCTCTGTACCTATTTTCCCAGGGCAAAAGCCAAGATATCTGAGGTCCTGGATTCACACAATGTACAGATCTTTTAGATAAACAAAAACTGGTACATCTGCACAATGTAAGCACATTCTGCTACTACAAAAAAAGGAATTAAGTACACGACATACTATAATGTATGGATGAATCTTGAAAACATTATGTTCAGAAAAGGAAACCAGACACAAAAACTCACGTGTTGTATGACTGTATTTACGTAAAATACACAAAATAGGTGAATCTACAGAGGCAGATGCAGATTGGTGGCTGCCAGGGCCTGAAGGAAGGGACAGAGAAAAGGTGCCTTGTGGAAACAATTTCCTTCTGGGGTGATAAGAGAATTTTGAAATTAATAACAATGGTGATTACACAACAGTGCATATGAACTGTTCACTGCTCTTTTTTTTGAGACAGAGTCTTATTCCATATTCCAAGCTGATCCTGAATTTACCACACAGCCCAGATTGGCCACAAGCTCACTGTAACTCTCCTTAGCCTACTGTTCACTTTTATATGGGTAATTTTACATTATATGAATTTTATCTTATTAAATAAACAGGAAATCTAAAACAGATTCCCAAGGCTCTTGACACACATGGGCACATTGTGGAACTGTAAACAGGACAGTGTAAAGAATTACCATTTGAACATTTAGTATCAATAAAGAAAATACACTACAATTGTTTAAACTATTCTAGTATTTTCTCTTATTCTATTATCTCTGAAGACTCTTCATAATATTTATAAAGTGTCTCCATTCCCTGTGCTGAAGCCCTCTATTTGTAATGAGATCTAATTTCCCTTATTCAGTAAAATTTCCCAGCATTCTCCCTTATGCAATTTCTTTGCTGAAAACACGATATCAACAATTCATGTGTTACTCATGAAGCCTAATGATTTTAGCACACTAATAATTTATTTTTACTTGCAACAATTCTGTTTTTTTCTTGTCTTCTAACAATGGCAGTCTAACAAAAACCCTACTAAAGCTTGTTAGTGAATATGCCTTCATTCCATTATCAATTAGAACACTTTAGGTGACTTTTGCTGCTTAATAAAAAGTTATACCCCAGTAAAGACACAAAAGCTTCAAGTAATTAAAAGCTTTCCTGAGTAATGCAAAGCTAATCCTGTAGTGAAGAGGTGTGGACTGAAGGAAGAAGGGAGAATTTAATATGCAAATGGAGTGTCGAATATTGCTAATGAAGCCACAAGAACAAATCAGATGCGATATGCGAGGGCTCTCATCAACATTTGCTTCATCCAAAAGAAGTGACAATCTAAACAATGTACCCTACCTGGCACACACAGGAGGTATGGGCCTGCTCCCAAGCACCTAGGATGGGGAAGAATGTTCTAGATATACTCTGTCACTGTGAGAACCACACACTCGCTAGTGTGTTAGGCTGTAGAGCCCTGACAGAAAGGGAAGGAGCTCACAGCGAGCTCTGGAACACCGTCAACCTGGAACAGCGTGAAAAGAGGTGAGCCTTATATAACCAGGGGTCCGAGAATTGTCCAGCCTGAGCATTCCAACTGACGGCTCATCAGGGTTAAAACCACCTAAGTTCCTTGTAACAGGGTCTCTGTATCAGAGTTTAAGATTTCTTTTTCTTTCTTTCTCTCTTTTTTTTTTTTTTTTTTGAGACAGGGTCTCACTGTAGTTTACATTAGTCCTGAACTCACTATGTAGCAATCCTCCTCCCTCAGCCTCCTGTGTGCTGGCATTACAAGATTTCTACTTGGATGAGATCAAGACCAGAAGTTTCAAAGGGTCCTCACAATCTTTACAGGATCCTGATTATGTTGCAAATTAACATGGTTTATGCTGCCTCACAATCAATAAAAGGTGGCAGGGGACTGTGGAAGTTTACTAGTTCCATGGCAAGACAATGAACACAGCTATTGGTTTAAAAAAACAACAGCAATGTCTCAGAAAGACCAACTGTACAATATGTACTATTGCAAAAAAAAAGAAAAAGCAATAATTCCAGCTACTGAAGGGTACGAGGTAGAAGGATCTCAAGTTCAAGGCAAGCCCTATGCAATTCAGCAAGACTCTGTCTCAGAATTTAAAAATAAGGTAATTTTAATAAAGCCAGGAGGGGTGATGCATACCTGTACATCTGAGAAGCTGAGGCAAGAGGATCACAAGTCTGATTACAGCCTGGGTGAATTAATGAGATCCAGCCACAAAATTTCAAGAAGCCCAGGGGATATAGCTCAGTGCTAGAGTAAGGTCCTACATTCAATCCTGTGGAGGGGAAAGGAGTTAAAGGGAAGGGAAAACAACCACTGTTACCTTACGCCTTCAGTATGGCTTGGAACTCTCTCATATCCTAAAGAATACTAAATATTAATAAAACAGAAAGAGAAGAACCTAAAGACATGGAGAAAAATGAAGGTGGACTAGAGGAAGAATTTCCCAATGGAAGATGAACACCATATATGACGTCAATACTAAATAAGACCTTATCCAAGGCTGCATTTGTATACATGGCACTGGGTTTTATTTCTTTTAAATTCTGTTGACATAACTGATGGCATATGATTTTTCTAATAGGAAAACTAACCTTCAGAACATACACATTTCTAAGAACTGCACTTTCTTTGCAAGCTTTTCTGAAACAACAGAATCCCAAAGTTCAAAAATCAAGGTAACATTAAAAACCATATGTGACAGTGGTTATCAACTTTTAATAGATTCTTGTACATCCTTCCAATGTTACTTTAAGCAAATATAATGGTTGATGTGTTCATCTGTTTTCTGTGGCTCTGATTATCACTGACCAAGTAATTTGTAAATGGTATTACTTTGATTTGGCTAAAATTCAAGAGCACAGTGGTGGCACTGTATGAGAAGCTTCTTGCTACATCACACCACGGCTGAAAGTACCCTATGGTAAGACAGGCATGCTAACTCAGGTCTCTGTTCTTATAAAGCCATGAGGGATACTCAGGGGCTCCACCCTCATGTCCTTATCTAATTCTAATTACATCTCAAAAGTCTCACCTCCAAATACCATTCACATATAAACTTAAAGATTTAGTTTCCAACATATGAACTAGAGAGGATACATTCAAACAATGATCACTCTATACATGCAGGAATCACTGGTACTGCCAGATGGAGTGGCTGCAGTATCACACAAGGTGGTAGGTGCACCACGCAACATCTACAACACATGATGGAAATGTTCTACATACATTAACTCTGTGAAAAGTTTGTGTTCATCACAAATGCACCAAAACATGAAATAAATACCACGAGGCGAAGACTGGTGGACAATAAAGAACTAGTACGCAATTCACACTAAAGATCTATCCTATTTCTCCCACAAGACCAAGCTTCTGAAAGCCAAGAACACCCTACCCATCCAAAGTAGCACAATGCTTGTCCCTTGAAAGTTGCCCGTGAATGTTTGCTGGGTAAGTGTATCAAACAATGCTACATCGGGGGAAGTTGGGGTCAGACTGGAAATAAGGGACGAATTTGGAGATACAGAACTAGAAAGAGCTTCCTGACAAAAGCAAAAATTCAGGCATAAAAATGAAGTCACCAGGCTTTATAAATGTGACTAAAGAGTCTGCATCAAACATCAGCAGAATAGAGCAAGTCCCCACAGAAAAAACTGCCTGCACACTGCCTTTCCAAGCTGGGGAAGGTGGCAAACTGGCGGTATGGTGGTGAGCACTGCTGCCTTCAACTCAGGGAAGGCATGGGATCTTGGTGTCCATACCTGGCCTCTGGTGACTTATCCAGTCTTAGACAAGCTATGAAGGTCTGGCCCAAGGTTCTGTCCTTTGCAAACTGGTACATGAAATCATTTTCCTACCTTCCCTTAAGGGTACCCCTTCCATAGTCATCCCTCTTCCCTCTTTCCTGTCATTCTGAAGTGTTTTCTTCTTTAAATGTGGCTTTGCATCAATCTCTCCCATCTCCCTCTTTCTCTCAACTTCTGTCACTGAAACTTACATAGGACCCAGCACAATTTCTAGAACGAGCAATGACAGTATTACTGACCAACGTAATCTTCAATGCTGTATTTCCAAGAGACAAGCTATCAAAGCAAATAAATAAATAAATAAATAATTTTTAAAAAGCCAAACAGCAAACATTTACACACTCACGCACTCCACTGTGACCTGGAAGACCTTCCCTGGGAGAATATGCTGGAACTCAGGGCTAGGGTTGGAGTAGAGGTATCTACCTGTCCCCTGGCACAGAAAGCAGACAGTATTTAGTCCTAGACTCAACCAAGAGGGTAAAGATCTACACCGCTTTGTGCTAAGTTCATCTTTGTTTTACTTTACACCTGGCAGAAAGTGGCTTTTTCAAGATATATGTCACTTTAAAATGTTTTAATTAAAATACACCCAAAAAAGCAAAAAAAAAAAAAAAAAAAGCAAATGATACTACCACTCAAGAGGAGTTGAATGAAAGTCCCCTTCCTGTTTAACTACTGTAGTGTTCCTTGGTCTGTTTCAAAGAACAGGTGATCAAAAACCGTGTGAACTTTGTGCTTACATAATATTCTCAAACTGGGCAGTGACTTGGAGTTCCCAAAATGGAATTTCCATTTCACCGAAGAGCCTCCTATAGGGAAACAGAGAGCTGGACTAAACAAGCTGTGTCATCTCAAGAGGTGCCAGTGTGGCCTCACTCTCCGGCTTGAGACGGCCCCTGGCAGACACCCTGCTGCAGAAGCCAAACGCACACACATCCGCAGTGCCGCACTTAGCTCAGCTGGAGACGCACAAGTACCCGTGTAAATGGTCAAAATGTTCAAGCCTCACAGTAAATAATGGCACTTGTATTACAGCTATCGTTATAAAAATCTGTAACACTTCAAGAGACCATTATGGAGCTATTAAGAAGATTTTGCATTCAGTTTTTGAGATGGCTTAGGCAGAATGCCATTGCTACAGTAATTACTTTATTTATCACTATGTAAACGGACCTTAATGCTTCATTAAAAAGGAGAAAAATGATGGTGCTCTCCTGCAATAGCCAAGGAAAGCTTGGCAGCAAAGGCAGTGGCCCTCTCTGAACATACTGGTCACCCTGGGTAAAGAATAAGCCTCCCAGAGCTGTGGGACAGGCAGCTGGAGAATTAAAAGCTAGACGATCAAGCAATTCCGCAAGACAAGTTGTGACTGAACCTGAGATAGCCGGTACAGGCCCCTCTTTGGTGAACACCAATGCAGGGACTAATTTTTGGACCTGATAAGCACAGATTTCATAAAATATGAGACTGGTAAAATAAAAATGCCTTAAAGATATTTAACCATATCCAATACACTGCCTGAGATACCTATAAAGCCAAAAACAAAAACTTTTTTCATTCAGCACAGAAGCAGTTAAGAAATCTTCTGACATACATGCATAGCAACAATTTCCAGGTCTTTACTTATGTTGGCAATCTTACAAGGACGTGAAGTTATTTCTATAGTATCTTGCAGCAACAATACATGTGTTTGTCAAACAGAATGGAATGGGGCAAAGCAAGGTGGAGGGTTCCACTGTGAAATGGCAAAAGGTATTTCCCACATCGGACCTAGTCACCAAAATGTTTCAACACTTACATCCAGAGAGACTGTGACAGAGAGAGAGAGAGAGAGAGAGAGAGAGAGAGAGAGCACTGAATAATTAATTCCAAGGATAAGACTGTCATTAAAATTAAGAATAAGCAATACATGGGCTTAACCTAATGCTGCAGCCCTTTCTGGGGCACCCCAGCACCACTCTATATAAATAGACTGTGAATGTAAGCCACAGACACCTGCACTGAGATGCTAATGATAACATCCTCCAATCTGGGCCAACCCGGTTAGGCATTTTGCTCCACGCTTTCCCCATTCGTGAAGTGATGAAATGCCGCTTCTCTGTACGTGTGTGTGTGTGTGTGTGTGTGTGTGTGTGTGTGTGTACTTACAAGCATACAAATGAAACTGCTTTTTAAAGTATTAATATTATTCTCAATATGCAGTGATGCCGGGGTGGAGAGAAGAGCTAGGGATAAAGTGGTTTCTGTAAGACAAGCAATGTACACTGTACCTACTTCCTTTACATAAATAACTCTTAATTTCCCACAGATATCTTAAGGGCAATGTTGCCTTGCAACTACATCATCACTGCTGCTTTTAAATGTGCACACCTTTATTCTGCCTTCATCCCACAATTACAGCGAGTTTAAATTTACTCTTGCAACCTTTATGGGAAAGACGGTGGCCTGAGTAAATACCATACTCAATCCTGTCTTCCTTCTGGACCCCTTCTCTGGAATAACAAGGATGACATTCTAAAGTACTAATGGGTAACACATGGAGGGACCTTTCCTGGCCCCAGTGTCCCCTACATCTCCAACAGATCCAGGCACAGTTCACCATGGCCATGGGAAGTCCATGGGAAGGTGGCTTTGGACTCCAGTCATTCTGCTAACTCAGCTAACTCCAAGCCTCAAGTCCAAAGGAGACAGGGATCACAGAACTTAGCCGAAGGGCATGAGTCTCTTTACTTGTCATCTACCACTTACTAGTTGTCACTGCTTATGTGTCACAGACCCACGACCTGCACAGTGGCTGCAGGTAGCCATCAGCAGGCTAAGAAAAACCATGACCCACAAAGGATGATGCAAGACACCGAGAGGGTAGCGACAGAGAGCTGCGGAAGGTGCAGCCAATGCAGAAGGACCTACTGAGCGGGGGAGAAGCTGAGCAGAACAGTAATGACAGCGTACGTGGATGTGCGGCTGCGGCTCAAACATGGGAGGGCATCGGAGAGTGTAAAATGTGAAGTAGGGCAGAAGAGAACTGTTGCTCTAAAGAACTCAATGAATGTCCTGGAAGATTAAAGGGACACACTGTGAGCATGAAAGAACAAGGAGGAGGAGCGTGGAAGTCACGAGTGAAAAGGCAACTTAGAGAAGAGATCTAGGAGGCACAGACACCTGGCAAACAAGGGCACTTCTGGGCAGGAAAATCAGTGATCTGACACGATGATCTACTTGAGGAAAAAAATAAAGATTCTGCTTCCACTGTTAGAGACTGATGAGCAGACCAAGGAAGCACACACTTTTCAAATTAAAATCCAAGGGAGGGCTAGAGGAATAGCCAAGTGGCTAAATGTAGTTAAATGCTCACCTTGCAAGTTCAGAGCCCTGGGTTGGACTCCCCAGTACATAAACTGAATGTGGTGGCATATGCCTATAATCCCAGCACTCAGGAGGTTGAGGCAGGAGGCTTGTCTTGAGTTCAAGGCCAGCCTGGGCTACATAAAGAAGTCAGGAGCAGCCTGGGCTACATAGCGAGACCCAGCTGAAAGAGAGAGAGAGAGAGAGAGAGAGAGAGAGAGAGAGAGAAAGAAAGGAAGAAAGAAAGGAAGGAAGGAAGGAAGGAAGGAAGGAAAAGAAAAGAACAATCCAATCAAAGGAATGGTTAAGTCAGCAAGGAGATCAATAAAAATAAAATGAATATATACAGCAACCCCAGACTAAGGAAATTTAAATTAAATGTACCTATTACCCCAGGAAACACAGACAAGTCAGAATTCATTTACTGAAAAAAAAAAAAAATCCTGTCACACTGAGGTTTAAAAACCAAGTTGTTTTAAAAACAAGTTAAGAGGAAACCTAACCTAGAATAGTGACAAAAATTTTTAGGAATAAAGGGCTGGAGATAGTTAAATCAAGTGAAGACAAATAAAAAGTAAAGGCAGTAATTTTTAAATGAAAAAAACTCAACGCTATGTCCAGAGCAGAAGCAAACAAAGTAGGATATTATACCTGATAAATACAGAACCTGAGACAACTAAAAAAAAATAGGTATCTTAATGCATCAACATAATGGTAGGTGAATCCATTATGCAAATATTCTTAAAATATAAAAGTTTAAAAATTTATTAAAACAATACTTTAATCTACTTCTCAAATCAAAACTTAAGAGCAAATATGGATTTGGAAGACCTGAATATCATGAAATCAGTAAGTTTGACTTCCTAAATACAGAACTGAAGCCTCAGTACTTTACAAATGTATTATTATTTTGGGAGAATATCTTGTAAGAGTATGCTGGTACTTCACTTGGGGACAAGTTCCTTGGCCTCTTGGAGTCTATTTCCTCATCTGTGAAACAAGACTGACTCCTTCCCCTATACTGGCCTGTTTTGAAAATTAATTGTTCAATGTCCTGGAACACTTAAAATCTAACCACGTTGGGCACAGCAGCACATTCTAGTACTTCCAGCCCTCTGGAAGGCTAACGCAGGAGGATCACAAGTTTGAGCCTATCTTGAGTAGTTTAATGATAATTGGTTTGAAAACAAAAATAAAAATGAGGACCTGATAATTAGAACACTTGCATAGGGGATGTGAGGCCCAGGGCTCAATCTGGGCACTGAGCATGGTAGTGCACACCTATAATCCAAGCACTGAGGAGGCAGGAGGATTGCCATGAAATTGAGGCCAGCACAGGCTCCATAATGACTTCAGGACTAACTTAAAAGACGCTCTGTTAAAAAAAAAAAATAATAATAATGTGGATATAGCTCAGTGAGAAAGCCCTGGGTTTAATCCCTAGTTAAAAAAAAATACGCTTGGGTACAAGCAGTGTTTAATAAAAACCCTCAGAAATTTCAGAGCTACATTTATGCATCATAACTGAATACTGAAAGCCAGAGAAAACTTCAGTGGTCTATACTCCTACAAAATCTCAGAATCAAAAGAAACTATTTTCATTACAAACCATCTAGAAAATACCAAAAAGATGAACTGTCCAAAGTGGGCACATAAAGTTGCTCTCAAAAGAAAAAGGACGGCTTTTAATGTCATTAGTTTATGAATACTAGAAAGCTAGTGAGACAGGTACTTAATAAAGTCAAACAGGAAAGCGGATTAATAAAGATTAAACACTGAAATTAAATTTAAAAGATGAATATAAAGTTAACATATCCCAGTCCTTTGAAGATAATAAACGTGTCAACCTCTGACAAGCTTGCTTACAAATAGAACAAGAGCAAAAATTTGTTTTATTGGTAATAACAAAGACTCCCATGTGTATCAAAGATATTATAATACTGTCTATAATTGTGTAATAATGTTAAAGTTTAGATAAACTAAATGATTTTCTGGAAGGTGGAAGATATAAAAATGTACAAAAACATGAAAAAACTAGGTACTTTCTACTTTTTATAAATGTACATAGACTCTAAAAAAAGGATGAAAATCTTCATAAATCATTTAAAAAACATAACCCTAATACCAGGATCTGAGTACAGATAAGGGAGAAAACGAGACTCCTCTGAGACGACAGTTTAAAAAATTAAATATTAGCAAATCAAATTTAGCAACGTATCAAAAGAATACAGCACTAAAACAAATCAGGGTTTATTCCAGGAATACAAAGATGACTCACTTTTGGGAAATCTAATCAACATAATTTATTATACCACAAAAAAAGGCAAAAGCTCACAATTAGATCATGCCCCAAAAAACCATTTAATAAAATTCACCAGCTTCTTCCAATAAAATCAATACATAAATAGAAATACACAGCTTAAATATGATAAATTATATTTACCAAATCTTAATAAGAATATTCATTGCTAAAACACTAACATTTTTATTTACACCAGGAACAAGACAGGCGTGCCTTTTTCTGCAAAAAACAAAAGTACCAGTAAACAAACAAGAATGAATACTACACGTACACAGTGAATTCATTGTGATCCTGTTTTAGTAGGAAAAGAAGATAAGGAAAGGGAAAGGAAAAAAAAATAGCATGATTATGTATGAACACAAAATAGCAAACTAAATTATGGATCTTTCATACTGTGAATTTCTGTAATTTCAAACCTTATTTCCCTATCTGCAACCGACTTCCAGTGATACATTAAGGGAAATAAGTGAAATGTTCAAAAATACTGTATATAGATGAATCAGCAACATGATTCCACTTTTTTAGAAACTTAAAACCATACTGGATATGTATATATTTTTGTGATCCTAGAGAAAGAACTGAGACTAAGGTGGAGGTTACATTTTCTATCCATCATCACCCCCACCCCAGGGCTGAGGCCTGAACCCAGGGCTTCACACATCCTAGGAGAGTACCAGAGAGCTATACTTCCATGTTACCTGATGCACCTTTTGGTTGTTTTTATTTTGTTAAAGAAAAATTCAAAGAGTGTACACACATATATACTTCTCTCCAGAGACATAAAATTTAGGAACGAAATTCTGAATGTATTATTATTTTGGGAGAATATCTTGTAAGAGTATGCTGGTACTTCACTTGGGGACAAGTTCCTTGGCCTCTTGGAGTCTATTTCCTCATCTGTGAAACAAGACTGACTCCTTCCCCTATACTGGCCTGTTTTGAAAATTAAATGTTTTTACCTGGCCTTGAAAGCCAGTCATTACTAGTATCCTTTTGCTATTAGCTCATTCTTCTCAAAAAGAAAAACAGGAAGAAAAAACAAAACTTTTGTGAGAACAAACCCGCAGGTTGTTCTCAAGCAAGCAACAACTAAATCAACAGCGTGTGCCACTGTCAACTGTACTTGATGTTCTGGGGAATTCCTATGTAACATTACTGCAGCTGGCTGCCAGCTAAGGAAGTCACAGGTGAGCTGCAAACACTGGCAGTCCTCAGGTGGTTGAAGGGAGATTGTCACACCAATGCCACTGCCTGCAACTTCTCAAGTGGCATGTAAAAAGCAGCAACTTCTATGGAATACTCACAGGCCGGCTGCTGACAGTGGCTAGGGATTTCTTAGAGATTACTTAAGACTTCTGGACAATGCAAATAAGAACAAAGAAAGCTGGAGTATAATACTCTACTTCAAAACCCTCAGGTCTCCCAGGAAAGAGATACATAGAGAAGACACCAGGGACACCCCATAGCTACTGCCTACACACCGCCCACATTAATTACAATTATTCATTAAAAGCAGAAAAAGACAAAAGGAAATGCTAAAACCAGGTCGCCTCCTAGCCCTAATACTGATTCAATTTGGTAAGACATTATTAAGAACAACAGAAGTATCTATATAAAAGTTAAATGATGTAATGATATGTTGAAAGTATTTAAGATAAAACACAAAACAAAAAATACAGAACACAAGACTTCTTGAGAAAGGAGAGAGGGCAGGGAAGATGCCAGGGGCATTGCCATAAACACAGTAGATACTGAAGAGAGCCTCGGAGGGTGCAGGAATTTCTTGCAACTAACCTCCTTCTTTCTAATAAAGTCAAGAAGAGACCAAACCTCTCAGCCCAACCTGAAAATATCCCTTCTCTGTTATGGAGAAATTTAAACATGGGAGAGACCTTCCACCTCACATCCCTGCAGCTCATATTCCAAGATACATATTTCAATATCCAGAAAATACACAAAATAAAACCATATGTAAGAAACATTAATTCACTGTCATCTGGCTAACAGGGAATTCTTCATAATCTCCTCTCAAATAGTAAGTTAAAAATTAAAGGGAGTCAACACTGCTTCTGTAGAAAATTCAGTTACTTTCATAAATATACTCTTAGCAGGAAAAACTTGTATTTTCTTTAAGAGCAGAAATTTATTCCAAAACTTAACTGATCTGCCAGCTTCAAACTTACTCAGGTCACCTAAGTGACCGTTGTAACTACTGGATTAAATTTTCCTTCATTTATATTGGTTGAAATAGTATATTTTAACCAGCACTCCAGTATTATTTCTAATAACTCAAAGTAAATTTAATATTATATACCGTACTAGCATGAACTATAATATTCACATACAATACATACTTAAGGAATAAAACTTGCACATTTTCATTAATAAACACTCCATCCTTAAAACTGGATTTCAATAAAGCAACTCCAGACAACAGGACACATTAGCTAGGACAGTCACATACCCATTCATTTCTGTGTCTTGATTTTATATGGTTCTGGTTGAGAAAACAGTCCTAAATATCAACAGTCCATATAGTGACTGGTGGACAGCATCTGCTCCTCACTAATACCCAGGGAGAGAATGGGGGCTGAGCGTGTGAATCCTGAGGTCATTTGTCTGAACTGTTGTCTGAACAGGCCGGGGCTACCTCAACTCAGTACTCCAGGAACCAAGCTCTTCTGCAGGGAGAACTTTCATAAGCCTACAGCCTGATGCTCTGATTCCGGAGTTAAAAAAGACTCAAGTGGACTGGTAAAATAAATATAAAAACAGTAAGGAGCTTATTGGAGTTGATTATACAGAATAATAACAACTTGAGTTGGAGGGAGGTGTCAAGAGCAGAAGTCTACACGATCAACTAATCCAAAGAATTAAGTTACTTCAACTTCCCATGTATTTACTTCTTTAGTGCAATTTTTCACAGAACCAACGTGAACACCTTACACAAGGGCCTGAGAAGCACCAATCAGAGTACAGTCTGGCACTGGTCGTCCAGAAGGCAACATGGCCACATGGGTCTACAGTCATAAATCCAAACCTGTCCTGAAAAATTCAAGTTCAGCAGATGTTTTCCAAGGAAGTTATGTGAAATTGAAGGACAAAGATAAAGTTACAAAAATGTCACAGCCTCCTTCACTTGTAAGAAATTGGACCTAATGTACATGTGTGTATGGGGGGGGGGGGGGGTAGATATGCCCTGTTAACTTCACCTCCACACAGTTTTTCAAAGCCATTACTATGGAGGGGAAGACTTTGGAAGGGTTTAAAACGCCAGGGAATAAATGTAGATCTATCAGAGGCTTAACTGTATGTTTATTAAAACACATTTTAATATATTTTAGAACTCTAGAAGAAAATATATCCTACTGCTCTCGGTGATGGTTACTGGAAACTTGACTTCTCAGCGTCTCCCCAGTTAGTTTTTCTTTTCTTCTCTTCTCTTTTCAAGTTTAGTGACACTTTCATTCCTATATGCTGAGGAGTTTTAGGCAATTTTTTAAAAATAGCAAAGTAAGACCAAGGAATGACATAACACCATAGAACATCACATGAGGCATGGGGACTTGGGTTATAGCCCAAACTCTGCCCATGTAGGAACCTCAAAACATCTCAGAGCATCTGATTTTTAACAGATTAGACAATGGTAAGGTCCCTCACAGGCAAAGCAAACCTGGTCAGGTAAGCCAACTCCCTTGGCTGTGACCCACAAGGCCTCAGGCACAAGGGAGCAGGCAGCACCACAGACCTGGCCTGCCCAGGCCCAGAGACCTCAGGGAGGCACCGCCCAGTGTGCTATGTCACCTGGTAAGTTCATTCTGGGCTCCTTCACTCGCTGCTGAAAGGTTAGATTTGCAGCTGTTCTGTGTGCAGGAGGAATGGATTCCTTTTGCAAGGAATGCTAAATGCCATGGTCACGGTGGTATTGCTGTCTGCCGACACTGCGCTCACAGCACCACAAGGAACAAGGATGGTGCCTATGGGATTGAAATCAAGTACCTATCTTTATTCTCCACACCAAAAACCAAATGCTCATATCTATAAACAAAGTCTTATTCTGTGGGACCTGAACTCAATCTGAAGACCAAGCTGGCCTTAGACTCAGCAATTCTCCTGCCTCAACCTTCCAAGTACTGGAAATACAGGCATGCGGCACTGTGTCCTGCTATCTGGTGCTGGGGAACTGAACCCAGAGTCTCACAGGCTCTGCACTTTAACCACTGAGCATAATCAAAGCCCTATTCTTAAAATCTAAATTGAAATTGACTAGGGCTGGAGGAATGGCACAGAGGTTAAAGCACTCGCCTTGCAAGCACAAGGCCCTGAGTTTGATTCCCCATCACCACATAAAGCCAGGCATGGTGGCACATGCCCATAATTCCAGCACTCGAGAGGCTGAGGCAGGAGGATTGCTGTGAGTCCAAGGCCAGCCTGGGCTACATAGTGAGTTGAGGACCAGCCTGGGCTACAAAGCGAGACCCTGTCTCTAAAAAAAAAAAAAAAAAAAAAAAAACTAAATTGACCAAGTGTTTCTCCCAAGTGACATAAGGAACGTTATGGTTAGCTACTCGGACCAGAAAAGTGAGAAGTGTTACACCATGCAGTCACTACCCAGGCAGCCTGGTAACAGACAATTCTAGTCTCTTAGGCAAAATATGGGATGATGGGATTACATAATTAATTTTCCTGTTAGGCATAATTGTTACTGACTTCATGTCATTACAATGTCAGCTCATCTGGTAGGTGATTGCTATCACATTCTAATTACAAAAACACACAAACAATTTGTAACCATTCATTATTAAATAACGAGCAAGGCCACAATGTCTAAATGGAAACTTAGAAAAACTGAAAAATAAAGGCAAAATGGACAAGAGGTGCTTTAGAAATTAATCAAGTAATCTTGATGAAATTTCTCAGTTGTGTTATGAGGTATCAGGCTCTCAGGTTACCTGCTAAACATATTTTCTAAGGGCCACATTGGATGTTTAACTTGATTAAATGTCAGAGTGACCCGAACCACACTGTGTCATCAAGAACAGACAGCAATATAAATATTTAAGATAGAGCTTTAATTGCTATGGCTGCACATAAAAGGACAGCATCCTCCCTTGGCTATCCACATCACGTAAGCACAGAAACACAAGATGGAAAATTACAAGACTGGTACACAATGGAAGTTATGTTCTGTTGCTCGTGGTGGCCAGGTATGAGTTTATACAGTATACACTGAGAAGAGTATCAGAAGAGAGGACAAACTGAAATGTGTTGGTACCTCCTGCCAATTAGGAAACAACCAAAAAATGAAAGTACCCATCCCTGCAATCAACTTCTAAGTTCAACTTAACATTGGTAACTTCCATCAAATTTTAAGTTTCCAATATGCACAAGTTAATTGGTACTCAAAAGGAGGGAGCCTACAGCACCTCAGCTAGTCCCACCTTACAGATGCAGGGGAGATTCAGAGAAGTGAATATCTAACTAAGTTCTACAACATCACCCCTACCTAACCGGATTTTTTTTTAAAACAAAAGGGGAAAATGTCATCTTCCAGGAACAGCTAAAACTTGTTGAATAATGGGCCAACAGGAAGCACTTCACCAATGCACATTCGGGGTCTACTCTGAAATAGATGCATTTCCATCCCGACTCACTCGGCACAGAATCCCTTCAGACACTTCATATGCAGTAGATGAGCATTCAGCCAAGATTAAAAGTAGCATAAATAGTTCCTCTCTGTTTCTGAATTCTAGTAACTCCTGAAATACCATTGTTGTGGCTGCTGAAAATCAGGTCCCAAGGCAGAGCACAAATGGCTCAACAATGAAAGCCATGACCACACGCTTGCTGTGGGAGCACCAGCACATAGGTTAATCTGCCAATGGACTCATGACTGCAAAAACTTTAAAGGCATGCAAATGAAAGCTGAAAAGAAAACGCAATGAGTCCTACACAACAATATTCAGAGACATATATGGGATTTGTTTTTTGGATCTTGCCATTTTCAGATTTTACAATGAAAGTCAAGAGAAAAAAGGTGAACTTCAAATACATTTTTGTTTAATATGTAATTGCTGCAGAATGTAGCACTCAAGGGTGTGAGAGCTGTGCATGCAGAAGAAGCATTACTGTGAAAGTACAGTTCTGTCAGTAAAGGTTATTTCCTTAGTTTTAGAATTATTTAACAGGTAAAAATATTTATCTCTTCCAAATATTGCTCAAAGTTGTTTGGCATAACTCATCTATATCCTCCCAGCACATCCACATACATATGCTATAAGTCAGCTACTAAACCTAATATAATAGGTGGTATTATTTAGCGCCAGAAAGCAGGAAGCAGTCATTTTCTAACAAAATGTTGATGCTCGTAACTATGTGCAATGACACAGCTGATTCGATGTGGTCATATTCTTTCCCCCACCCCTAGCTCTTTAAAGTTAGAGTTCTCATACTCAAATAGCTCTCTTCTTATGATTTAGTTATAGAGCTGGAGGACCATCCTAGTGGTTAGAGTGCTTGCCTAGCAAGCACAAGGCCCTCGGTTTGATTCCTCATACTATATAAGCTGGGCATAGTAGCACACGCTTATGATCCCAGCACTTGGGAGGCTGGAGTAGGAGGATTGCCATGTGTTCGAGGGCAGCCTGGGCTCCACAGTGAGTTCAAGACCAGCCTGGAGTACAAAGTCAGACTCCTGTCTCAAAAAAAAAAAAAAAAAATCAAGAAATCTAAGATGCAACATAATCCATACGCAATTAATTCACTTTGCACCAAAACTGATTTCTCCCATCTGATTATAGATTGAGTGGGATAGGCTATGTGTTAGCTACGTTTCTGTTATTATGAAAACATACCACAGACAGGTAACTTACGTTTCTGTTATTATGAAAACATACCACAGACAGGTAACTTATAAGAGAAAAGGTCTATTTAGCCCATGGTTGTTTTAGTCCAAGATCAGGCTTTGGGCCTTTGTAAGGAATATCGTATAGCAATGGAGAGAAGTATAAGATGGAGCAAAATGATTCTTTCATGAGCCAAAAAGAAAAAGAGGGACAGTCAAGGGTCCTATAACCTCCTTCAAGGGAATGTCCCTAGTGAACTAAAGACCACCTTCCACTAGGCTCCACCCCTTAAACGTTCACCACTGCCAGGGTCCAAACCTTTTTATTACACGGACCACTAAGAGACACTTAACTTCCAAACAGCAGGGTATAAATAAATGAATTCTGATAAAGCTAAACTTTGAAAAGAAAATTGCTGGAGTCACCAGTTTGAATTTCCATAGTAGTGAATCCAAATTCACATTCATGAATTCATATTCATGTCTCCTGAATTTTGGGCACTTGAGAGTTAAATGACTGATGGCTTAAAAGAATTAACCACAATGATTCAGGCACCTGAAGAACAGCAGGTTCGTCCATCAAGAGAGCACAGGTTCAAATCAAAAGATAGGGTGTAAGAACAACACAGCTCCAAACCAACGTTCAAAGAGTTGCTTCACCAACCCTCATTAGTGAATAAAACCAACACCATCCCAGTGCCAAGCAGGTTCAAAGAAATAACTAGCTAGACACACCCATTTGAGTCCTTTGAATTCCTTACCACATGCACCTAAGGGCCTCAACTCTCAAACTAAAAGGCAAACACAACAACCAAAAAATCAAGTTCTTCTGAAACCCCAAGGGTATATTTGATGAGCAGACTTTGTGACTTGAATGATAACAAGAAAAAGGGGAAAGAAAACATGTCTGGAAATGCACGTTTCTATAAACTAAGAAAACACTGCGTGTCCCCGTAGTGCTGCAGCTAATTTTCAGAAAGATGCGGGATTAGAGAAAATATACAGTGGAGCAGGGGCTGACAGACCAATGCGCTAAGATATTCCCTAACCAACTAAAAGGCACGGGTGTCAAGCTACACAAAAAGAAAACCTACTCAAGAGGTGTGCACGCTCACCTTCATCTTTTCCTACAAGCTTCTAATAAGGTCACCTCAGTCCAATCTAGAGTGTTTCAGAGATAACTGCACCCGAGCAGGACAGAGCACAGCAGTTACTCTTTAATGTTTTAATATGTAACATTATCACAGTCCTAAAACAAAAAAAATGATACAAAGGTGTACACTGAGTCTCATCACACTCACCCCAACCTAGTTGGTTTCCAACCTACCACCCTGTGGCACTGTATTTTAACAGTTTCTTGGCTTTCTTCCCAATGTCATTTCCAAACAGGTACAAGCAAATGCGAACAGTTTATTTTTCCCTCTTCCACTTTTATCCTTACCTTTTCCACCTAATATCTGGAAGAATTATTCACACAACATGAGGTGTCCTCTGGCTGTGTTGAGCTGCAGAACACAGTATCCCATCTTGTGTCTACACCTTTGTGTATTAACCAGCCCAATGCTGATGGACAAGTGGGTTGTTTCCTGCCCATCACATCACAGTTCAGACCTGTGCAGGTGTGTATGTAAGGTAAATTCCTAGAAGTGGGACTCCTGCGCCAAAGGTTACATTCATTTGCTACCCAGGAAGTTTACGCCGTTTCATATTCTCCACGGCCATGTATCTGAGTTCATGCTTCTTCAGAGTCTTGACAACAGAGACTGTTGGCAAACCTAGAGATCGAGAGCAGCACTAAAGGCCTCACAACGGGAAAGGGAGGGAAGGACAAAAGAAAAACAAAAAGAAGATTCATTCAAGATGCCTTTGAATAGCTGCCGGGAATTTCACCCTATCTTTCATTGAGAATCTTCAATTCCTCAAAAATTAGAGGTGAGGGGGACCCTCTATCCTCAGGACACCATCACAAAACCAGAGACATGCACCGCTCCCCACTACCTGGGCCGCACCGAGGCCAGTTTCACTAAGAACACAGAGGAGATGGCTCTGGCGTGCGGAGACATGGACCTGCCTTCTGCACTTCTGAACTTTCTCATCTGTACCAGGCCACGGTGATGACACACCACACCAGAGGAAGCATCAGGGTCATGTCAGCAAATGCTCTGTGCAAGTAGTAACATGAGGCATGAGCTGCAATAAACAGAATCAGGTAGCTGCAAAGTAATCCCAGGTGCCCAGGTAGTTTGTACCTGTAATCCCAGCTACTCAGGGGGCTGAGGCTGGAGGACCACAAGGTCAAAGCCATCCTGGGCAACTTAGCAAGACTGTCTCATTTGGAGAAAAAAAGAAAAAAAAAGAAGTATACAGTTCAGTGCAAAGCACTGAGTACCACAAAAGCTGTGAGATATAGCAGACTGGTAGACCACTGCCTGCTCTCCTAGCATGTGTGCAGTCCTAAATCCACTCCCCAATACCAGACACACAAGGACAGAGAGACGGACTAGTGTCTTTCTGTAATAAATGCACGACCATCATTTTCAAAAACCAAAAGTATAACCAAGCATAAACTAACTCCTGTAGATTAGTAGAAAGCTCAATCAAATAAATCAATACACAGATATTATTGCTTTACTTAAAGAGCATTTAGCCTCATCCTCCCTACACTAGTTAATATTACTAGAAAAAGAACTAATTATGAAAATAAATGCAGCCACCCCCTAAAGCACTAAGTTCATGTTAAATGTTGCTGAGCCAAAACAATCATTAAACAGTTACTCTCAGGCCCCTGGGTCACAGTACAAGGCTACAACTCAATCCCATCAGTTGGCGGAGGGGGTATGCAGAAAGGAACCCAGGCTCTGAGTGCAACTCAAGAGTTCCTGTCCTAGAGCTGGTCCTCCTCCTAAGGATATTTCCTAGCCTCCTGTTCTTATCTACAAAATAAGAACAGCAGTTTCTTCTCAGAGGGTTTGGTAAAGATTAACTGAACACATACACATTCATAGCAAATGCAAGGAATGAAGTGGACAGCAGGCTGCATTACTGTTGTTTTTAAGGAATCACTGTCCTTTCCTCTTATCCATAGCTAATTCTTGTGTCTATGCTTTGGTCCATCCACACATCTCTGAACCATTCCGGGATCCTTCCCTTCCTGTCCTGTGGACTTCCCCACTGTTCCAGTGTCTGTTCAAGAATACAAGATCTGAGCTTCAGTTCTCAAGTCACTTATCGGAGTTGCCTTTTCTCCACTTTTATAGTTCCTTATTTCCTCCCAGTCCTCTTCCATGTGGCTGCTCCTTCTGGCCCCTCACTCCATCCATCAGCTCTTAGGTGAGATCCTCAACAGCTTTGTTGGTATAAGACCCAATGGATGTCTCTTATTTCTATCTTCTCAGGCTTTTGTCCCTTTGGCTATGTCCTCTCAAATCCCCTCTCTCCAAAGTCCTAGTCATATATTCCCTGGCTTTCCCCATTTTGGAAGCACACTTAGAGCTCTTTTACAAACTCCTACCCCTCTCCCTACCCTCCTGAGGATGGCATTCCTTCCAGCTCCATCCACATCATCATCTTTTACCTGTGTTTCTGTTTCCAGGTACCATCTACAGAAAGCTCAAGGTAAGTCACCTGCCCAGAACTCCCTCTGAGCAATGGCCATGTTTCCAAGTGTTCACTTAACTCAGAGGTGCCTCAAAATTCCAACTAGCGCCCTGGTCCTCAACACTTTATCTTAATACAGTATTTTCTAGCTTAGTTATGGGCACCAACATGCTGTCCTTCAATGCAGAAGCCTGGGAATAATTCTTGACATCCAGCACACCCCTTCAGCCAAAGTCTGGCTAATTTTATCTCCTTTTTCTCTCTAAACTCAATTTCTGATGACCACCACAAGTCCAAGTTAACTTCACCCTTTGCCTTGCCTATTCCAACAGTTCTCTAACTGGCTTTGTCCCAAATTTACTCTTCACATTGTGGTCAGATGACTTTTTCTTAAACGCAAATATCGTGTTGTCTCCCGCCTATCTCTCTTAAGCAACTTTTCTGCTCAATATTCTACAGTAATTTACCTTTGTTCCTAGGTAAAGACAAAAACTCCAACACGGTTTAGGAGGCCTCTCTGGCATGGCCGCCCCCACCTCTTTCCACCAAAGGCCCTCTGCACACTATTTCTTTTCCCTCTAGGCCTCACGGCACTGTGTTTAGCCTTTGTGGCATTCAACAGATATAATATTCTACTTATTTGCAGCTGGTATGACCGAGGAGTATTAGTCCTTGAGGGCACACACCAACGCCACAGTATCCAGTGGGCATTTAGCATGTATTTATATAATGAATGAGCCAAGGAAAGGTCATGAATGAATCACTACCTCAACCCTTCTCCCAATGCCATGCTAATCCCAGCTACCTCAAAGGAACATTGTAGCAACCTGATGCCACACCTGTGTCATGGAAACAGTTATTGTGTTTACATTTCCAAATCTCATCAAACGCAAATGATTTTTTAAAATGTATTTCCACCTTACTTCCTTTATGTTTTATATTCATCTAATTTGTGCTTTATTTTCAAAAGTTAAAACACAGACATGATAGTAACTGGCAGAAAGGAATAAAAATATCTAAAATTAACCCATTTTATTATGAAATTATGGCTTAGGTAAACACATACTTCTTTAGAGGACTCACAATGAGCACAATCACATACAGGTAAGCCAATTTTCTTTCGTAACAAGTAAAAACAGTATTAACTTAGAATGATCCAATATAATCAGTATTTTATTATCCAAGCAATATTTAGAACACTAACATCAGCAATTCATATCCTAATAACATGACTCAACAGCTCTCAATCTGACCCATGTGGGTTCAGATCAAGCTATGTGTGTTCCAATGTCAGGGCTACAGAATTACTCTAATGCCTTCACAAATGCTTAAAAACACCTCAATGGCATCAGAGCTCCTCAGCCCATGCAAAGATGGCAGGAACTGAGCCCAGCTCTACCCTCTACACATAGGATTTCAGTATCTCCACCAAACCAAGATCCACTCTGATTCTTGCTGGCTTTCATGATGACGGCGTAATATGTTTCTGCTGATTTATTTTCAAATTTTATTAAATGCCTCATATATCCCAAAACGGATGATTTGTTTTAGAGGCGACTTCATGTTGTCCAATCTCCAGACGTGGGCTAACTCTGAATGCATATTTCCTAGAATAAGCACATGGAAGGGCTGGGGATCCTCAGGAAGAAGATCTAATCTTTAAAGGGGATTTTCTGCACCCAGATGAAATCACAACAAACCATTTCAGTATACAGTTTTGTGAAAAAGTGCTTATAGTTTTGGCTTACCAGGGAAAAGCCAATTCTTAACAGACTGAGTCAAGTTCTCCAGCCTCATGATAGCTTGCCCACTCAATGGGGTACTCACAGACGTCCATCAATGAGGCACCTCAGTTCTTTCAAGTATGCCACGAGTTCTTTTTAATATACACATTACGTGCATAGTTATAAACATGAACAGATCACATAGAAACAGGGACACATAAGCACAACCAACTTTTTAAAAAACCACATAAAAATCCACAAACATAGGAAGAAAACATCAGAGAGATGTCTTTAAATCTATTTATTGAAACAAAGTTTTAGCTACTAGAGCTCATTCTTTTATTTTTGTAGTGCTGGAGACTGGATCCAACGGCCTTACACACAGCTAATACGCAATCTACCACCAAGCCACATCTCTAGCTTCCTGGTTCTACTCCTTGATAATGATTCTTTACAGTATGTTCAGGGGAATTTCAAAAACCTTAAGACATCCTGGAGAGTACAGGAAAGACACGTGCCTAGGATGCAGTGCGACACCAGCCCTGCCCTGGTTAGTGCTCGTGCAAAGCTCCTTTGCTCAACAGCACAAGGAAACACTACAGGGGTGGAGAGGACCGATTCATGGCTTGGACAGTGCTCATCAGCGCCTTCTCAGAGAGGGAACACTTCTGCTAAGAGTCGGCTATGTTTGATTACGTGGTAAAGGCAACCAACAGGGAGCCTCCCACTCCTTACTAGAAAAGGCAGCAAGACGCAATGGCACATCTTATACAAAATGGGAAGATTTTACCTAACACTGGAAGAAAGACACTTTCAGAGGTAGCAGTTAAAAGTTTCAGGAAATTATATAAACTGAAGACGCAAGAATTTTTAAGCATGCACAAAATTTCTTGTTATCTAAAATGCTTGGGAAAAATAAAACGGCTACTTCTTGGGAAAAAATACACATATGTCAGCATAAGAGTTATTGCTAATAACTCAGCCCTGACAGTCGCTCTAAAATGTGAAGTTTAATAAGGTGAAGCTCCACTGAAGTTTACAAAGCTTGCTTTGGTTTTTTTGTTGTTGTTGTTTTGTTTTGTTTTTTGGTGGTACTGGGAACCAAGCCTAGGACCTTCACATTGAGCTACATCCCCACGCTGTTTTTGACTTTTGATTTTGAAACAGGGTCTTGCTAAGTTACCAAGTAGCCCAGGCTGGACTCAAACTTATGATCCTCCTGCCTCAGCTTTTTTGAGTGCTCAGACTACAGGTCTCCATCTCTGGGCCTGCCTGATGCTTTTAATTTTAAACAATACATAAAAATTGCACATGCATGGGGGCACCATGTGATATTTTGTCACACATATTCACTGGGAAACAATTCACCTCTTCATTTACCATTTCTTTATAGCGAACATTCAGAACGCTTTCTTCTAATGTATGTGTGTATATATCTAGATTATTATTTGCACAACAGAACTTTCTCCTAACTTCACACTCATCAATCACAGACTGAAGTTTACAGATCACAAGACTTCATTCAAAAGCCAAAAACTTAAGTATTTTTAAACATCATACTTTGCTATTTCTATTCCCGAAAGTTTTTTGTTGTTGTTGCAGTAATGAACAATGAACCTGAAGCCCATTTTATTTTTTTAAGACAAGCTCTCACCAACTCACCAAGCTGCTCAGTTGCCTTGGCTGATCGTGAGTTTGTAATCCTCCTGCCTCAGCCTCTCAAATGCTATGATTATAGGCATGCATCATCACACATAGCGAGAATTTTTTTTTTCCCTCACACCATAAATGCAGTCAACTGAAATGTGATGGCCAGCAAAAATCTCTCCCCGGAATATAATACTTATAACAAAGTGGAGTTTCTTTAGATAATTAAATTTCACTTGCTCTTTTTAAAGAGCCAATCCAAACTCACTACTGGGTTTGGAGGAAAGGATGTGGGGAATATCAAGAAATGGCGAGAAGCATTTCCTAAACCAACCATGTTTTCACACATGCAGCCTTGATGCAAGCAACTGGGTGTAGATGTTATCAACCTCCTTTCTCTATCCTGCCTTAAGTACGACACCTACATCTTTGCCCCACAGAGATAGCAAGCTACACACTTATTATAAATAAAACATTTCCCTTTGTTGAATTTCTTTCCCTCAAAAGGAGAATTCCTACTTCTTTCAGACACAGATTCTTTACAGTACATCTAATTAACCACAGACGCCCTATCAGCTTTTACTGAGATTTGGCAGTGAGGCTTCAGCTGGTTCTAAACCTCGGGTTTCAACGGGTACATTTCAAGACTCTGTTTTGGCCTTGTCTGGGCTTCTTCTGTGTTGCTTTGTCTCTTCAAAAGCTTCAGAGCCTTGACCCGCTTGGTGTTTTTAAGCCTGTATTTACTCTTCATCCCACTGATCATCTTACTAATCAGTGCCATGACATCTCTAAGGGAAACATTACATACAAAGGGACTAATAAAGGCAAGAGGGTCCCAGGTGAGTTTATCATCACGTACACAGGTGTGCACACTTGAGCACAACCACAGTGTGCACACTCGAGCACAACCACACGGCAAGCAAAACAAACGCAGGGTGCTTAGAAACATTACAACACTGAGATTACTAACCCCAATATTTTAACCTTAATGCTTTTACATTCTAAAGTTAATACTGGAATGAAAATATTTCCAGTGGAAAGAAACCCTGTCTCAGCATGTTCTCCAGTTCATTCCTAGGCTGGTGTTGGGCTCTTTTTATTACAGTGAGACCTCGTCCCTCACCTATGTTCAGAGCAGAGAGGAATAAGGCAAATGCCAGGCCTGGTCACAAGGCTCCTGTTCAGATTCTATTTCCTGTCCTGGGTTAATATTTTCTTTGAGCAAAAGAATCACCATGCACAAACTATTTCTACTTTTATAAAAATCTCATTTAGGCAGTACAGATTTAAAAGACAAACCTGTATAAAACAATCCAATGAGCCACCAAGAACCTGTCATTTGGCATCAAAAGACATAACGTCTAATCAATGTGCAATATGTTCTGGATAAATATTCACCATTACATTTTGCCTTGAAACAAATTCCAAAGTGCCACTTTAAGGAAAATGATGAAAAAATCCATGCGTATGTCTCAGAGTCACTAAGCAGGGTATACTAAACAGGGAAGCAGCAGCTTCACTCTCAGAGGGGACCTTCCACGGGACACCCAGAGACTGTGGCACGTGTTCCCTGTTATTTCACAAAACACAACGATCAAAATGAGCCACTGACATTTCCCCGGATGTTCAGCATAGCTCAAGAGTCAAGCATTAGCCCCTACAGGAAGTCGATCCTCAGATGCATGAGGAGTATGGCACCATCCGCATAATATCCCCACAGCATAAAAAATAATAAGTGAGCATGTTGTTCCCTCACCAAGTTACACTTCCTTTTTCTTTTTCGTGTGTGTGTGTGTGTGTGTGTATGTGCGTGTGTGTGTGTGGTGGGGGTGGGAGTGGGGGAGTACCGTGTAGGGTGCTGCTGGGGATGGAACTCAGGGCCTCGCATATGCTAGGCAAATACTCTACCACTGAACTACATTCCCAGTCCCTAATATTTCTGAAACAACAAAAACAATGAAGTTGTTAAGTAGAAAAAATATAGCTTAGATCTTTGGTTTTGGTTCTTAATTCACTGTTTGTGTTTCTGTATAAAAGAGTGTACACATATATAGTAGACTTGAAGGGGTCAACTGTAACCATTTAAGAGGTCTTTTTAATAGAACAGTCTGCTGTCTTCAGTGTAAACTGGGGTGAACGTAACCTACTTAGCACCGCTGCTGGGAGAATCAGGTAGGCACAGGAAGCATCTTGTGCTATAGGTCATGAGAAAATAAGCTGCAAATTATAAAATGGGATTCAAGAGAACACCGAGCACCAACGCAATGTTCTTTAGAACTCAGTGAATAAATTATCTGAAACTGAAACTAGGATTTATCTATCGAATCCTTAATGAGGGGCTTGTGGAGAGGAGGGAAGCAGGTCTGTGAATTAGCCTCACGGAGACAAAGAGCTGCCTAATAATGCACAGGTCAAGACTGAAGTTCAGTAGGACAATCTTCTAGTTCATACATTCCTAAATACAGCCTGCCAGATACTTACCAGGCCTGAGTCATGAGCAAGACATGGATATCCAGTCTTATGGCTCTTACGTACCCACCTCTGTTAAAGAAGAGCCAAAGATACCAAACCCACTGGCCATTTTTAAATCTTCCCTAGGGGAAAAAAAGTATCAGGTGGCTTCTCCCTTGGCCTTCTACAGGGCCAAACTACAGGATGAACCATATTTCACCAAAGTAAAGAGTAACCTGTTGCCGCTACAATTTCTCCTGTCATAAGGCTCCCTGAACTCATTTAGATAGGATCAGAGCCAACTGTCACGGGAATTTGTCCCAGACACAGGGGCATGACCAAGCACTGTAGAAAAACCTGTAGTGACAACTGCAGCCAGCGGAAAGGCCTGCCTAGATTCTCATCCAAATCATAGTGACAGGCCTTCATAAACAAGGCTGCAACAACTGTAGAGGGGTGGGAAACCCTTTGCGCCTGCAACACACATCAAAAGCCTGAGTGGGTCGTTCCTGTCAGTGCAGACCAACTGCACGACCTAAAGGAATGGCTTTTAGACTCTGAGCGCAGCAGAGGACACAGAAGGTCACAACAGAACCTTCCACCCCCCTCCCTACTCATACCTCCTCAAAGGCCTGTCCCTGCCACCCACTCCAGCCCACTGCTCTCTCTTGAGTTGCAACAAGCTTGGTCTCTTAAAAATGTATGACAGACTTCAGAAAAACTTTTTTCTCCATTTTTCTTCATCCTAGGTATAGGGGTAGGGGCAAAGGAAAAGAGGAAGGGAAAGGAACAGGTAATATTTTCTTTATAAAAATTAAATGCTTATTTTTGAAAAATTCTAATTTGGACAAATTTATCTGAGGGCTATTTGTGGTTGATTTATTTTATTTCAACCTTGGTGGCTATGACTCAGGCCACCCTTTGGGACTAGTCTCACCCAAACTCCTATCAACTTACTCCACTATTCTCAGGCAAGAGATGAGCCGTGCGTGTCCTTGGCAAAACACACACAAAGGTTCCAAATCCTCCGTCAGCTCCTAATCTCTACACTGAAAGATACCGAGGAACCAACTGGCCACTAAAATGTCACCAGCCAAACACTTCACACACTGCCCCACAGAGAATGCCACCCCACGGTTCCCAGCACAGCGGATGGCACGGGGTGGCTGCCAGCTGTTCCCATTCTCATTGTTTACCAGGGAGTAAGTCACATGAAAGCAGGAAATAATTAAACAACAGGGATCACTGAAGTACCACAAGCAAGGGCAAGAGGACATGCCATTTAAGTCCCTGTAGACGAGGTGCCTCTCCCAGAACACTCCATTCTCCAAAACACCATCTTCAGAGGCTGGTTCGGTGCCAGAGAAATAACTGACTTTTAAAGCATCTTGTGCTCTAGGTCATGGTAATTCACAGATGCTTCTAAAACAGGAAAGCTATTACCATGTTAAGAGTGAGGTGATTTGCTGTTTTGAAATATATTCACTGATTATGAAAATATAAGCAGCCCTCTAGCAAAGTTCTTATGAGAAGGAAGCACCTTTATTTTAAGGTGGTCTATGATTTCACACAGTGACCACACCGCTCTGTAAGGACCACATCCAATGCTGAGCACTTATCACTCCTGTAAAACCCAAAGAGAAGCAAGCATTGCCTCCGTGTCACCAGTAAGTGTTTATGCAATGCGTTACAAAAGAAACTACTGGGTTTTATTATCCAAGCTTTTAGGACAGTTCAAGTTCAGCACACACAATGCTTCATTCATGCTGTTAAATTGATAATATTAACCTTTCTTGCTGAGATGCATTAAAAACTCTGGCTTTTCAGAGCAAATGTAATTAGTTCACATTAGTAACTTCACCAGCAGCAGCGACAGGAGCAAAGTGAACTAACAGGATATAGATTAATGTAATCAAAATATCATCTCCCATCATCTCTACTCTTCAGGCAGCTGGCTGAACTTCCTTTCTTGGTGGGATTTTTTCCCTTTTAATAAAAACAATAGATCAATGAAATGGATGCATAACTACTTGTAATCCCCCCTCAGGGGACTACTGTACAGGAAACCCTTTTGGTGAGTGATCCCAAAAGTTTTTAATTTGATGTGCCTGTTCAATACCATTTTGACAACACAACAATGGAGCAGGCTCTCTCAAGGCAAAGAGCTGTAGGTGGAGGAAGGAGGAGCAGCCACAGGCTACACTTACATGGGTCGGGGACTGACTGTCTTTGGAGCCTCACTCTAAGTATCTCACTGGAAACAATATCACCAACAGAAATACACGGGTGTGTACCTCAGTTGCACTTACACTCCAAATGACATTTCTACACACTTTACACTGCCCAGCTATAGAGGATGCTTGTTGCTTTGTGCCAGGATTTTCTCTAAGACCACTCTGTGTCCTCCTCTTCACTGAGGCTGGGGGCCACCCATCTCTGAAGCACACAGGTGGAGGGAGTGACCTACTGAGCCCTCTAGAAACTTGTCTATGCCATTAAATCAAAGTCCTTGACCAGATACTTTTTTTCATAGTCCAGTTGAAATCAGTTTCCTGCCTCAGGAAAGTGAAGACATTCCATACAACACATTTTCATGGGGCCTACAAAGCACTCCCTCCACTTGAAGGGTCAGAGAGTTGGTAAAGAGAAGTGGTCACCCTGTTCATGCTGCAGGAGCCCAGCCCAGGAGCACCTCAGTGAACAGCACTTCTGTGCTTCCCAAACTCTGGAACACAAAATACCACCTAAGACCCAATCAGCACAGCCTGTCAAGCATCTCAGGGTCCCATACGTCACAAGAAAGGCAAGAAGAAAGAACACAGACAGCCAAAAGCTGAAACTTGAAGTACCATATCTGATACAGTCCTTTTGTACAATTAGTTTTTTAAATAAAGACTGTAGAAAATAACTACCTGGGGCCGGAGCATAATTAGAGCATTTGCCTAGGACAAGGCTCTGAGTTTGATTATCCAGTACCACATAAGCCAGTACCACACACTTGTAGCCCCAGAACTCAGGAGGCCGAGACAGGAGGGCTGTTGTGGGCTGGAGGCCAGCCTGGGCTACCCAGTCCGTTCAGCACCAGCCTGCACTCCAGACCAAGTCCCTGTTAAAAAAAAAAAAAGAAAGAAAAGAAAAGAAAAAGAGAAACAAAAAATAATTACCCTACAAATCTGCCTTGATGTAGAAGAAAAATGCCTAATTCAGGGTAACAATACAAAAACTTTAAAGAGCAAAAATCACACTAAAAAGAAATTTCATTACCCCTCTTAACTAACCCTGAATTGGAAGGCACCACTGTAACTTATTTCTCCAAAATCAACAAGGCTTTCACAGGTTTACAACCTGGCATCCTTCAAGTACAAAGGGCAGTTAATGTTCAGAACAGTAGTCACCAATTAATCCCAAACATGAATTTATTTATCAAGTTCATACCTCCGTTTAAGTTTTAAATTGCTCTGTTAGCATTTGACTAAGCCAGGTTTTGGGTCAGCGACTTTACTGCAACGTTAATGTCACCTTCATGAAGCTTTCATGGATGCAATCTCTAAGCCTTTCTGGGCAGACCTGTTTTTAATCAAAGAACATAAACAGACTACTTTTTCTCTATTTGAAGAAAAAAAAAGTGATAAAAAGTACTGGGATTTGATTGAGGCTGACCCACTCTGAAGTTTTAAAACAACATATTTACAGCTGATAAATTAAAAACGATTTTCTTTTTTGAGACAGGGTCTCGCTCTGTAGCCCAGGCTTGTCTGGAAGTCAGCTCAGGCTGGCCTTGAACTCAAGGCAACCCACCTATCTCAGCCTCCTGAGTGCTGGGATTACAGGCACACGCCATCACACCCAACTTATGTGGTGCTGGAGAACTGAACCTAGCGCTTGCCAGGCAAAGCACTTTAACGGCTGAGCCGTTCCTCCAGCCCCAATTAAAAACAAATTTAAAGGTGGAATGCAAAACTGGCTGGTCAATACCACCTAGCGAGATGACTAATCAACAATACCTGGTACTGCGCCCAGTTTCAAAGCCTGCATGACCATCCCATCAAGTATATCATCAGGGAGAACATAAAATTCAAAGAAATGACAACACAGCAAAAACTTCAGAGAGAAACAGTGATAGCTGGTGTGAATCTGATGCACTGCTCCACATTTAAGAACTGTGAACACAACAGACAGAGCTAGTGTCTGAGGGTCCCAGGAGGCAGGCTAACGTTACCTACTGCTTGGAACGCTGTTCTATCACCACTGCAGTATGTTTGTAAAAGACTTTCGGGGGATATAGTATCAGCCCCTATTATGGCCCTGTTAGTAGATCAAATGTACCAAACCTTCTAGACATAAGACTTGGTAGGAAAAAAAGGAAGAGAAGATTAGGAGTAAACAAGACAAATCCCTAGGCTTTGGCTTCCAGAGATACCTTAGGGTAGACGCTTTGAGGTCCCTATCACAGTGGTTTCAGAAAGAGAAGTAGTCCACAAGCGGTCCTAAGCTCCATCAGATCTTGTTAAGACCCTGCTAGGGGGTCTACCACTTCTCATCTTAGCAGTTAGTTCTGCTGAAATTGCTTCTGCTGAGAATAAGCTTAAGGGTTTTGGAGGATTCATCTCTCAAATGATGGGGGGGGGGGGGGTTGTGGGTGACAGCAGTGCAGTCTCCTCAAAGGTAGGGTTCCCTACATTAGATCCTCACCTTATCTGGACACCACATGAGAGTTTTTTAAAAGTCTTCTCTAAGAGTCCTTTATTTTTTTCTTTCTTTGAAACCTGACAGGAAGAACCTGGGGCTCTTTGGAGATTTAGAGGTGTCTTGGGATGCTTGGATCAGCATGGCAGCTCCCCACCTCAGATGTTCCCCAAAATTTTCTTCATGGAATATACTCAATTGCACAGTGACACCTTGCTGGGTGTCAGCTACTCCTTCTTACTCAGTTTAAAAGGCCTAAGTCAAGTTTCTTCTTGCCACTGGTATAGTTTAGATCTATTAAATGTCCTCAAATGGCTTAAGGGTTTAACAGTTTGGTCCCTGGCATGGCACTACCAGGAAGCAGTGGAGCCTTTGGGTCCTGGGACCTAGAGAGAGGTTACTGAAGCATGTCAAATTTCTACCCTTTTTTGATCTTAGTTAATGGAATCAGTAGCCAACTAATTTCCTCCAATTAGTCTTCAATCACCCACTGGCTCACTGCTTTTCCTCCACCTTCCTCATCGCCTTTACCCTTTACCATGCCCTGATAAATGTGTCTCCAAACCCCTATGACCCCCTTTCCTGCTCTTGCTCTCCACTGCAGTGGCACCAATCTCCACCCACCAGCTCTGCTACCCTCTCTTCATGCCTAGGTGACTGTCAGAGAATCTTTATGTGACACAGCTATGATTTCTGCGTCCTCTTGCTTCACGGCCACTACCTGGAAGGTCAGATCCATATTTCCTGGGCAGGCCGGTCCAGCACAACCTGGCTCCTGCTAGTATCCTCACTCTCATGTTTAGAGGGAATGTGCCCAAACTGACTGCTGTCCACCTATTTCTCCCACTGATAACCCCCAATCTCTAGAACATGGCAAACTCCTCTTCATTCTTTGAGGTCCCATGCTTAGGCCACCTTTCTCTGCCTTCATCATGGCAACCTATCGTTCCTCTCGGCCTCCTACAGCATTCTACACACAGCTCTAGTAAAGTAAGCGCCACAAGGCTGTTTTGTTTATTTATCAGGCTCCTCCCTAAGTGAGGCTCCCCTAGAAATGTAGCTATATTTACTCCTCTTCAGATCCCAGAGCTGAGCTCAGTGCTCAGCAGAGGAGGCAACCACCAAATATCCACTGAACGTAGATGCAACACACACCACGCAAACATGTGGGGATGAGGGCTGCCCCGATGAAAGGAATGCAACTAGTCTCACAGTACTACTCAGCGGAGTAAAGCTGGGCTTTCCCTAATGCAAGGAGCTCCTGTCAACCACAGAACCAAACATCGCCACTGTGAGCAAACACGCCGTCAACTGTCACTGCCAACCACATTTTCCAACGGACTGCTTCATGCCCTGGATTGCCTAGTCCATCCCTCTTTACAAGCCTCCAACCTGGACGCCTCTAACTAGGGAAGAACTAACACAGACGCTTTTAATCACCCTGGGGTTCAAAAGCGAGAAGGACAACACTGGGCTGAAAGGGTGCACTGTCCTCTAACATGTCCACGTACATTCCAGGGAATGACGGTGCAGACCGTGCCAACCAGCCAGTCTTCCCCAGAAGAGGCGCCGCAGCTGGCAGGCAAACGCACCGAGCCCAGCCACAGAGCTGAGAAGCACCAGACATTTGCAACAAACCCATGAAAGCAATATCAACGATGATTAATCTTCCGTCATAACCCAACTTTTGAAAAAACTCACTGGGGGAAAAGAAACAAGGGGCTAACTGAAGTCAAATGAGGGAAAAACTGGATCATTTTTAAAATGCCATTCATTCTTAGGGGTTAATAATTACATGGACAAACAATTTACCCAGCAAAGCAGTAGCCTCTATTATGTATTCAGGACTTGACTAAAATGTTCCTTTAGATGGTACAAACTAGAATGTTGAAAAAAAGGATTGACACATCCCATGACATCTATTTTTACAATGCACAGCCCATGGTTGGCCATATCACTTTTAATGACTTGAGATTCCAGAAGAATTATCACTATGGTAACATTTCAAAATGGCCATCAAAGTTACCGGGCACCAGTCCACAACAGTTTGGACCCAGAAGGACCTTTTAGGACAAACCAAGTTATTTTCAAAATACATCTACATCACTATCAAGGCCTTCCTAGAACTTGGCTAATGGGGTTGTTTACAAGCGTGAGTTAGTAGAAAAAACACCTGACACTTCACAAGCACTCACCTATTACCTGTTAGCACTCTGAGATAAGTTCTTCTAATAAAAGACGATCAGTAAATAATTCCTTGGTGAATTCCTTGGTGATTACACTGTGATGGCTTTCATTTTTGTTACATACTAAAAATGTGAGAAAAACAGAAAAGTATGAAGTTGGCCATTTTTTACTTCAATAAAGTTAAATCATTTTACAATTAAGAATTTCTATAAATTACCCCAGACACTCACATCTAAAACATCTTCTATTTAAAAAAGCCTGCAGGTAAACAAAGAAAATGCATCCTATCATGGAAAGTAGCTCTGAAGAATCAATTAATTCCTTTAGAGCTTTATTTTTATAATTAAAAAAAATAGTAGGCTGACCTCAAAGGTCAACACCACAGGCATCAGTACCAGGGACTCAACCCTCACCAGAGCCAAGCAGAGCTGGGAAAGAACTTAATAATGTGTTTTTCAAAGCATTAGTTGTTACCCATTGGCAGTTCTCAAAATTGGTTTTTAAAGCCTCTCTTACCAGCACTAAAACAGAATAAGAAAACACTGTGGTACTAGGTGGGTAGTAAGGATAAGCGTTGTGTCAAACAAGAAGTGTTTTGGAAACACTTATTTCAATTTTATACTTACTTTGTCCTGGAACTGTGATGTAAATCTGCGTCTTACTATGAGTGTGGTTAAAAAAAAAAAAAAAAAAAAACCTACTGTGGTATGACACCCTATTTTCAAGAGAGGTAAGTTGACATACCCAAGGTAATTAACAAATATTTAGCAGGGGTCCATTCAGTCACAAGAACGAGTCTGTCTGGTGCTTAAACATTCTTCCCTTTCATCAATAAAACATTCAACACAAGCACCCAGTAGGATGAAACCACAAATAATCATATTTTAGAAATTAAGGGAATCACTAACACATATTCTGCTCTTAACTGAGCTTTTAGACCAAATGCCCTGTTTAAAAAGGCCCTTGTGATCCCATAAATTTTTAATTACAATATCATGGACCTGCAGACAGGGTGTTACAAGTGAGAACTGTGCTTTCCAAGGGTTACGGAGAAAAAATACTCATCCACGCCTGCCAAAAGCTCATGGTGTTTTCAAGGCCATTTACCAAGACACACACACATGCACTCACACACACACTCACACATGCACGCACACATGCACGCTGTCCCAAGGGCATTCTAGACTGGGGCTGTCAGGGATTACTGTTTGGGCTTCTCTGGAGGATGAAGGTGAATTCCAGGCATCCATTCCTGAGGAAACCCAGTTCTGAGAAGGGCAAGGAGGCCCCAGCTACTGTCTCCAGGGAGCGCTGAGCTCACTTAGACCACACACACACAGTAGGAAGTAAAAAAGACAGCTTAAAAAATAACACGTGAAGGTTGGTTTCTAATGTACAGAAGTAAAATGAAGGAAACAGAAATGAACCATAACCCCACAGTCCAGGTAACACCTGCTGACCTTTGCAAAGGATAAAAGTAATAAAAACACCTAGTTAGAAAATCCAAACAGTGCAAAAAAAAGGAATGTAAAATGAGTGGTGAAGGTCACAGGCATTTCTAGTTCTGCTCACGGAAGGCAGGTACTCACAGCTTCATGAGATTCCATCTGGAAAACTTTTTAATGACTTTACCAGCATATATGCTCAGTCAGACCTGCAGAATCAGAGTACATACGATACCAGATAAACGTGCTGCCTTCCCCACCAGAGAAGAAGCACTCACTTGCAAAGTTGCATAGTGAGAGATGATAACCAATGCCCAGCAGCTGGCTTTGGGAAAGAAGGCAGAAAAGGCTCAACCACTTTAGGTGGTCCTGGGCGGCAGGACAAGCATCTCCCCAGGGCTGAATTACGGTGACAGACAGGCTCAAAACAAATCCTCAACCCAAGAATCATGCCTGGACTCCGAGTCCTGAAAGTCAGCTGTTGGCTGCTGCTGTAAGCAAGTGCCCTTAGAGCAACACAATAGAAGAGAGCAGAGCCCCTGGCAGAAGCCGGGAATGGTTCATACCAAGCCAGATCAACTCAATGGGAAGCAAAGGAAAAAGGCTTCCTCCCATCCCTACCAGCTGTCTGTAAGTGGATCTGCAGAAATAAGAGTCCAAGGTGCCTGACACTTCTCACCCCACCCAGCTCAGAAGGCTTTGTGCAGATGGACAATAGGATTTTCCTCTGACACCATTTTTCACGATAACACCTCTCTTGACTGTGTGTCTTTGGATCTAGAAAGGTGCCTTTTTAAAAGTGAGCAAAGTGCCTATGCCTAGTGTTCCTTTTTGTTTTGATGGGAAAAGGAATGGAGATGGATTTACTTTAAGTCAGCTAGAATGGATATGCCATAGTGCCCAGAGAACTTTCTAGGCCCAGCAGTCCCAGCCCAGGCCAGCCCGCATTCTTCAGAGGTGACGGAGAGCCCTGTGGTACCCCGCCCCCTCCCACCACCACATGGTGACTAAGCCTACAGGAATCCAGGCTGGTGATGGACCCATCCCAGAGCACAGCCAGGCCCTCAGGTTCAGGCCCTGGTCCCTGCTCCAGGATAAAGCCCCATGCACTGCCTTCCAGGCCCTGGGGGCAGTAGAAGGGGTGGGAGAGTCCATGAAGGCCAAGAGCAATGCTCTCCTGTGCTCAGGTAACAGTCCTCACATTGGTATTTGGTCACTGCAGTGTTATCCGGCCCCACACTCAGGCCTGACCTTGCTGAGGGACCAGAAAGCCAAGTTTCAGGGTGTGCTTGTATTTCCTTGAGAAAGACGCCCCGGAAATGCTGGTAACTCTGGACAGGCAGCCGCAAGTTCGGTTTGCACAATAAATAACAGACATAATAAATGAATAAATACATACATATATAGATATATATACATACATAAATAAATAAATGGCTACACTGGCTCAATCACTTTTCAGGGCAAACATCAGCCATCCCAGATCTAATTTTGATAAATCATTTCCTGATGCTTCATGTATTTTACTTTCTGTACAACGATCACATTTATTTTATGAAAGACTAAAAAGTTTACTGTAAACCACATCCCTTTCTTCCCTTACCACAACCTGCCACTCATCAGGGCTTAAGCACCCACCCACTTACAGATACTTTCATAAGATTAAAGAACAGTTTTTAAAACAAAGAAGTCTCCCTAGTTAAAAATCAACCAAATGAAGGCGCTTGATCACTGATCAGCATCAAAGTTTCGCCTCCTACATGAAAATAGATCATGGATGTACAAACAAATCCTCCCCTTAAGCGGGGTAGAGAGAAAAAGAGAATGTATACACTAAAACAAAAGCAAGATACTGAAATTCCAAAACAAGTTGTTTCATAACTAAGCATTTGTGATTCAGCTGTACTTATATCACTTTCAATCCCATCTCTCCGTACGTGTACACATGAGGAGCCAACCAGGGACCCAAGCACGCTAGCCGAGTTACCTAACTCCACCAATGAACAACACTGCAGCCCCAGCCCATCACTCTCCTAAGAGTCACAGATGTTCTCTGATCATGTGAAAAGGATGAAAGAAAAGAGAGAAAAGACAGACAGGAAAATAAAGAGGAAAAGAGGAGCATAGAAATGGAAAGAGAGTGAGAAGGGGGAAAGAAGGAAAGGTGAGAGGGGATGAGGAGGTTGAGGGCACCATGCCAACAGTACCTTCACCACTTTTACTTATCATTAAGCAAATGAGCAAAAAAGCTCCAAGACAAAAAGACTCTTGAAGAGAGCAAAGCATCTTCTTTAAGAATCCATCAAATCGGCACATAGCTCTCCTCAGAGCCGGACAAACCACCAAGTCATCACTGAGTGTGGGTCCGTTCACTGGGGGCTCCCTGGGAGGTGGAGGTGAGGGATGACTGCAGGACAGTGGGCAGTAGGGTTGCAGGAAGGCACATTTGGCTGTTATGGCAGGTCTCTGTGCCTCAGATTTATGGCTCACAAAAAAAGGGGAATGGCAGAATCCCTGTGTGTGGCATATTCTACACACAGCGGCAAAGAAAAGTAAGAATCCCAGTGGGGTGCTGGGTAACAAGTTACTGTCCAAAAAATGCCAGTCATGATCATAAACACAGGCCAGCCATTCATTCTCTCTTGTGTTTGTTCGTTATTTGAGACTCAGTCTTATTACGTAATCAGGTTGGCCTGAAACTCATTATGTAGCCCAAGCTGGCCGGATCCTTCTGCCTTACCCCCCGCCCCCCAAGTGCTGGGATTACAGGCATGTGCCACCACACCAGCCCAAACACAGTTCCAAGAGAGTTACTACCAAAGTGGTCCCCCAGGAGCCTGGAGACAAGTACAGTCACCCATGCAACTACTCAAGCAAAAGAACCATTTCCACTATCCAAGTGCTAAAAGGGGAATGGACTATCATGTGTAAGTTAGGTCAACAGGGTTGGGTCCCTGAGGTGCAGCTCTCTGCATGAGCTATGGAAGCACCACAAGAGGAAATGGGGTCCTCACCTACAAAACCCCCCAAATGCGAAGGATCTTCTAAGAGGGCCTGAAGAACTTTAACAAATTAGAAAATAAAGTCCCTTTATCAACATTTCAACATTGCCAAGTGCCTAATATTTCGACACGGACTTTTTCCCACTTCCTTCTCTATTCAGAAAACTCTGAATCACATAATGCTCTTAGAGGAGGAGACAAAGATTTCGATCTAATTAGTTGCTGTAGCTCTGTTTCTATTACTATCAGAGGAATACCTTCATATTGGCATTGTTCACAATGTATCAATGCAGCTTACTAGACTACCCAGTTTTTTTCTGTTGTTGTTGTTGTTTTGTTGTTGTTTTTTGCAGGGAGGGGGTGCACAGGGGATCAAGCCCAGGACATTAACACTGAGCTACAGCCATGGGCCTTTCTGCTAAAGTACCAAATTGCCCAGGTCGGGCTTGAACTTTCAATCCTCCTGTGTCAGCCTCCCAGAGTGCCAGGATAAGCCTGCACGATATCAGGCCCAGCTCCCAGCTCCAGATTTCAACTGAGAAGCCTTGAGGGCAAAAGTGGGGTAGGACACCCACACAGGAGAACTGGACTCAGTGGAAGGGAGTATTCAAGGCCAGGTCCAAACTGGCCTTCACCTTCAGAGCTCTTGGTGTGGCCTCAGCTAACCCTTCCAAAGCTTTCAAAGCTTTCCAAGTCAGAGCTCTCCCTTTGGCTCACTACAATTTTTCTGGAGATTACATGGAGCATGAGAAGTTATTTCCTAGAGAGCTCATGAAAAGGAAAGTCAGCTGATGCCTTTTCTTTTGTTTTCATGGCAGCATGCCCTTGAATAATCAAAGCTATAAAGAGTGCACAGGTTTGAAAGACCCTGCCTTGAGTGATGAGAAGGAAGGCCAGGTATCTGGGTTGCCTGCTGCCTTCTCTGTCTCTCTCTCTCTATGTAGATAGGACGTCTTCACTGCCTGCAGGGGGAAATCTCTTCTAATTTTCTACTCCAGGGCTTGTTGGACAAGGACAAAGCCCTCAAGGGTATTACCGAATCTTCTCTAAGCAGACCCCCACTGAGCTAGAAGACCTACCTCGCCAAAGCATACCTTCACATACAGGAAAAATGACAAAGCTCAGAAGTCTGAGCTCCATCAGAAACGGGGGCCACAAGCCAGGGAAAGGCTACAATGGTAGGTCTTACTGAAGGCCCTGATGGGCAAAGACATGAAAGTACTTGCTGAGGTAGTTGGACCAAGGATTCCTGGACAAAATCGGGGGTCAGACTGAGTGATCTCAAAGCTTCTACCTCACTCACAGAGACTCACAGCATTTCCCCTGCACGAGTAGCTCCTGACTGAAATCCTTCCACGTCAGGAAGCTAGGTCAGGCCCACTGTGGCTCTCAATTAACCACCCAGAGAGACAGTTTTATCCTTTCTGGACATCTCATCTCTCAAGTCCACAACTAAAATTTCCTTCACATCAGAAATTTGTGCATCCTTTAAAAAGAAAAATCAATTTAATAGATTTGGGTGCAGTTCTGTGGGAGAGTACTCGCTAAGCATGGGCAAGGCCCTGGCTTCAACCCTCAATACAAGAAAAAAAAAATCAATCTTGTTAAGCATAGCTATGATTTTTGGTTCACAGGTGATACTAATGAAATTATCCTGCTGGAAGAGGTGATATAAAACAGAAAAAGTTCATTTTTGCGCATTAGTTCAAGGGTGTACTCGTTTACTATCCCCTTAAAAACTAAAAATAAAATGCCAAAATAAAATTTGTTTCTATTCTCTTTAAATATTAATTACCAATATACTTAACTGTGGATTGGCCTAAACTGTTCCAGTGCTTATCTAACCTGCTAATTAAACTGCTTCTTACCACTACAATAGAAACTCAGAGAAAACTTGGGCTTCTGGAAACCCTACTGCAGGAGAGAATTAAGTCTGTGTCCTAACCTATTCCCCCACCTAATAAACAAATAATGCAAAGAACATGTATTAAAATACAATAAACACCTAAATAACTAAATGGTTTCATTCGGTAGATACCGCAAGCCTTCCCATGATGCGAAGTGAAGGCTTCAGACAAGAGTTTAATGAGCTGTTTGTCAGCCAATAAACTCCAGGCCTGGGGATGTTAGCTTCTCCTTTAGTACAGAGGTTGCTCGGAAAGCAGTCAGTATCACGACTTGGAATTTACCTTACTCCATTTTTATAGTCTGTAATCCGAGACACTCCATTAATAGGTAGAAAAATCCCAGCTAGCTTCAAAACCCCCTCATCTTTTCATTACCTCAAATGACAATCTTTTTCCACTACTTTATCTTTGCTTTAAGTACCGGGAGCTGAAAGATACAATCAGTTTAATATATCTCTCTGCCCATTTACATTACTTATTTGTTTCAGCAGATCCTTAGCCACAAATCCTTCCTTTGCCCATTCATGTCTGCATACTTAACATAGATCTAATATTTCTCCAGGCCAAAGATCATAATGTTGAGTTTTTCTTTGACTGGAGGACAGAAGAGACAAGGAGAGAAGGAGGGGGGTGTCTGGAATCTCTTTGTTCTTGCAGACAACTCCCTCTTAAAGAACAATTCTCAACTGGAAAAAAAAAGGTATAAAAAGTTTAAATTTGTAGCCTCAAATTTCAGACTGACACAGTGGCAGATGCTCTGCTGCCTTTATAGCATGCAGTGTGCTCAGTGGCCCAGGAGGTACAGCAGAGTCTAACCCCAACGTGAACCACAACTTCACGCCTTATTAAAATTATGAAGTATGGAGCCAAATGTCAGCCATAGAGGAACTAATTCAAGTCCTTTGAGATCAAGAATCACACCATCTGCTTCTTACTTACTTCCTCCAGGTATACAGATAAGACGTTCCTGATCTCACTTAGAATCATCCCTCCTGGAAAAGCACTAAGCTAGGAAAATTAAGTACCATCTCCCACCACCTCTACAAGTCTGCAGACCCCTGCAAAGGCAATATTTTTGTTCCCCAAATCTGAACATCTGGAAAGCATTAAGCCCTCAAAGAGGGGGCTTTGGGAAGGACTAAAAAGTGGAAACTACCAGCTCCCCATCACCCTTGCCTTACTCTAGGGAGGGCAAAAACATGTCCTTCTAGAACTCATCAAGTGTTTCCCTCACGGAATCAAAGCTGTGGACAGAAATCAGATATAAATAATATCTAAGCCAAATAGGCTTGGGGGTATCCGTGGGGGAGGAAGGAACGGACGTGGGACCTGCACCACCATTCAGACCTCTGCTTTTGCGAAATAGTATACTCCACATTCCAAATGCCTTGCCAAGTTTTGGAGTACAACCCATTCAGTCAAGAGCCATGTATACAATACTGGGCAAACAGTACTGAGCAAGTGTGGGCATTCTTGAGGAAAGGCCTAAATTTTGCCCGCAGCAAACATCCGGTCCATGCAAAGCTCTAAATACTCATCTTCTTCTCTCCTCTAAGCTCTCAGCAGTCCTTGTCTCTATTTCTCTTTTGGCAGCAGCTATGAGGTGGCTGCCTTGTCCCACAGCCTAAGTTCTCACTCTCTTTTTTATTTTATTTGCTTTTTCTCTATTTTTTTTTTGTTCAAGATGGAGTCTCACTCTGTAGCCCAGACTAGCCTTGAACTCACAGCAGTCCTTTTGCCTTACCAGCCTGAGTGCAGGGTTTACAGGCCTGCACTATCGTGCCTGGCTTATGTGGCACTGGGAGATTAAAACTAGGCCTTGTGCACACTAGCAAGAGCATTGACCACTGAGCTATGCCCCCAACCCCACTCTATTTTTTAATGTCATGTGTTTATATCTTATTGTACAATAAAATCATAAATTTGTATCATCTCATATTGCCCAGCATGGAACCTGCACAAGATAAGGGAAGCTTAGCCGGCCATGGGAAAGATGGAAACTTTGGCCAAATTAACAAGGATGATAATCTGCAAAAGATACATCAAGACCCAATTTACATGTCGCTTACAAACAAACCCCTCTACCATCCTCCCCTTCCACAGTAACAGTGTGTATGTAAAACGTTCTCTCCTACTTCATTAATGACACTGAATTGATAGGAAAAGGAATGGAAGCAGGTAAGTGAGACCCAAAACAAGTTACAATGCAGCGAAGGCTGGAAACTCACCCAAACCGTGGATGTGCACGTCTCTCACATACTCACACTTACACTTTAAACTCTGTTGCTATTTAGTCGATTGATTTATTTATTCTAGCCAGAATCAGGGACCATTCTGGCCACCTAAAATATTTTACAAATCTCTTTTTTTAAAAACTGTACTGGGAACGCCAGTAGAAATATGAGACAAGATACAAAATTTAGACAAGGGCTTATCCCTATACTGCCTGACTTAAAGGACCTCCTTCAACTCTGCCTGCCTCAATGTGATCTGTTATAACCTCTAACCTCTCTCTCTGCTCATTCATCCCTCTCATGCAAAGCCCCCAGACTTCATGAGAATCAAACCACTCAGAAGCTGCATAAGGTTAAAAATCCAGGAAGTGGATTTTTACAGAAAAGTCTCCTTCCTAAGCCTCCCACCGGGAGACAGATGAGAAAGGAATAAAAAAGGTCTTCTCAAACTCCTGGAAGAGCACACAGAAATAATGGTTAAGGACTACACAACACCCAACAGCTCTATCCCACGCAGGAACAACCTGGAGGTAGGAGCCCTTGGTAAAGGAATCTTGGTGAGGCTCCACGAAAGGTAAACAAAGGACAAAGAGAAACCTCAGAGTGCAGGGCCTCAGCAATTAATGTTTGCTGCAGCCGAAGCTCACATGCACACAAGCCAAACCCAAATGCCTATGACCCAGGTACACAGTGAAACACACCCAATTCACTAACCACTGAGAAAGCAATTTAATTTCACTTTGACCATCCTGGGGCTGTGGAGTCTACAGCACCTCAGCAGCCTCGCAGGAGACATCAACTGCCGGGTAAGGCAGGAGGAGACTTGTCGGGTTCTCAAGGCACTCAGGTTGTGAATGAGGGAAAACTGACTTCAGTCGAAAAGAAAGATTTCAACAAGTTTCAATGCATTCCACATAATTGAGTTACATCAGCGTTTCTGGTGAGGGCTTATGAATAATTCACTTTGCAAACTGCAACAGCCAGCCAGAAAAAGTCACTTCAAAGATATGACTTAACATAAATCCTACCTGAATTTCCTGCTCTTGATTCCTTCTGTGACCACTTTTGTTTCTTCCTGCCCTGAACCCTGGGATATTACACTAGGCTACATCTGCTACCTCTTAGAAAGCTCTCAGGAACTGGTGAGTGGCAACCACACGCCAGAAGTCCACAGCCCAGCCCTCTAGAACCAACTGCGGAGCCAGTGTGTAAAGTAGGATCCACCCAGAAGAGGTTGACTGCATCGAGCCATTCCAAGTCTATAGCTGTCCTCAGTCTCAGCAGCATTTTCCAAAAGCCAGGCCCAAAAGAACCATCCTAGAACTCGGCTAACCCACACTGAATCTCAGGGCTGGATGGAAGTTCAAGGTTCATTCCGTTCAAAAGATGAGAAAACTGATGAGTTGGGTGGGTTACGTGGCCAACTTCAGGCCACTCTCCCAAGCTGCAGTGGAGGAACTTCGATTGGTACTTCTGCAATAAGCAATAAACATGTGTCCAAACTTCCACACAATTTCTCCCTAAATCTGAGGCTGGATTGCTTCCTTCACCTTCTTGTCATTTGCTTATGTAGGCTACCCACCTTGGCAGCCTGGCTTCACAATGGTAACACACTGCTGAAGTCTGTGTTTCTCTGAATATACTGGTGGAACCTGAGAGTTACAAGGCGCTTAAGAGCTGAAAATCCATGCTTTGCTCATTTAAACATGAGCTGTGTATATTGAGCTCATTAACAGAAGCGGAACTGGCTCGCACTAAACCACTCACAGACTATTCACCTTTTATTTACTGGCTTAAGAGGGGTCTGAACATTATCCCAATTGCCATTTCTAACGACCACTTAATTCCATCTCATCCATCTTCTATGGCTCTTTATCTACATACACTCAGGGATTCCAAGAATAAGGATCACAACAGCGCTGGACAGATCAAATCATGGTTATCCAGAGAGGCAAACTATACTTTGCAGTGGAACCAAATAATGCTGAGCATCTGAAGGCCCCCAACTCTGCACCAGTGAACGTGAAGGTCAGAGTAACGAGACCCAAGAATCACAATGGACTGAAAGCTGTCCTCACTGAACAGCCATCAATAAACCTAAAATCAAATGAACCTGGCAAAGCAAACTCCTCTTAACAATGGCAGCCTGCTAGATCAGCTTCGCCTATTGTATCCGTGGTTTATCGATACAAATCGCTTCCCTTGAACACATGTGCGTGATCACACACACACACACACACACACACACACACACACACACACACACACACAGAAGTTCACCTCTCCTCCTAATCACCAATCTCTGGCATCCAATGACTCTCCTAAGGAAGATTTATTTTTCCTCAGAAAACACAAAATGTTTGTTTAACTAAAAAAGATTCTTTTGAGAAATTATTCTCAAAATTCCACTCTAATCAAGATCCTTTGAGCCTGGGTTCCTGCAATGGTCACAGAACAGCCAGGGAAGAGATGGGGACAGGGGCCGGGAGAAGAGGCAGGAAATCCAATGATCTCAGAAAGTCATACACACCTATAATTTCATGTACCTGGATAGAGCATAAAATTATAAAGGGGTGGTATCATATATACTGTTCTGTAACTAAGCTTTTCTTTCTTTCCTTGTGAGTGGCAGCAATCATTTGTTACATTTTCTGCAGCTTTGTTTAAAACCCTTTCTAGAGCTTTTTGACAGTTACTCCAAACCCACTAAAAGGAGTATCAATGTATTACAAAATAATCCAATAATTTCAAATTCACTGAGCAAGAGAACAAAAATATATCTTTACATCTTATCTGAGGAATAGACTAAGAACCTAATAATATTGCTTAGTTAGCAAAGCATAAGAGGTTTTTAAAAATCAGAAATACACAGGGTTACTACCACAGGTACAAAGCTAGCTTTTTTTCTGGACCTTAGGATCTGATTAGCTTCAGGTTGTCTAATAGCTTTAGAGGAGAAAATGTTGCCCCTAATTCAAACATGAGGGCTGCCCAGGAAGTCATCTTTCTAATACCTATTCTTTTTAGTATTGTACACTCTTGTTTTTCTCACATTTTTTTTTTCTCCTCTACCACTAAGTTCAACTCAACTCCCTGGTCTCGGCCTCTGCTAAAACCACTGAAGTACTTTGCATCTCGCAGGAAATCTAGAAGGGCAGCCTGGGTTCACAGACCTGCTGCCAAGGGCAAATGTATGCACACTGCAGCTGGGTCTTCCTCCCCAAGGTCTCTGCAGGCACTGGGGCAGGTCAGCCTTGGTCTCAGTGGCTGCTCTCAGCCACAGCTTCTGCATGCACGATGCCCTAACACCACAGCCACAGGCCTGTCTGCATGGGCATCAGCACCTACAGGAATCCCGCTTACCTGTAGTTTTAGTTTACCCATTGGTCAACTGTAGTTCAAAAATATTAAATAAAAAATTCCAGAAATAAACAGTTCCTAACTTCCAAACTACATATTATTTTAAGTATTGTGATAAAAATCTTTTTTTTTTTTTTTTTTTGAGATAGGGTCTTGCTCTGTATCTGTAGCCCAGGCTGGTCCTGACCTCACTATGTAGTCCAGACTAACCTTAGACTCATAGCAATCCTCCGACCTCAGTTTCTCAAGTGCTGGGGAATCAAACTCAGGCCCTTGTGCTTGCTAGACAAGTGTTTTAACCGCTGTGCCATTCCTCAAGCCCACAGTGACAAAATCCTGAGCCACACACCTCCACCTGGGATGTAAAACCTCCATTTGTCCAGGGTATCTATGGTGTCCATGTCATCTGTGTGCTAATCACCTACCAGTTACCTTGGTTATCAGGGTGACTATCATGGTATCCCAGTGTTTATTTTTAAGCAATTATTACTTAACTTTAATAATAACTCCAAAGTACAATAGGAGTGACATGGGCTATTTTATATATAGATATAGATAGAGTTTTTGTGTGTTTGGGGAAGTACTAGAGCTCAAACTCAGGGCCCTTCCACATGAACTGCATTCCCAGCCTTTTTTTTATTATTATTATTTTGATTTTTTTTTTTTGAGACAGGGTCCTGTCAAGTCACTAAGTTATTGCCCAGGCTGGTTTTCAAGTTGTAATCCTCCTGCCCCAGCTTCTCAGAATCCTGGGTTTACAGGTTTGAGCCACTGAGCCTAGCTACAATATATTTTATACCATACTACTTCGATATTGTTTCTACTATCTCCTATTACTATAAATGACTTATAAATTAAACTTCATCATAATTAAGATATGCATGTAGGAAAAATGAGAGTATACTTAAAGTTTGGCACTCTCTGCAGCTTTAGGTACCTTCTCCTTGGTACACACACCCTTCAGATAAAGGGGGATTACGGTACAACCCTGCTCACTTTACCCACACCCTTCATTCAGACTTGAAAAAAACAATGAGAGGCACGTACATGTTAGGTCAGTATGTACAGCTTTTGTAACCAAAGCTATGAGTATTAAGCCACCAAGAGTCCCTACACACACTGTCTCTGTTCCCATCCCACAGGGATTCCATGAAACTAGGTAGGAGGACAGAAGAGAGGGCTGGGTGCTTGTTTGTTACTGAGGCAAAGAAACAAAAAGTGACTTCTGTTCAATAATGAGTTGAAACAGAAGCCCGGCTTCCGGAAGAGGGTCTGGCATTCCTGCACCACATTTTCCCACCCACCTGATCCCCTGGAACGGAAGGAAGATCTAAGGGAGGACAGAGAGAGCCAGTGTTTGCTTCCTGCAAAGGGGTGAGAGGAGGAAAATGAAGCAAAACAAAACAGGAGAGGAGGTGAGGTGGCAGAGAAAAATGGTACACATGCACACACACGCACAAGAATGCGAACACACACACCACACGTACACAGCTAATGTTACCCAAGGGAGAGAATAAATAGGCCCAGGCTCCAGCCTAGAGCAGATGGCTGCCTACCTTCACTATGTGAGACCTGCAACTGTCACCATCAAAAATGTAACTCCTTATTATTGTTACCAAAAGCTATGTCCACTCTGTGACCACTTTAACACTTTAAAACACAGACAAATTTAAATAAGATAGTATGTAATGTCAGTACTAAACAAGAACGCTGACTGCTGATATTATACATTCTCCCAAATACCAAGCTTGCAGGCATAATATAATCATAGATTTTGATACCTAAAAAACATAAGCACTTTTAATTGAAATAAAGCACTTACATATAACTACAGAGACCCTATTCCCATTCTAATACATATATACATACACTGCTGAGTGTTCTTTAAAGATACAGTTTATCTGCACAGACATAAAAACTTGAACAATTAGAATTATTAAAAACTACACCCCCACTATGCCCCGCTACTTATGATAATTGAATTTTTGCAGTTTACAAAAAGCAACAGGGAAAGACAACTTAGATATGGAAGTAAACACAGAGTTAGACCAGATTAATGCTCAGACTTTTAGACAGTATCAGAGTACAGCTTTTTCTTTAAATTTCTCTAAAATAATGCCAGCAGTCCCCACCATTTAACAAGAACCTGCAATGTGCTGGGCAGTCTGTTAGGTGCTTTCCAAGTACCACCCTGATAAATCCCTGTTTCCCCATCCTAGGAATGTTCAGAGATTCCACCTTTTACAGCCTAAGCCCCTGATTCACACCATCTGCTGGAAGGAGGCGTGTAACCAAGTGATGGCTTCCAGCTCCACTTCCAGCCAAGCTTAACTTTTGAACCACCCTATACAGTGGAGTTAAGCAATACAATTCAGGACAAGATTAGCCACAGGCCCACACATTCCACGTCACTCTGGTGAGAATGTCACACTGGCATACACACGAGAAGAAAAGGATAGAAATATTAATCCAACAAAAGAAAGGGACTTTTATTTAAGCAGTAAGAAAAGCAGAACCACCCTACAATTAGGCTCAACTGGTGAATCTGAAGGGACTTTAAAATATCTCAAATTGCAAAAATCACCTTTATTCTGAAGGTTTTTTCGTCTGAGACGAGATCCTGGTTTCAAAAGCTAACTTCTGAAGCAGACTTGGGAAAGCAACACCTTAATTAGATGACAATTAACAAATTCTTTCAGGAGCAAGGCATGTGTTCTAGGAGAAGAGAGTTGGCTCAGAGGTGTCCCAGGGAAACATGGACACAAATGCTCACCATCTTGGTAACAGGGTCCACAATCACAGAGAATAGAATGTGATCTCCATGCCTGACTATAAAAGGCATAGCCATGAGGCCGAGGGTGCACGTGACCCCCTTCTAAATAAAGATCTCCCCCACACTGAGAGCAGGTGACCAGACAAGGGGTGCTTCAAGGCAAGGGAGACAAGCTCCCAAGAAAACACAAAATTTTAAAAAAAAATAAAAAAGAAAGAAAAGGAAGCACTCACTTGCTCAACAGGCTGGCTTTGATCCTCAGGACCCGCTCAAGTCCCCCTTAAAAATACAGGCCCCTATCATGATTGACCTTGGCAATCTAGAAGACCTAAAGCCCATAGGATCCTGCTGGCAGACCACACAGTATTGAAGAGACACATGCCAGGTCTTCACGGGTGGCTTATTTAAAAGAGAAAAAAACTAGCACATGATTCCACAGAGCATATGAGTGCACTCTCAGTGGCAAAGAAACTGTGTCCGATGCCCCAATCCGGCAGGTGATTTACAGATGCTTACGTAAGTCCTCTACCTTGACCTGGCAGAGGTGTCCTCAACCTTGAGAAAGTGAAGAAGGGAGAACTACTCTATTCCATAAGTCAACGCTGCCCTTGCCAGAGGGGTCTGATACACCTGAACTTAAGAGAACCTGCGGGGAGGGGCGGGGCACAGGACGATGACTATGACAAGGACACACATCGACTACAACTGTCTTTTTTACACCACCTGCTTTCATTTTAAGTATCTGATCCCATCAGTGAGATGGTAGCAAAATGTTTTCCTTTTGTCAATAAGGGAAGCCATTTACTGCCTTCTCACCCGAAGGCTCCAATCTGCTACTTTCCCCATTTCTCATTTGAAAGGCAGTAGGAAACGCAACAAACTCCAGGACTGCTGTTCCCAGTCAATGCCCTTTTAATTGAAATAAAGCAGCCCCACCAGCAACGCCAGCTTCCAACACGGACAGGCTCTCGCCTTCGTGACTTTCCTGGCAAAGATCAGGACTTCGCACATGCAATCAGGACAACATGAGGAGGCCACAAGCTGTTCACCCTGATGGGCTAAAAAGTACTCGGAGACAAGGCTTAGCAATACGGCCTAAGGGTGTAAGGTTCTAGCTTTTTTTTTTTTTTTTTTTTGGAGGGGGCATATACCTGAAACGGAACACCAAAGAGCCTCCATGTTAAGAGAATGATAGGCATCACTCAACCAAAGTCACTGGGAAATAAAACCACAGGCTCTCAGCAGGCCCCCCTCTGCTCCTCCACCCCCGTCCAGCAAGTGGCTGGCCTTCAGTAAAGCTGCTGCACAAAATACTGAAAAGATTCACAAGTCCAGCTTGAACCTTTCAGATGATTTTCATACATCTCCACCTTTGGCCTTGAAACACTCTGACAATGACAGGAGAGAAAAGCACTCCCATCTATGCCAACTAAGAGCTAGTGGTGGTTTGGGTGGCACTGCTCCTTGGTAGTGACAAGGACACAAGAAATGTCAGAAAAACATTTCACAATCCTAGCATCTTTGGGCTTCCTGAGGACAGCCACTGCACACTGTTCTCTGCTCAGAGGAAGGGAAATGGAACTTCCTGACAATATATTGTCACAAAGCAGGTGCCACACGTGCCCCCAGGACGACAATCATGCATTAGAAAACACGCCTAGGATTTACTGCAAAGTGTATCCCACCACGTCACAGGGTGTCAGGTGCAAAGAGGCTGCAAAGCCTTAAAGTCCTCAGGTGGAAAAGGCAAGGCTGGCACTCAGGCAGGTGTGGGGGTAGCTGGTCAACACAAGAGTAAAAACAACAAGTATAAAGGACACTGCAAGCAAGATAGAGTGGTATGGGAGTATGGTGAGGAATCACAGAACAGGTGGTAGCCACCAAAGAGCAGCGTGGTGTGAAAGTGCTTATCCTATAGGGACCTATCACAGGGCTGCAGGTAGAACACTATATCCATTCAAAGTGTGGCTGGAATGTTCACTGGTGCTAGGTGGGACTGGTGAGGGCTATGACTGCACAAGCTGGGGGCAGGGTGAAGCAAGGCAGACTGAAGTTAACACTTAGGATGGTAAGAGCTTGATGTTCAAACGGAAAAGGAAGCATCCAAGGCACATCCACGTTTCTGACATGACAGCTAGAAGGTCATGAGTGCTGCCTACCTGAGAAGGACTCAGGGGTAGGTCAAAAGTGAGGAAAAGACGACTATCAGATACCCAGTTGTTCTGGGCCATAGGTAGACGTCTTCTGCACAATCTAAGGCTCAAAAACAGGTTTGGGCTGTAGATAGTATTTAGAAACTCAATGGAAGACAGGACAATAAAGTATCAATGGAGAAGATAGGAAAAACAAAATAGAACACTGGCCATACCGTGATAAGTGTCTAAAGTTCATGTGTTGAAACCTAACATCCAGTGGGATGGTGTAAGGAGGCGGGGCCTTTGGGAAATTATTAGGTTGTAAGGGTGGCACCCTCACAGATGGGATTAGTGCCTTTGGAGGCCCAAGAGAGCTGCCTTGTTCCTTCCACCAAGTGAGGACAGAGCAAAAAGGCTCTATGAATCAGAAAGCAAGCTGTCAGCAGACACAGAACCTGCCAGCACCTTATCTTGGACTTTCAGCCTTCAAAACTACACACAGCTTATGACACTTTGTTATAGCAGCCCAAATGGACTAAGCCAGGAGACCACCAACCATTAAAGACAATACTGAGGAAAGGGGACAAGAAAGCAGTAGCAACACAGATAGACGTTGGATACAATGGAAGAAGTAACCATGCCAGACATGAGGACACCAACAGTTATGGCCTTACTCTTTAAAGCAGTGGTCCCCAACCTTTTCAACAGCAGAGACCAGTTTAGTAAGGTCATTCTCCCAAGACTGGGGCAGGGGTAGGAAATGCAGTGGGTTGTTGGAGGACAGCTTTGACATGGCAAGGAGCAGCAGGAAGGGAGCAGGGAGTGAAGTGCCACCTGCCCGCAGAACAGCAGAGGCATCAGAACTTAGTAGGAGCATCCACAGGAGGTGGAGCTTCACTCCCTGCCCACCGCCTGCTAACTGCTCGTCTGTCTAGGCAGCCTGGTCCTTCCAAGGCCATGGATCAGTACCAGCCAGCAGTCAGGGTTCAGGGACCACCTCCATTAAAAGTCCCTAACTTTTTAGGCACAAATCAAGCCTGCATACAATGTCCATCAAATCTCAAGACAACAAAAATACAGAACTGTGCTCATTTCCTTGGTGGTACTGTCTAAAACATTGCCAGCTGCTACACAGGCGTGACCTAAGAAAAATTCAGAGTGGTAAACCAAAACTGTACATCACCACTACAGAACTAAGTGTTTCTCCATCAAGGACTTCACACACACTCTTGACTCAGTGTTTCTTTTGCAGCCAACCAACAGAGTAACTGAATGGGACTCTTCCATACTTACTCTTTTCGAACAGCCAACTTAATGCTTATGAGGAACTCAAGGTAGACATTCTGTCTGGACTCAATGCCCTTTTTCTGACTTTATGAATAAAAACGGAGTTGTCTGGCTGGAGTGGTATAGGATATGACAGCAATTTCAGTGGCCTGTAGGCCTGAGAGATCATGAGGGAAAGCACCCCAGCCTTCACAGAAAACTGAAGCAGCTCTTTCTAGAAGAAATGGATTGTGAACATTTCCAATGTTCTTCCAACCACATTCTAAAGTATGAAGAATCAAGTAAACTGACTGTAACAACACACTTTACTTAACCTTACATATCTAACATATACTGCTTCAACCTATAATCAATATAAAAATGATTAAAAGATTTCTTAACAGGGTTTTCCCCACACTTTGCCTTGAAAACCCAGTATTTTACACTTACAGCAGGCTGCAAATCAGACAGGCCATAGTTCAGGCACTGAGTTAAAGTATCAGAATAGCACAGGTCTAAAAGGAAGCGAAGCAAAAGAAAAGAACTCCAACTCAACCAAAAACTTCTTAGAAATAACATCCATGACTGAGGTTTTTTTAAGGTCAATTAGGGAAGAAAATTCTTTGAATGCATTTATCAAGTACTCCCTGGTGAAATTACAAACAAACAAACAAAAAACTAGCATGATTAGGACAGATGGTCAAAAAAACAGCAGCAGATATGACCATAGAGGCTGGAGATAGTATTTAGAAACTAAATACAGCAGCTAAACCAACAGACCCACCAATTTCTAACACTACTTTTTTTCAGGTGCCCTTTTGCTTCTCTTTGATCTCAATACATCCCTAAAGGAAAGCAGGATCTATCTCATTTTGCAGAACAAACCGAGGCCCAGGCTACTCAAATAACTTGTTCATTTCTGGACAGTGCTCTTAGACTTGAACCCAGGTTTTAAGCTTTACCTCTGCTTTAGAATTCTTTGCAAGAAGCTGGTCAGAAACAGTCAAAACACACTTTGAGACACAAGTATCCACCAAATAAATGAATAGGTGCCACCATCTAATGACTCTAAGTCACAGAACTTCCCTTTTGTATCTACTGTATAACTTTTTAAGATTTTCATGTATAATACATACAAATAAGTTTTTTTGTTTTTTTGCACAGTACTGGGGATAAAAACCACTGAGCTACAACCCCACCTCTTTTTGTAATTTTGGGACAGGTCTTGCTAACAAATTGGTATTCCAACTTCAGCTTCCCATGTTGCTGGTGCCACTGCAACCAAGTATGCATGGATTAACAAAAAAGAATATCATAAGTGCTTTAGGAATATACCCAACTGCAGCCCAGAGAAGCTGGCCTGCCCAAGGTCACCTGGGACTCTCATCTCTGTAGGGTGCCATGCTGACTCCCTTAATGATACCTTTTACTGCTGAGGTAAAATTTTAAAGTGTTATAGCTACTTTAAAAATGTATTTTGTTGTTTTCTCAAACCAGTGGCTAAGATAACAATCAGGCAAAGTGTTAATCAATCACAAAGGTATCTTCCTCCACTGCCAGGCAAGTGATCCTTAAAGTGGTCCCATGGTATTCTCAGCTCTTCAAGGGACTGGCTATAGCCAGCGGGCACCCTGCCCTTACTAATCGAACATTCACACAGGCACCAATCCAATGAGACAGAAAGTAAAGGTGTGTGACAGGTCAGAGAAAGCACATTCTTTCCTGCCTCAGCCCTGGCTTAAGGAGAACTGAAAAAAAGGTTGCCTGTAGGGTCTGGCCTTTTACTTATTTCACACACTTCCCAGTCTGGACAAGCCTACCAATTTGAGATTTCTTGTCCCTTCATGACTAGCCAATAGACACAGGCAACCTGACCCTTAAGTAGGCCAATCATTTATGACTACCACACTTTACAGTAGTGAGGGTAACCTTCCAGATCAATACACCTAAACATCACTGAATACATTAAGGCAAATATTTGCCCAGGGTCATATTTTTATAAATATGTATATACAAAGAGAGACAAATAGACTCAAGATACATTAGAAGAACAGTTCAGTTGTTCTCAAGGGAAAATAAAAACATTGCAGGTAAACAAAAATCTTCAAAATTCTACCATTAACTAACTCTAAGACAACTGAAGGCCTCTCAAAGTTTCTTCACTAAGTGATTTATACCATTTTAATTTCCACATCTGTTCAATAAATAGGTACAAAAGAAAGCAAATGGAAGGCCAAAGGTTATTAAAAACTTACCCTGATACACAGCTACCGACAAGTACTGCCTAAACCACAGAACCCTGGAAACCAGTCCAGATGCCCCCTCCCCCAGTAGCCCCAGACCCTAAAGAACTGGAAGCCCTGTCATAAACCAGGGTACCTAAACATCAAAACTAAGAACTAAGGACCAGTATGTGAATAAACTTTTTGCTATTCCTTTATTTAACCATATTCCAAGTGTGTTCATATTAAAGAAGTCCTCATATACCAAATAATATCCCTTCACACAAAAGATGCAAGTTTTGACATGTGAGCACATTCTAGCTGCTCAGGAACATCCAGGCACACTGGGTCATCTTTCTGATCAAAAGCTGAAGGTCATCAGGCTTCTAAACCAGAAGCGAAGATTTTCCTAATACATGATTTGAACACCAACCTTGCCAGCAACCACAAAAGAGTCCAATCATGCCACGGTACTGTATTCCAAGAGCCCCCAGATGCCGAAAGAGGCCAATCAAGACCTCAGCGCCCACTCCCATTAGGAACCATGTCCTAAAAGCAACAGAATCTTATCCTACTGCAGAAAAAATGTACATTTACAAAAAGAGGAAAAGTAAAGAGGATGAAGGAAAAAAAAACAAGGAAGAGAGAAAGCAGCAGTCCTCCACGCTCTTACTTTTCTGGCAGCGATTCGTGGTCCAGCAGCGGTAGTTGTACTCATTGTTGATGGTGGTCTTCTCACACATTGGTTTCTCTTCCATGGTCCCTGGACACAGGTCCCCACATTCCTTTGGGGGCTTGTTCCCCACAATGTAGTTATTAGACACCGCATCCAGGATCAGAGACCAGTCCACAGTGGAGAGGTAACACAGGTCAGCGTTTTTCTCAATCCTGATGGCCCCCCGAGTAATGTTCCTCAGGTTGTAAAGCCCAATATCCTTGAGATTGGTCATCTCAAAGATGACCAGGGCGTAGTTGTAAAAGAGTTTCCAGCCACGGATAACCGTGAGATTCGGGAAGAGGTCTCCAAGGCTTTCAAGGCCAGCCACACGGAACAGCAGCAAGTATTCAGTAATGACCGTGAGCTTGGGGAAGCGGTAGCTGCGGTAGTCCTCAGCCTTGGAGATGAGCAGGATGTGGAGGTAGCCCTCGATCACCGTGCAGTTCTCCAGGCGCTTCAGCTGCTGATAGTCGTTGCGGATGTCAATGCCAGGCCCACAGACTGAAGGGAGACAAGAGGGCAAAAGGGGGACACGTTAGGAGGAAACCATTCTGGATACTACTTTCCAATTCATAACAAGGTCAATATGCAGGAAACCTATTACTAAGGAGAACAAGACCACTTTTCCACTACAATCTGTCTTGAGGAGTGGGCTGCACGCTGACTACTCCTAGTAGCTGCCCAGTTAGCTGACACTCATTAAGCGCCTCTCCTAGGCCAGGTCATGTTCAACGCACTCACTAGATGTATAACATGTGCAAAGTCAGCCTCAAGCCCAAGGTCGTCTGAGATTACACACACAAGTCAAGGCTGCAAACCAGGCCAGCCCAGGTCCACAGCTGCCAAGCTTCAAAATTCCCATCCCTTCTGCAAACCGCCACCAGTTCCCGATGCCTGAACTAAACCTCATCAGCCAAGAAGCAACAACTTACTACTGCACTCAGGCTGAAGGACTTTAAGCGATAAATTCTACACTGGAGAACACTAACCATAACCCACAGAGTGGTCAAAGAATCCTGTCCCCATGTGTCTCACCACCACTAGATATGAGCTGGGTGGCCTTGTATTCTCCCAACAAAATATGAATGCAGACACAAGGATGAACCCATCAGCAAGAAAACAGTATTTCCTAAGAATAAAAAAAGCAGGTAGCTCTAACTTTAGTAAAGGCTTTTATTAATCACAAAAGCAGGCTTCCTACAGTAAGATAGTAAAATCATCAATGATTTTAACACCCACAGATAAACGAAGTTAACACTACCTATACTGGTTAGCCTTTCTTTGAAAATAAGAAAAATAAAATCAGATAATAGCAGAAATAACACTTTCATTTAACATGAGCTAATATTTTACCAAGCCAATAAATGTCCTTCTACATTTTCATTTTGAAAAGAAGACAATTATCCTAGAGTATTAATAATCATCATGAAGTCTTTTTTAAAAAACCAATCCCCTATTGTGGGACATTTAGGTTCTTTCCAGTTTTTCACTTTATAAACAATACTCCAGTGAACATTCCTGACAGATGTCCAAGACTATTTCTTAGGCTAAATCCCCAGAAGTATTACTGGGCCAATGCATTTGCAGATTTTAAGGGTTTTTGATAAAACGGCCTCAACACTAGAAGACTTCACTTTTAAAACAGACACACACAACAACAACAACAACAAAAAAACCCTTGGTTACTATCTTTTTCTAGGATTTGATAATCCCCTACCGCATCATTAGAGCTTCTCAAATAGGGTATAGTTTTCTGACACATGTAAGTCAGTAATCTTTTAATCCCTCACTATCTGTGTTACCACGAAAGATCCAAGCAGCAGCATGCTGCCTTCTAAGGAGGCTCCTGCCATAGTCAGGACCTAAGACAATAAGCTAAGGCAATAAGCCACCAGAGTGTGAAGCAGAAAGGGTTAGTGAAGTGCACACTCAAAGCCCACTACAGGTGTGAGACTGACACGAGGGAGCATTGTAGCTCCATTGGATCTCCAGTGGCATACAGATTTTTTAAAACTCTGCATAAGCCCAGCCTGGTGGCATAAGCCTGTGGTCCCAGCACTCTGGGAGGCTGAGGCAAGAGCAGAGCAAGTTCTATCCCAGCCTGGGTAACTTAATGACTTACCAAGCCTCTTCTCTCAAAATCAGAAACAAAAATTGGCTGAGGATATAGCTGTGTGAATACCATGGGCTCAAACCCCTCTATAACAAAAAATGTAAAAACAAAAAAACAAAACCAATTCTGTATAAAATTCCAGAGGCTAAAGATATGGCAGAATAAGATACACTCAAGCTGCAGCTGCAGGTCATGGATGCAGAGAGGAGCAGAGGGAATGTATCTGGTAGAGGCCAACTCAAAAAAGATCAAACATGGAAAATGTAACCAATGTCTCCTAGGGACAACGCTTCTCTCCAGGCTACCCCGGGGGGGGGAAGCCCCGCGAGAATTAATCTGGTGACGCAAACAGAGAAGAGAAGAGATGTTCCCTGAGACATCACAGCCGTACGAGGGACTGTGTGAGGTGAGGATGGGGGCGGGGGGGTTAGAGAGATAAGGATCCACGGGCTAAGGAGTATGCCAAAGTTAAGAACCAAGAGCTAGATCTAAGGCACAGGCCTATAATCCCAGCACTCTGCGAGGCTGAGGCAGGAGGATTTCAAATTTAAGCTCAGACTAAACAATTTAGCAAGGCTCTCAAAACGAAAATTAAGAAATGGGCTGGGGAGACAGTTCAGTACAAAAGCCAAGTTTAACAGCCAGTACTGGAAAAAAAATTAAGACTATAATGTGACACTATTTAATTCAATTCTCTCACTTCACTGATGAGAAAATGAGGCTCTTAAGACAGAGAAACCAGACCTTTGCAAACAACAAAGAACACTAATTTGTTTATGCTAATTTTTTCGATGCATGATTTTGTTTTATCCCACATGATGTTCCCAATCCTACTGCACTCGAGGTAGTATCACTAACACCTTAAACATGAGGAAATAAATTTGAAGAAGTCAAGTCATCCTCACAAGTTCTCACATACAGCCTCCACTCTGGGAGGCTGAGGCAAGAGGATAGCATCTGACACAAAGTTTGCTGGCAGTCTCAGCATCCCCATCTTGGCTGGCCCTACTCCAGCTGAGCTTTTGTCCCTAAGGTGACTCTGAAAAGCTCTTGGCAAACCCTCTAATGACCTGTGAAAGCCAAAGACAGTTCCCTGTCCTCATGCCACCCGACCTTGCAGAGCCATGTGACACTGCCTCCTTCTCTAGGTCCCAATTCCTCACGCCCACTGACCACTCCTTCCCTTCTACCTGACATCTCAATGTTGACTGCTCAGCCTTCTCCTCCGTCAACTCACCCAGACACCTCACTCCGAGTAGTTCTTGAATGCATGTCACTAGACCAGAATCCTTTAAGGAGTGAATCCATTCACCTAGTCCATATCCCATGGTGACATCACAGTAATTAATCCCCCCATCTACCTCCCATGATTCCGTATCTTGCTCAGTGACGCCTTCATTATGTGACTGGCTCACATTTAAAAAAAAAAAAAAGTCATTCCTTATGCTTCTCTCCCCTCTCATGGCATACACGCCATCCAGCAACACCTGCCCCAGGCTCCCCTCCCAAACCTATGGGAGTTTCAGATGCCTTCCCCACAATTATGCCCCTCCTTCCAACTGGTGCAGTTCACTGTTCCCTACCCATCCCATTCACTTCCCTCTCAGGTGTCTGCCCTCTTCAGGACAGAGCTCTAGCCATTCTTCTCACATTTTCTCACTTTGATCACTGACATCACAAGAGCAGCTCAAGCAGGACAGGAAACCATTTTCTATTTTATTGAGAATTATGTCTCCAAGGCCTCACACTGTAGTTGGTGATCAGTAGACATACCACAGATCACGCCCATAAATGAACGAACTTCACTCTACCTATGTGCCATCACTGTACCAACTCTGATGTGACCGTTGTCCACTCCTGCCTAGGCTGAAATAGTACCTTGCCATTGTCTGGCCCTTCCCAGTCCATCTTTGATCCAACACCAGGCCAAGTAGACTACACCTGCCTATTCCTATCTAGTCATCAGTGTGTTCTTGCTTAGTACACTGTGGCTACTGGTGTCCAACATGCAAACTCCTTCCATCTTCACACCCTACTATCTGGAAAACTTCTTCTTTCCTACGATCTAAACATGGAAAGTCCACAGAGACTCACATATTAAGGGTGCTAACCTTAACAATGGATCAACCCACTGATGAGCTCATAGCCAAACGACCTGTTCGGAGATTGTGGACTGGTGGGCAGAAATACGTAATTGGGGCCGTGACCTTGAAGAGTGTATCTTCTGTTTGGCTCTCTTGTTGTCTTCTCTGCTTCCTGGATGCCTTGAAGTAAGGAGCTTTCCTCTTCCATGACCTTCTGCCATGATGTTTCTGCCTCGGAGCCAGCTGACCACAGACTGAACTCTCCAAAACTGTGAGCCAAAATAAGCTCTTTGTCCTTTAAGGTGTGTTATGTTAGGTATTTTTCCCCGATACATAAAGGTGACTAATACACTCCCCTTTGCATGGTGTCCCATCTTTCTCCCCACGTTTCAATTCAAATGTCATCTTATTAGAGCTTTGCCCAAACACCTGAGCTTTAACAGTATACCCGGTCCCCTGTTTTTCCATTTTCCTCACTCTCCTGTCTCCACTGTATGTTTACTCAGGTTAACGCAAGTGGCTTAATGTCCTTCAGTATAAAACACACCAGGTCTTTCTTCTTTAAGGAAAGAAAATACTATTTCTCTTTTCCTGTCTCCAGCTTTTCGAAGCACTATAAATTATATATGTTAATTTGCTCTTAAATAACAGAGAGAATTTTTATATAGGAGTCTGTGTCTGTTATTGAATTCAATCTGGGCTCAATCGTATTATAAAGACTTCGGCATCAACTGCTACCATGTCCAGACGGTCACAAAAACTCAGCACCCAGTGAAGACATATTACTGAAGTGCACGGAACTTCTGGACTATAATCCCTAGACAGGCAGCAGGAGAGAGAGACTGCCTCCCTCTGCCCCGGCTCCTCTCTGCGGCCACCAAGCCCACTCAGTGAATAGAAGCCTTGCCATAAAGCTGAAGCTGGCAGCTCCTTCAAGTGTAACAAATGAAAGAGCAGTTTCCGTACTTGACACTTCTCCCCCCATTTATAGAACAAAAGAAAAAAAAGTAGGAAGAAGCCACCCACTTATTCCGGAAGAGGAGACGAGCCCAAGCCACAAAGTACAAGGCAGGGCCCAGCAAGCAGCTGTTTTGGATTCTGTGACTGACACTGTTGGTCTTTGGGGTGTTTTGTGATAGAAACAGAAAAAAAGAAAACCAAGCTGGACCATGAATGATAGCACAGTGTTCAAAAGGCACAAGCCACAAACAGGAAAGAGAATACAACATGCTTCATTTATGCCATGAAAGAATACAGCATTGAAGGAGTAAATACTTGACACTGCACCGAAGGAGGGACACACCCTTTGCGACTGCTCGATTAAAAATGCGAAAATATCCTTTCTCCCTCTTAAAAGCAACCAATGCAAAAAGGTCAGAAAACCCAAAATGTGAGATCCCAGGATGGCCTCCAAAGAATGAGATTTTATGAAAATGTCAGCACCCAGGAGGTGGGACAAAACCAGAGCTGTGGCCCCCAGGAGAAGCAGGAGTCGGAGCCACTGATGGACAGGGGCGCTGGCAGGCCAGGGAAAAGGAAGAGGCTGGGCAGAGGCCAGACCCCTCGGGCAGAGTTCGCTTCCCCCAAAATCACTTCAGTTGAAAGGGACTTGGTTCTCATAAAGTCTCTTTTATCTCAAAAGGCAGAATTTCTGCTCTTCAAATGTTAGCAAAAGACATAAACAACCTACATATATTTGAAAAATAAACCCTTAAGAATTGCTAATATGAGACCAGAACCCGTGTGGGGTGGGGGTGGGGGGGTCCTGCTAATATGAGAAAGACTAATAAAAAGCATTTTGCTGAGAAACTCCCCCCCCCCCCAAAAGGTGGGTATCTAAGTGTTGAGAAGACGTATGCAAGAAATGCAACTGCAGGGGTATTGTATGCTGTACACTAGACACTCCCCTGGGTCCTGGGCAAAGACAAACTAGATGGCTCAGGTCTGCAATTTTAAGAGTGACACGAACTGTCTTCTGCCCTCAAAGGGACATACTCCATCTCTATGTCTAATTTCCTCACCGGAAAAATTGGCGGTTGCTCCCCTGCCCACCTTACAGAACCTGTTTCAACAATCAGATAAATGGTGCTGTGTTACTGTCAATGGTAATGAGCTTTAGACAACAGTTACTGATTAAGTTAACATTAATAAGAGTATCTCTCCCATCTTGTTGCCCCAACCTAAGTGTTACTAATATAAACAAAGGGAAGGGAGATTAACAAAATCATGGATTATCCTTCTGTCAACAATCTCACCCAAGAATATCAAAAAGGCCTGGCCCAAAGGCACAGGCTTGCAATCCCAGCAGAGAGGCTGAGGCAAGAGGAACCCAAGGAACCCAAGTTTGAACCCAGCATGGGCCAACTCAGTAACTAGCAAGATCCCTGCCTCAAAATAAAAATTAAAAATCAGCTGGAGATACAGCTCAGTGCAAAGACCCTGGGGTGTCATCTCTAGTACCACAAAACAAGTTACCCAGAAAATAATTTAATGAGTAAATTCAAATGTTACCAATTTTGACTAGCTTTACTTTAAAAAAATAGCAGTCTTAGTTTAAAATGAGAAATAAAAAGCTGTAACGCAAATTAGTTAATATCCTTTAACTATAGGTCTACAGACAGATAATAAACAGATTAGCCAGCCGTCATCCCTATTTCCAGTGGAATGAGCATGAGAAGCCTTTTTAGCAGGGCAAGGTGAAAAAGACTGTAATTTCAGCGCTTTGGCAGAAAAAGGCAGGAGGATCACAAATTTGCCACTTGAATGTACTACTTAGCACGATCCTGTCTTAAAATTTGAAAATTTAAGAGAAGTCGGGGATATAGTTCAACAACAACCGAAAAAAAAAAAAAATAACTACTGTTGTCTCGGCCACTGGCTCTCTACAAACAGTTCTCCTCTTAAAATGAATTCTTTAGAACCAGTAACTTAGTACAACAAAAAACCCTCTCTAGATGCTATCACTCTGTGGAAGTCAAAATGATTTAAGAGGTTAGAAGAGGACTGATGTACAGCTGAAGGCTGTACAAAGGGGACAAAGCAACCACCTCTCCAGCAAGTGGCGAATTCAACAAAATAAAAGTTGCAGCAGATCAATGGGAATGGACAGGGTGAGAGTGGGGGCAGTCAGGATTCCCCATCTCTAAGGAGGAGGTCAGGAAGATTTCTCAGAGGAGGGCATCCCTGAAGACTGAGAAATCCAGGCAGGGTCTCTGCCAGGAAGCAGAAGGGGGAAAGTACCCACACAGAGAAGTACACATTCCAGAGAAAGACGAGTGTGGCAATATTGAGGAACAAGAGTGAGGACAGAGAAGAACAAGACCCACTGCAGAGGGAGGCCAGAAAGGAGACTGAGACCAGTACTCAGGAGGCCAACGTCTTCCTCTGTGTTTTAGGACAGCACTCACACTCCCAGCACATGCCAGAAGCTTATGGAAGGCTTGCTAAATCAAGAGTGGTAGGGCTCAAAAAGCTGCTTCTAAGCAGTGACCAGGCAATGCCAATCCTGCTGTTCCACACACCACCCTCCGAGACCCATCACCCTAAGAAAGAACACTGTCACCCTCTCCTCAGGCACCACCCTCCTTCTCCACCTAGATCTGCACTATGGCCCAGGTTAAACCAATGCACCCATATTTCTTAATTTGATCTTGACCAAAAAGGTCTCAAGTAGCCCTAAAAACTGTGCTCCCATGGTTCCTAGTCCCATAGTCCTTCACCATCAAGGCATGAGCGCACCACCCCTGAGCTCATAGAAGAGGTAGCAGGGGTTTCTCCAGAGTTCACTCTGCAGTAAGATAGCAATTCGCCTAAAAATCAGAGATCAAATTGAAAAAAAGGAAGGGGGGTGGGGGGGTACAATGTTATGATAACAAACACTACTTATACTCCAGAGTTTGTCAGAGTAGAATGTTCTGTATTAAGTGTAAACAGACACAATTCATGTTAAGCCTTTTATCTTCATGTGTCAATGAGAATGTGTTTACATTGTGTATGTACATTTCTGTTCCACACAGACAGCAGTGCTGGCTACCTGACACAGTCAGTAACCCAAGACAATCACGGGAATGCAAGGGGTTTCTATACAGATGGCTGTGAGAACAGAAATTAAAAATGAAGTGTAATTTGAATGTGTAAACTACTCCTCACTGCTCCACGTAAGAGCTACCTCTACCACACATAGAAAGAGTCTAAAAACCCAAGCACAGGCACAACGCAGTGCTGAGGGCTGGGAACACTGAAACTGAAGGCTACAACACAACAACAACAACAAAAAAAAAAAAATCTACAAAGTTGGGAGAAACACTTATACCCTGCCTTGCCAATTAAGAAGTGGAAATTTTACAGGAAATTAATTCAAAGACTGAAGAGAACACAAGCCCAGTGTCCCTTCCACTTGAATCAACTGTAGCCAAGCAGACTGGTGCAGAATAGAGCTTTGGTTGCTTTCACAGAGGAATAGCAACTATTTTCCTGGATCTTCACAAAAACAAAAACCTTATCCACTCAGACAGTTACTCTAAATGTCTTTCTGGCCTTAAAATATCCTAAAGTCCAATATTCTAAGGTTCTATAATATTAAAGGAAAAAAAGATCTTTGTAAGATGCTCGTAAGATGCTCTAATCCCAATTACTTATGGTTCCTTTGGATGGATGGCTTTTTGCTGAAGCAGCACACACGGGCTTGGCTCCCTTGGTTCTACTCCCACCCACCCCCCTACACACTGAGGTCCCCTCTTAGAGGCACAGCTCTGCCCTACTGCGAAGCCTTCCAGGAGGACAGCCACTGTGAGCTGCATACCCTCTTTCTCATCACCACTGAGGAGCCACAGTGCACTCCTGGCAGTGAACTGGAGAAGACAGTATTAAGGACCGTAGGCGAAGATGGAGTGCAGTCAGGCCAAAGCAAGGCACACATGCCCATGCGCACACACTCAGCATGCTCCTTTCTGCTTTTCATTGCCTTCTCAGGATATTTTATTTTTCTCTCAGACCTAGGCAACATTCTAAGTAAGTGGGCCCAGTGTCCTTTTTCCTTGCACTGCCTTTGCTTTATAGAACACATCACACCATTCCAATTACAGCTCACACGCTCTCAGAAGTATTTTACTTTGCTCTACAATGCTCCAGTTTCCTTAAATGACCTGTACTCTTTCTAATTAGCCAGATAACTAAATCTACGTGCTATGACTCTTCGTAGATGTGGTGCTAAAATATCAGCCTTGGGCTGGGGTTGTAGCTCAGTGATAAAGTGCTTGTCTAGCACGCACAAGGCCAGGGGTTCAGCCCTCAGCATAGCCAAAAAAATAAAAATAATGTGCATGCAATGCATGTGGGCCAACCTCTTGAATTACTGAGTCATCTGTATGATTTAGGAACTCTATTAGAAAGGAAAAGCACTGGGCTAATATTCAAAAAGCAGGTAACTCAGTTCAAGCAGTAACCATCTAAATGGCCTGAGGTTAGTCACTACGTCATTCTTTGCCTCAGTTTCCTCCAGACTCAGATGAAGCGCAGAACTAATTTTATTCATTCCTCCAACAAAGAGTTATGGAATGGCCACTGTGTGCACTCCTGTCCTAATGGGACAGCAACCCACATGGAACCGGGAGCCTACCCACTCCATGGCAATGACCCAGGCAGCACCTCCTGCTTGCATGCAGCTTTCCTGACAAAGTCAATACCACAGGCTTGGTGCACACTCACACCAAGATGACTGTCTCTGGTGGATGCAGAATCCATCACAAAAGTCATGATGCAATACATGGCAGAAAGGACACAGAAGTTAGATGACCAGAGAAGGAACCATCCCATGACAACCATGTAGGTACTGAAAACTATACAGCAAAAGTCAGAGAAAGAACACGCAAGTGGGCCATGGAGGTCACGGAGACGTCAAGGAACAGCACGTTACACAATTGAGAAGAAAGGAACAGAAGTAGTCTGAAGAAGAACAGGAACAGGCAGGCCTGGCGAGAAAACAGCAAGACAATAAAACAAAATGCAAAACCACCTAATACAGAAAGTGGGAAAAAGCAGGAAAACGTCCACTGCATACAGAGCCCCTGCAACCACAGAGCACTAGAAAAGGCCAGCCAGAGGGCTCTGGGGCACGGACATCATGTAAACATGTGGCACAGGCACATCACTGGGCAGTGGCAGTAACCACAGCCACTAGAGGACTGTTCACCCATGTGTGCAAGAGCAATTCTACAACATCTAAAAGATGGAAACAACCCAAGTGTCCATCAGTGAATAAATGAATAAAGAAAATGTACAGCCATAAAATGGAATAACACCACTAAAAAGGAACATAGTTCTATAGCATGTAGCATGGGTAAACCTTGAAGACATTATATCAAGTGAAATTCGCTGGTCACAAAAGGACTGCAGTATATGAGGTATCCAGACTAGTTAAAACATAGAGGCAGAAAGAAAAGGTGGTTGTCAGGGACTGCGGGAAGACTGGAATGAGAAGTGAAGTGTTGAATGGTTTACGGAGTCTCAGATTTGCAAGATGAAAAAAGAATTCAGGAGACTTGTACAACAATGTCAATGCACTTAAGAAGAACTGTGTACTTTAAGACAGGTAAGATGCTAAAGAGTTCATATATTTTGACATTTTAAAAACAGTATAGAGTAAGCCAGAAATAGTGGCACACAAATGTAATCCCAGCTATGGGGGAGACTGAAGCAGGAGGAGAGACTTAGTGAGACCTTTCCTCAAAATAAAAAATCAGAGGGGCCGAGGGTATAGTTCAGTATGAAAACCCTGGGTTTAATCTTCAGTACCATTAAAAAAGTATAGGAAGAAACTGTTGCCACACTTTAACCTTCTCCTTACGTGGGTCACAGGTGTACAGTGGATAACTGAATGACAACTGAAGGGAGGCAACATGGCCCGTCTATTTGCATGGACCAAGAAGAGCCTCACAGGAAATTAAGAAGGATGGGCCACCTTACTGCAGCACATGGAGCACAGAGAGCCAAGCATTTAAAAGTGCCACCTGGTCCAGTCCGGTATAGCTGTGGACTTGTACCCAGCTAAAGGTATCAGGGCACAGACAGGGCGCACAAGAGTACAGCACTGACTAGCGAGAGAAACAAACTCTGGGCTCATAGTCTCACACACAGGCAGGCACGGCGAAGCCAGTGGGCATCTGCATACACTTCTCCATGGAATGGGCAGAAGGTATAGCACCACATACAACCAACCACCTCTGCATCTCACGGAACTATAGTGGCACCTCACAAACAGGTACGATTCAAGGGCAGTATTCACACTCCATGGCGCTGACTTTTCCTTTCTTTCTTCCTTTTTTTTTTTAAATAGATGTTTTAACTCTGACTGTTCATGAGTTGTTTCCTTACACCAGAAACCTGTATACCTCAACACGTGGTGTACAGCATGAGGAAGACGACAGGGCTCAGGCCTGCTCTCCCCTTGCCCCAGCCCCAACTTCTCTTCAGCCATCTCCCTACTCTTGCAAAAGCTTCAGATCTGCCACAACTTATGATTTTGCTATTCTAATCCAGACTCACCTCTCCCCCCCACCGAAGTACCTCTCCACTTGGTCCTCACCCTTGACTTACCTCTCCCCTGAGGCACACTGCAATTTTCATTACAGCCTGGTACCTTCAAAACTGTGTCTGTAGCTCTCCACTGGAGCTGCAGGAGCCTTTACTCACCAACCCAGGCAGCAGCCCTGTTGGAGCCATTCCCAGCATCTGACCAGGAGAAAGATGATGAAAACTGGTGCCCTCCCAGGTTCCAACTTCCTACAAAGGATCTAAATATCTTGTCCCAAAGCAGCTCTCTGTTCTGCTCCAGGTAACAGCAAACCACAATCATAGGCTCAGTACCCACATAACATGGTACCAGCACTCTAACAGTACTCTGAACCAGGGACAGAAACAGAGAAAATACATTATTTCAAGCAAAAACCATGGGCACTCACCATAAATTATTAACAGAAACCACAATAAAGTGAATTTTTTGGAGATTTTTTTCATGAAAAAGATTTAGTTGATATACTGGGGGAATTCCTACTTTGTCTCCAATCTCATGTGCTTGCCGATAAGGTAAAGAAATGCGGACAACATGTGAACAGCTTGCTAAGTAAGTGTGCAATTTCACTCTCCAAAGTGCAGATTAACCAACAGCCCAAGAAAGGTGTTTGGTGAAGGGCCAAGGAGCGCTTTCTGAGTCACGCATGTTTCACCATTTTATCAATTACTTGATCAATGGTACAGATAAAATGTTTGCCTAATTCAAGGATGACAAGTTTCCAGGAGAGACAGCAAATACATCAGATGAGAGTCAAGAGCTAAAAAGATCAACAGATTGGAACTGCAAGAGAGAGGAAATAATGTTATTTGGACACTTGGTTGCAAAAAAAGAAATGCACAAATGTAGGAGGTGTGAAAAAGACTTAGGAGATTTAATTGGATATAATTTCTGTATGTGATGATGGGGTGTTTTGTCTGCCAAAAAAAAAAAAAAAAAAGTCAGGCAGTCTTTGACTGTACCTAAGGAAGGAGAGTAGAGTAAGGGGCCAAAGGAGAGGCTCCAATACCCCAATGCTAGGTTTGTTTTCCTGCTTCAAAACAGACAAGCCAATGAGAGAAGATTCAACTGATAGGCAGGAAGAAGCAAGACCAGAAAGCCCCTCTCATGAGAAATAGTTGCAGAAGCCAAGCAGGCAGGGTCCCCAGGGAGAAGGACAGATCAGGCTCTATGTACAGCACTGGAAGAAGGTGAAACTGAACTTGGACCAACACAAACTGAAGGATTTGAGTTCCACTTAAAAGCGCACAGTAGGATTTGTTTGAAATTAGACTGGACTACTAAAAAGGTAATAAAGACTTCTGTGGAGTGTCACAATTCTGCAATTTTACAAGCCTGTCTGACTTACCACTGATAACTCTTTTGGGGTATTATTCATTCTGTTTTACATCAAAGGAAACTGAAGATAAATACAGAAGAAATGTCCTGTCTGGGATCACTCAGAGCAGGAGCTTATGTGTAGATTACTGCACACAATTATGCAGCAGAAAATTTCTCTTCGGAGACAGCTCTCAAGGCTCACAAAGTTGTTGCAGCCAGGTGCTCAGGACCAGAAGAGGGCCTCTCACACTGTGTACTCCGAGAGCCATGCGCTCGATGTGGGCATTTCTGTAAAGGCTCTGAGAGTAGATACCTGTCAACCTTGACTCTATGAACTCTCACAGACAGGCAACAAAGGCATCCTGAGAACGGCTTAGCTGAGCTGTTTTCTACCTCATACTCATACAGTATATTCATACAGTAAGGGAACAAAGCCTAAGTGGGAAAACTGCTATTGTTCAGTTCTAATATTCCCCTGAAAATGCATGTACTTTTTGCGCTAGCTAACCACACTCTGGAATGTCCCTCTTGCTTCAGTTCATAACCCAAAGAAGGAAAGAAATAAAAGTAGAAAACACAATCTAACCAACCACAAGAACCTTTCCTGCATGGTAATGTGCTCTTCAGAGGACAGAGGTGGGGTGCATGGATTTGGAACACAGGATTCCAGCCCCATCATGCACCTGTCACTCACTCTGTTTTGATCAAATCACCTTCCCTCAACTCTCAAACGGGCGGCTTCCTTTCCACACAGTGCTCAGACAGTTTTGACTTTCCTCTACTAGGCATGGGGAAGTCGGCCTCCTTGACCTCGGCACACACATACAGAGACTCATATTCAATGCTGATATATTCAGATCACACAAAATTCCTTGAAGGTGAAGACTTATCACTCTACCCAAAATAGCTACACTTTTCCTATGGCAACTGAGAAGTATTGGTTTAGACTTTTTTTGCCCTTTGAATACTGGTATATGGAGAGTTCGGGGAGCACTTTGACAAGAGTGATCGGCCCCTGCCTTGAAAGCAAACAACTCAGTGAGAATCAATGCAGGCACTTGCGCATCTTGCCAAACCCAAATCTGTCCCTTTGCCTTACTCAGGCTTCCAGTCAAGGGAGCTCAAGAGATGGATGCTAAGCCAGGTGCAGGCAGAGGGAGTCCCAAGGGAAAAGGGGAGAACTCAGCCACCACAGCTCTACCTACTGCTGCAGGCAGCTGGCAGGTATTCCCCAGGCCACAAAGCACGACAACCAGGGAACTGCGCAGCCACTACGAGGCTGATCCCCACCGGTGACTGGCATCCAGCAGAGGTCTGCAGAGCTTGCCATGTAACAGGGACACATGAACAGCGGAGTCTGTGAGGAGTACCTCGTCCAAGAAGCCTCCAGTTTTGCTTCTCTGCTCTCTGATGCCCCAGTGTGGACTAGGTGCTACTTTGCTTAGAAGTCAATGATGGGGGCTGGAGGCACAGCTAGGCAGTTAAAGCACTTGCCTAACAAGCGCAAGGGCCTGAGTTCCATTCCCCAGTGCCATATAAACTGTGTGTGGTGGCGCATGCCTGTAATCCCAGCACTCACAAGGAGGACTGCTGGGAGTTCGAGGCCAGCCTGGGCTCCATAAGTGAGTTTAGGACCAGCCTGGACTACAGAGTGAGACCTTTTCCAAAATAAATAAATAAATATACAGAAGTCAATGACAAAATATATCAAGTAAAGAAGAAAATTTTCACACACGTCAATATACATACACACAACTAATGATGAAAAAACTGTCAATTAAGGGCAAAGAAAACAACGTACACGTTCCTTGGTCCTGGGTGACAGACATGTTTCTACATCGTGATCATGAACAAGACAAGTACTGTAGTGTTCTGGAGAGTACACACTTGTGTCGTTCCTGCTCTTTAGGATATGCAGGTACAGTCTGGAGAATTCTATCCCTGGCAGTAAGGAAACACAGGAAGAGCATCCTATCAGAGCACAGGCAAATCCCTGGGAGAAGGAAGCAGCCTCAAGAGCAGACCGGCCTCTGAGCTCAGTGTTCTTAAGATGGCAAGGATCTCAGAAAGAGGCTGAGCCCACCTCCAGGGTTCTCTGCACTCTGTAGCTGGAAGGCCGGGCCTGCAGAACGACGGTTCTGTGGACCAGTGTCCCCAGAGACTTGCAACCTCCTAGTGAAGGATGATAAGGTCTTCCTGTGCAGGAAAAAACAAAGCCTAAACAAAAGCCTCACATCCTCACAACAGGGTGGCAAATCCTGCCCACCCCATGGAGGTGGCATGACACATGGCACTGTTAACAGTCACCTGACCCTGGCCAATACCACCTCTACACCTACTGCCTCTGCTCATCCTGGACTCAGGCTGCCTAGTACAGCAGCCCATGGCTGCTGGAATGCAAGTCAGGGTACTCATTTGGGACGAGACAGCAGGGCTGGCAGCAGGGGCTTGCTCCTCCTCATCCCTTTGTGAGGGAACCCTATGGAACATGTTCCACCAGTCTCTCCTCTAGCGAAGGACACATGGGACACACACTATACACCAGGATCCAACACTGCCCCACCACCTGTACATCCCATTCAGCCACAAGGAGTTCCCTAGTTCCAGGAGGAAGCGGGGCATTTCTCTCTTTCCCAGTGCCCTGCTCCTTAATGTCCCCCATTCCATTAAGGAGTTGTCAGCAATGTACCAGATGGAAAGCAACAAACTTGGAAAGAGGACTTTCAGATAAAGGCCTAATTCCTTGAGGGAAGATTCCTATTTGAGGTGTATTTTGTTTTTTTATCAGAACTTTGTACTAAATAGACAATTCCTAAACGTCATTAGAAACTCTAGTTCTGTCACCTTACATTAAGGTTTCCAAGGTATGGTGACTGTACTTCTCACAACTGGAGAAATTCACACTAAAATATTTTTAAACTTACTGGCTCCAGAGAAAAATTATAGTCCTAATAACCCAATGCTTGAGTAAGGATGTGGGATAGAGGGACTTCTGATTTTACTGACTTGGAAGGCAACATCTGTCCCAAGGTTCCAAGGCTCATCATCATCTTTGAGCAGGCAGCTTCTAGGGATCCCACCTTCACATACATAAAAGCAAAGAGAAACATGTGAAAAGTATCACCTAGAATCTTTTTTATAAAGTAACAAACCAGTAACCCATCTAATCATCCATCTTTTAAAAGAAACTAGAAGTTCTCTTTATAATGATCAATACATACCAATTATAAAGACCAAAAATATCAGTAGGTGACTGAGTTTTTTAAGTTTTTTATAGTAAAGAAGCCCAACACACAGGACCTCATCCAGGTGGTAAAGGTCAACATCCCTGGGGCTAGATGAATGGCTCTGTGGTTAAAGTGCTTACCTAGCAAGGGCTAGGTCAAGCACTACGTACCTGAGTTCAATTCCCCAGCACAACACAAAGCTGGGCCTGGTGGCACATGCCCATAATGCCAGCACTTAGAAAGCTGAGGCAAAAGGACTGCCATGAGCCCAAGGCCAGCCTGGGCTCCATAGTGAGTTGAAGACCAGCCTGGGCTACAGAGTGAGACCCTGCCTCCAAAACAAAACAACAACAAAAAAAAAAGGAATGTTAACATTTCTGGTGATGAGTGACATTGACAGAATGTATGCCTGACATGAGAGGACAGGGAACATTGCAGCTCTCTGGTCTTCCTCCCCAAATCCTACTACATCAATCTCAGCCTAACCATACCAAAACTATATAAACCAAGGGAGAGTCTATATAAAACCTGACCAGTGTTCCTCAAAACTATCACAGCCATCAAAGATAATGAAAGCCTGAAACATTGTCACTAGCCATATGAAGCCAAGATGATGCAATGATTAAAGTTAACAGGGTGTCCTGCCTGGGATCCTTGGCCAGAAAAGGAACATCTGGTGAAAACACTGGAAGAATACCAAAGAAAGTGTTGAGCTCAGTTCATTCATAATCATGGGCTAATGATAGGTCCTTCACTGTAACAAGGTGACGTTGGATATTAAAGGGGAAAATTGTGAGAGGTATGCAGGAACTCTCTACTACCCCACCATTTCTGTAATTCTTAAACTCCTAAAAGAAAGGTTTGAAAGTAGGAAAAGTGAGCAAGCAGATATTTACTGTGCGAGAAAGCAAGCGCCAGAGACAACAGTGATCTAATGTATGTTTTAAAATGTAGTTATTGCTGTGTGACTTGTTTTCCTTTGTTGCTCACCTGTCTGTTCCTAAACACATGGAAACCACCTAGGAAGAAACACACTGACCTGCCAGTGGTCCCCTGTGTGGAGAGGAATGGACCGTGTAGCAGAGAGAGGAGAAGGTAGGCTTTCTACTCTGTGATTCTGTATGATTTTAATTCACAAGAAATGCCATACATGTATTCCTCGCATACTCAAAACCAACTTTCAGAACAAAGATCATCCTGCTATAGGAACACAGCCAAGACACATTAAATTGGAAACCACAAATTGCAAATGTGTGCTTAAAGAACAACCAGGACATAAGTTGCTTGCTATGCATATTTGGAAGGTTGGGGGAGGGTATCTGCAAAGTTTCTCTTCTGAAAGCAGGACAGTTGGAGGAAAAATTAGAGAGAAGGAGGGAACCTGGCGTTTTTACTCCTTACATTCTGGTTAATGTATCCTAAGCAGGTATTTTTTTTTCTATAGGCATCATCATAAAAATGATCACAAATCCTTAAAACTCATTTCCTGTCTGTTCCATCACGTTGACTCCAAAACACACCCAAAGGAGCCAACAAATACATTGGAATTCTGTTTCTAGGGCCATGCTGAAATATGCCCCATTCTCTGATCATGGGCTGTATGAAGGAGCAGCCACTCTCAGAGGTAGCCAGGCCCTCTCTCATACTGCAGGCTAGTAACACTTGTCTCTCTATTGAACAGGGTTCATCGGATACCAACACAGTGGCTAGCGGAACATCATGCAAGAGCCATGTAGTATGGTGGTTACCAATGTCATCCAATATGGCAGAAAGTATGGCAAGATCAGAACGTGCTTCCTGTGTCATCTTCAAGTGTGCAAGGTCTCTACTGTCAGGGAATGTACTCTACTACTTCCTAGTTAATCAACCAATGACCAAAGCCTAGAGCCTCAACCACAGCATCTAACTATCCAGTACAGCCATCCAAAGCCACTGCTCCTCAAAAAGGACACTTGAAAGAAACAAAAAGTCATCTAGAGAGGGAAAACTGCACAGTGAAGATGAAAATCAGCCCTTCCACATTGCTTTTAAGATCAAGTGAGTTAATTTCACTAACATTGATTTTTGCAGGGTGATTTAATTTCTCTAACACTGACTGAGCTCCTCCTTACTTGATAAAAACGTTTGGGTGGCCAATGTCATCACCTACTTCACACTGGAAGGGTGAAGCACAAAATGGCAGGCTTCCTGACAAACCAGCCACATGCAAATCAAGGCGTGAGGTCTGATGTGCTAAAATTAAATCTCCTTTTTAGGACCTCGAACTCTTGGGAAATCTGAATTTAAAAAAAAAAAAAGCTGGACTATTTCTCCAAAAATTATCATTACAAAGCATTTGCACACAGTTTCAAAGAGTCTCCAAAAACCTCATCTATGGGCCTTCTGATTCACAGTTCCCTACTCAACTAGTCATGAGCTTTATGCAAGATAAATAAACTGAAGTCTAGACAGTTCAGGTAACGTTCTCAACATTCACCCACTAGCTAGTGGCAGGGTGGAAATGGGTGCCCTAGTCTCATGTTGCCAAGCAGAGATTTTTCTAGAGAAGACACAACATTCCCAGTAGCAGTAAGCATGGGCCCACTTAAAAGGGCTGTGAAACTGAGACACTAAACTTGAAAACACCACATACATTATTTCCCAGCAGCTTCTTCTACTGAAATACCCATCTTCTGAAACGCAGGTCCTCAATCTCTCATCAGCAGATTCCATTCTTTACTGCCACAGGATCTTGGCTGCATCATCTGTCCTGAATTGAGGCCTCATCTGCCACACCTTCCTTCTGGACTGGTATCCCCTGGACACCCAGGGCTGCACTATGGTTTGCTGTCATTCCCATGGGCCTAACTAGCAGAGGCTTGAGGAACAGGAGATGCTCAATAAAGGAACGACAAGCAGAAAATCAGCTGCTGATCGCCATCATGTGCTCACTCTCCTCTTCCTCTCCAAACCTCAGGATTTGTGTCAATTTGTACCCATAAAAGAAAGTTAAGTATCTCACTGATCTTTGTTAAATTTCCACAGTGCCCTAAATCAAACTACAATGAATACCATCTTTATACCCACTGGTATCATTTTTACCGAAAGTGAAAGGGAGGGTAAGAGAGGAGGCAGGAAGAAAGGAAAGGAAGGGAAAGGGTGGGAGGGGACAAAGGGAAGACAAGACAAAAGGAAAGAGGGAAGGGGAAGTGAAAGGAAAAGAAAATAACAAATGTTGGCAAGGATAAGGAGCAACTGGAACCATGTTTTAGAAAACAGTGTGGCTATTCCCCACAAAATTAAAATTGAAATTACCATATGACCAGTGACTCTACCTGTGGGATTACTCAATAGAACTTAGTCAAGAGTTACTGGGACAAGCACATTTATGGCAGCGTTATTCACAGCAATCAAAAGGTAGAAGAACTCCACGGGTTCACCTATAAATTAAGGGATGAGTACTACATACCATGTAGTACAAGCTTATTATCAGAATATTGTTCAGCCTCAAAAAAGAAAGAAATTCTGTCACATGCTACACAAGGAACTTTAAGGACATTGTGCAGAGTAAAATAAGCAAGGCACGACAAGACAAATACTATTTGATTCCACTTATATCAAGTACCAAGAGTAGTCAAATTCACAGCAACAGAAAGAAGAATGGTGGTTGCTAGGGGCTAGAAGAAGGTATGGAGACTTTTCAATGGATATGAAGTTTCCACTTGGAGAAAACGAAAAAGTTGTGGAAGTGGATGGGAGGAAGGCTGAGCAACAAGGTAACTATATATTTAATGACACTGAATAGTACACTCAAAACTAAGATGGTAAATTTTATAGTATTATACCACAAATGAATAAATTTTTAAATGTCTAGGAACACTCCAATGTGGCATTGCCCTAAGCTAAAGTTAAAAATGGTTTTGGCCCAAGAAGCTGCCCCACTATTCCAAGAGGCTGCAGCTCCAGGGCTGGGGACCCGGCTTCATAGCGCTCGAAAAGGAAACAGGCTGCCAGCTCCAAATCGGATCTGCACGCTAGTAGCATACTTGCTCCCGCACATGTGTGTGCTGTATTCCTGTAACAGTCATTTGGGGAAAGCACTGAAAGGACCCCATCCCACAGAGGCATCCTGGAAGGGACCCTTGGCAGAGAACGGGCAGATACACAGGTAAACTGGCCAGTAAGTGACCAAAGATGGTGGCTAAGCCACTGGGAAAAGGTCAAAGGGCCAACAAAAAGCAGGTCTAGGAAATAGTTCCCAGCTAGATAGCAAAGAGCAGAGCATGCAGGAAGTTGGGGATAGAACTCAACCCACTGGAGTGCCAGTGAGTGCCCTGGATTTTTCTCAACCCCCCCTGCTAACACCTGGAAGGAAAGTGGGGCCTGCCATCTAGTAAGTCACAGCCCCAGTGAGGAGGCAGAGGAGTCCTAGTCCTGGGAGTCTTAAGAACATAGCAGCTCACTACCACTACCTATTATTTCTACACCGTTTCCAAATATCACTATACTACCACATAAACTCAAACACAGGATCGTTCTCTTTTAAACTAGTGACAACTGAAAAGTTAAACAGATTTGAGAAATGCTAGGATCCAACCTTCAGATATTCAATCCACTGAAATTCAATCTTCTTGTACACATGAGCTAAAATGGCAAAGAAGCTGGTAAATTAAAATAATTTAACATTGGTTTTCATTTAGCTTTGTAATAAGATTTGGGCCCATAAGGTGACTTTCCTCATTACACCTGGCCTAGGATATTACTAAAATAAATTTGCACTTTTCAAATTATGTTAAAAATGGCACCCAATCCTGTAGAGTGGCAGGACAAAACAGAAGCTATGAAAAATCAATGCAGGGACAATATCAAGTTGGGAGGTAGAGAAGAGGAAGAACGGTAAACAGTTATATCTCTCAATATCCATAGGGGATGGGTTCCAGAATCCCCTGCAGATAACAAAATCTGTAGGTGGTCAGGTCCCTTATGTAAAAGGGCATAATGTTTGCATATGTCTTACACACATCCTCCTGCAGACTTTAGATCTTCTCTAGGTAACTTGTAATACCTAATACAATGTAAATGCTCTGCAAATAGCTGATATTCTGTATTGTTTAGGAAATAATGACAGGGAAAAGTACATGTTCCGCACAAAGGCACAAAATGTGTTAAGAATATTTTCAATCTGAGCTGGCTGTTCGAGTACACCCCTGGAATGCTAGCACTCTGAGTGGCTGCGGAAGCAGAATTACAAGTTTGAGGACCGCATGGGCAACATAATGACTTAGCAGGATTGTCTCAAACAACAAAAGGGCCAGAAGTGTCGCTCAGAGCAAACGCCCTGGGTTCAATCCTCCCTAATGCCGTAAAAAACATTTCATTTGATCTGAGGTTGGAATAATCTGCAGATGCAGAACATATGGATACATACGGCAGAATGTGTATGGATCCTACAGGAGGGGGCCTAATTCCTCACAAAGTCTCCCAAACTTCTTAAGTTCAGGAAGAGTAACTAACTTGCCCCACATCACAGATACAACATATCAGCACTGTGTGGGATGCAAGCCTAGGCTACTGAAAACCAACACACAGCACATGGATGGTCCTCCCTGACTGTAATTCTCTCTCTCCTCTAAAACGAACCCCCCAACAGCCAAATTTTGCTCCTTTGTGGGGAAATAAAGAAGGAAAAGAAAGGTCCCATCCTCACCTGGATAAGTTTCAGTTGTGTTTGTAAAATATTCAGAAAAGGCCATAAAAAGAGCTTCACCAAGGCCTGTGCTAAGTATTAAGAATTATTCAATAAACCACAGCACAGACTGCTGCCAAATGACATCTCACTATAACCTAGAAAGAGTCCTGGCTAAATACCTTTTTTCCCTGTTTCAATTTCTAGGTATCATGTATACCCATCAGCACCCACTCCCATCTCCCCATTAGAAAGCATAAAACACAGAGCAGAGCTACAGTTGTAAGACACAAGCAAAGTAGGTGGCATATTATGATAAACAAAGATGACAATACAACACTTTTCCAGCTGTGATAAACATATTTAAGATCTATCATAGAGGCTGCTGGAGCTAAAACTGAAAACTATGAAAATTACAAGTTGTTTATAACACAAAATTTATATCTTAGAAGCTTTTATTTTTTTTAGGCAAAAGTTGTCTCACTAGGAAATCATTTCCTTAACTTCTTAAAATCTCAACTTTTTAAGTTGTGACTCCCAGAGGCCATCAACACATCTGAAGTGATTTAACAACTGGCTCAGAATGGGCATCACAGTTTTAAGAGTGAACATCAGCACATGGCCCACCTTGGAGGCCACGTTGGCCACACACTGCAGCTCAGAGCAGCCCCATCAGCCTCCAGGAGGATCCCCAACATCTACACCAGTCAGGTGGTCTGCACACTCACCTTTTGTTACATCTCAAACATCATGCACAAGCTGTGGCACAAGCCTGTATTTCCAGCACTCTGAGAGGCTCAAAAACTAGATCAAAAACTGAAGACCAGCCTGGCCAACTGAGTACCAGACAGGACCCTGTCTCAAAATTAAAAAATAAAAATAAAAGGAACTGAAGAGATAACTCGGGGCTGGAGGAAGGCTCAGTGATTAGAGCGCTTGCCTAGCAAGCACTTAGGTCAGCAACAGGTCAGCACTAAGTAGCTGAGTTTGATTCCCCAGCACCACATAAGCAAGGCATAGTGGCACACACCTGTAATCACTTGGGAGGCTGGGGCAGAAGGATTGCCAAGTCCAAGGCCAGCCTGGGCTCCATAGAGAGTTCAGGACTACCCTGGGTAATAGAGTAAGACCCTGTCTCAAAAGGGGGAAAAAAAAAAAAACTAATGCCAACTGAAAACGTAGCTCATGAAGACCCTGGGATGGATCTCCAGTATCACTGAAAATAAAATAAAATAAAATAAAATAAAATAAAATAAAATAAAATAAAAGTATAACTAGTTCAATTAATAGCTATTTCAGGATCTGAAATCAGAATAATTTTTTAAATGGTGAATTATGTCTGTAGTTCCAAGTATCCATGGTCTTTGTGCCATCGCTTGGCCTCCAAAACAATTTAGTTTCTATACAGAGGTTTCCTTTCCCAATTTTAAACAAAACAAAAAACCCCACAACTTTAAACAATAAACCTTGCCATCCAACTGTGACTGATGAGATGTGCTTGTGAAATTGGCTTGTCAGATGCACTTACATAAGAGGATACTCACTCGATTGCAATTTCTAAGGTCCCTAATATCTTTTAAAACTTCAATAGACAACAATTTCATCAACAAACAAAACTATTGTGTATCACACTGAACGGACCTAAGATTATCTCATCCCTTAAAAACCAAGGGCAGTAAACAAGTTGTAACTCAACTGGGCAATGCCTACACAAGCACAAATCAATTTACAAAACCCAAGGGACTTGCCAACAACTTCCTCACCTTCTAAACAAGAACAGCTCCCAAAGACAGGACAGATCTGGAGAACAATGAATTGTGAAGAACTCAGTCACCTAAATGGAGCACTTAATTTTTGAATTCTAAAGCAAATGTATGGAATCATTGAGGTCTATCTATGAAAAAAGGCTCATCTCCTTTCTTAGTCACACACCCAAATCTGTGTGATATTAACTCAAGTTGAATACCTATTATGTGCCAAGCACTCGACAGATGCTAAGGAAACATGTTCCTTGCTTTCAAAGAATCTTTATCACAGAAAGAGGGATAGAGGAGAAAAAAGACACACACACACACACACACACACACACACACACACACACACACACACACGATAGTTATCCCAGCACTTTACAGTCAGTACAACTAGCAGAGGGCATCAGATTCTCTGGTAAGTAAAGAGGTCACTTGCATGAAGAGTTAATCAACTCTGGGGAATGAAATGCTGCTTAAAAGCCTACTTGAAGACTAAAATGCATAGGAAGAACAGTTAAGTGTAACCATTTATCACATTTGAGGCCCAAATAAGACACTGATTATAAATTTAAAAAGCAACCAAAAGATATTAGTCCCTAAGAGAAACGTAAAAGTGTAGACAAGCTCTTCAATTAATCTCCAACATTTTCTAAATCCCCTTATAATTACATTTAACATTTTCCCCAAGAATATATAAACAAAGAGAAGAGAGTGTGAAGGCTGATTCCCATGAGTCCTAAATGGAATGTGAGCCCCACAGGACCACCTATGCAAATCTACAGGAAGTAGTCACCTTTCCTCTATACCATTGTACGTTCTCTCTCTTCCCCCTCTTAAAAAAAATCAACTTAGATAACCATAAGGGATAAGAGTCATGAGATGATTTGAAAGATGGAAAAAATAATTTATTTATTTTGGGGTTTTATTTATGGACAAGGTCTTAATCTGTAGTCCACACTAATCCTGAACTCACTATGCAGCTCAGGCTAACCCTGAACTCAACAGCAATCCTCATGCCTCAGCCTTCAAAACGCTGGTATTACAAGTATGCTCCACCATGCCCAGCTTAAGTAGTGCTGGGGAATTAAAACCAGGGTCTAGTAACATCACCAGCCCCAGAAAAAAAAATAGGGTGAAAATATCACCACTAAATGCTCCTGATGACCAAGTAACAATTGTTTTGTGGATTTCCAAGGTGTAAGCCTGCTCTACTGGTCTCTCCTGCAACTCACCCATAAATCCCACTCCAACAGGGCCCTGGGCCTAATACTCAAAAGGAAGAACGTAAGGGCCCCATCAAAATTTCCAATGGAAACTGGGCATCATAGTGCAAGCCAATAATCTCAGCAATCCAGGAGGCTACCCCAAGTGTGAGCCTAAGGCCAGGCAACTTAGCTGACCTGGTGAGTAATGAGACTGTCCCAAATTAAAAAAAAAAAAAATTTTAAAAAGGCTGGTGATCTAGCTCAATATGATGTCTCCCTGTTCAATCCCCAGTACCTTGAAGGAAGGAAGGAACGAACGAACGAAGCAAGCAAGCAAGCAAGGAAGGAAGGAAGTGCATTTCACATGGCACAACACAAATCACAGAATTCTCCCCACCTGTCCACTGATAATCTCTCTGTGACCGCCCATACCAAAATAATAAGGTAACTAAGAGAAAGACCTTAAATTTAAGTACTGGTCCAGTGCAGGTATAAAGAAAAGATTAGGAACACAATTTTCAAATTAAACTCATAACTAAACCAGACTGATCTTTAACAGTACATGAGATGACACTGCAGGGAGATGAAGGAAAGTCACAGCCTCCAAGGTTGGGGATAGAGCACAGCCCCTGAGAGGGCTCCGAGTCATCGCCCACAAACAGCTATTCCAGGGCAGTGGGGTCCAAAGGCTGCTTCCCATCCTCTATTAGCCAGAAAGCACTGGCCACTATCCAACCTGCTCTGCGTGGCTTATACATCCGACAAAGTACAGCACCACCTCAATTTGGAAATTCATCCTCGCAATGAACCTAGACACACAAACGTCTTCTCCGTAAGTCCCCAAAGTACTACCTCTATCAACACTCTTGATACAGGACTACTATCAACGGAAACCTGACCAGTAAAGGAACAGCTGACAGCAGGCACAAAGACAGAGTGGAAGGCAAAAACGAAATACCCAAGTTGTAGGGCAAGTGCCAGGAAGCTACCTTTAAAAACCAAGAGGTACAGACAGACAAGAGTTACTGCATCTGCCATCAAGGAGCTGCCGATCTATCAACCAAGCAAACCCATAAATTCCTAACATAAGAAAAATGCTATGGAGATGTAGAAGGAAGGAAGGGGGGGGCGGATATTAAATATGGCACGGTCTGACAGGTAGAATCAAAAGTAAGCATCTGAGAAAACAGATAAAGAATTTAACACAATTTTTAAAACCCTACGGACAACTGAGCTGTAATTTTTAACTGATTTGTTGGAAATTTTCAAATTCTCAAAATTGATTCAAAAAAGAACCAGAAACTTAGAATACATCAATATCCTTGTACGAAATATTTATAAGTGACACAGAACTATCCATTTCTTTAAAGCATCAGTCTCCAAGCATTCAACAAGTAAGTTCTTTTAAACCTTCAAAGGCCTATTTATTGCCACACTATATAAACTGTTACACAGAACAGGTAAAAAAGGAAATCCATTAATTCCTTAAACAAAGCCAATCTAAATCTAATTAAAAAAATCTGAAAGACAACATAAAGCTATACCATTTGTCTTAGTTACTTTTCATAGCTGTGACTCAATACCCAACAAACACAAACTTAGGAAAGGAAAGGTTTATTTTAGCTCACAGTCTCGAAGGTCACAGTCCATTCAGGGGTGGCCGGCAACAATCAAAGTACATGGCAGAGAGAGAGGTGGAGGCAGCTTCTCCGGACACCACCAACAGGAAGGCAAGCTGAGATCAGTTGAGATCAGTCCTAGTCCTCCAGGAAGGCCGGTGCAGATTATATATCCTTTCGGGTCTCCGCCCAGTGATTAGTCCCTCCTGCATCCAGGTGTGGCCACTACACACCGTTAATCCTAACTCACAGGCCTTTAGTCTTAACTGTAATCCACACCTCCGTACTGGACCCCAATCCACCAACATCACATGGTTCCATAGAAAATGACATTAAAATACATGAGACTTTTGGGGGACACTCCAGATCCTAACCACAACACCATTTAAAACTACAGATGAAACAAATCTAAATATGCAATTTAATAAACCAAATTTAATTAGGTCCTTAAACACCCAAAAATAATTCTCCTAGGAATTTGAGGAGAGTCTAGTCAAGAAGGTCTATTCAAGATATATGTCCATACACAGTAGCATGGACACATACATGTCACATGTCACATAGTATGACATATACTACTAGGTAATCTGTTCCTACATCATGTTAATAGGTATAGCAACAACTGTACCTAAAGAGATGCCAAAATGACATGAGGTGACAACACCCATGCTTAGTAAATCATTCATGGAAAGTAGACAGATAATTCTTCAGTATGATAAAAACCTCTCTCAAACCAAAGAATATCACATATACTGAGAAAAATCATAAGTGTCATTAATATAAGCAAAAAAAGACAAATATGCCCAAAATCAGCATTTCACACTATACTGATATACAGGCCAATGAAATAAGACCTTGTGGTCAACCCAGGCCCACAAGGCCCACTATCAACATCCCCTGGACAGTGATCATCTAACTCAGTACTAGCTAGTGAGCGGGAGGGACACTGGCTAAGCAGGGTATCATTCTGCCTTATTACCTTTTGTTTTTCATCTCTTCCCACTTCTTCCTGCTTGGAACACAGATGTGATGCCTGGAGGTATAAAGGCCATCTTAAGAGCAAGAGGACAACAGCCTTACAGTGAAGAAAAAGGTACTCTATGCTCTAGAATCTAAAGACACTGCAGGTGCCATAAACTTCTGCACTCCAGCCTTTTTTTTTTTTTTGGGGGGGGGGGGGGGGTGGGATCTCACTCCTCAGTCCAGGCTGGTCATGAACTCACTACACACACTGTGTAGCCCAGGCTGGTCTCAATCTCATGACAATCCTCCTGCCTCCCTCCAGACTTCCTGAAGTCAGGAAGAACCAGCCTCTTGCTGATTAAGCCTTTACTAGGCAAGCTGCTGGTTATCTTCAGTCAGTTATATTCCTTAATGGCATATACCTTAAGCAGTATACGGAGATATTATAAACTAAAGAAACGGAGAAAAAATTATCCTTGTTGGACATCGATGATTCTCTACAGGTGAAAAAAAAATTAGCGGAATCAACTGGAAATCCACAACAACACGAGCAATCAATGAATAGGGCAGATGCAAGATTTAAAAAGGGTCATAGCATTCCTCCGATACAGGCAATAATCAGTTAAAAATACAATGGAGAGTAAAGATTCCTTCCACATGAGCAACAAACAGTGTTAATTATCTGAAATAAGCACAGATTCTCTATGACTTTCGGTGATTTTTGTCAGATAAATAAGACCCAAACAAATGAAGAAACATGATATGTCTTTAATGAACTTCAGTTGTTTATTATTTTCTCCTTCTTTAGTAATAAGCACAATCAAAATCCAGTTTTTTTTCCTTTTCATCTTTGAGAAGGTAGTGGTAAGACTTACAAACAACATGAGTCACACAGGCAGATGCACCAGTTCATCTGTAAGAATGTGTTTACAAAATTTTTCTGTATGAATAAAGATGCTTTCTAAAAGACACTAACACACAACATGAAACCACAATATTTAAGACAGTTATGACTTCACAACGAACAGCAGACAGCAAAGCGTTAAAATACAGCCTGTAATGTGAAAGGGAAGCAACAGGAAGACAAGGTCTCATTTAACCATAAAACAAATTCTAAAGGTATTAAAAATTAGATGAAGCAAACTGAGGTCAAATGCAGGATTACATTTAGCTGACTGCAACAGGAATGTAAACTTAACTTTTCTTTTTTGAGGCAAGGTGTTACCACCAAGACACTAAATTGCCCAGGCTGGGCTGACTATTGAGTGCAAACTTCAGCAAAAGGATTAGAGACCATAGGCAGAATCCATGTTAAAGATGAAGCAATGTATATGTCAACAAGTTAAAAAAAAATGAATAACTTGAAAAAAATAAAGCAACAGCAAAGCAGGACAAATATTTAAAATATGGAGACCTCGTGTAAATAAACATCTTCAGAAAGGGATCTATATAGATCTGCAAGAATGCAATGATAAGAGCTGGAGGAATACTTCAGCAGTTAAAGAGTGTTTGCCTAGCAAGCACAAGGCCCTGGGTTCGATTCCGCAGCAGCACATAAACCAGGTATGGTAGTGCAGCCTGTAATCCCAGCACTCAGGAAACTGAGGAAGGAGTACTGTCATGAGTTTGAAGCCAGCCTGGACTACAGAACAAGACTCCATTTAAGGAAGAAAAGAAGGGAGGAAGGGAGGGAGAAAGGGCATTAATAACGCAAAAAATGGAGGAAAATAAAGGTGTTAACAATAATTAAGAAAACAAAGAAAAGTGTGATATAACTTTTTAAACACTAAAATTGCAAGGTTCAATTTAGTTCCAATATTGGCAAAGAATATAGATGAACAAGAGCTACTTCTGGGAGCCTACGATAAGAGTTTTTCTTTTAAAAAAGTATTCGGCAGTATTTATCTAGGATCACAGCATGCACATTTATAACATTCTTAGTAGCCTATAATTTCAACTTTTACAAATGTAACCCATAGAAATACATCAACAATATCTTATCATATTAATGGCACAAAGTATAAAATGCTTATATTTAGAAGTCACAGAATTACCTGAATATCAATACTTTCATTAAAGACTATATTCCAGATGATAAAGATAGCATGTAGAAGGAAAAAAAAATCCAAAACATGATACTGGATGGGAAAATGAGGATAAATTCTGCAGGTATCTAATGTAATGCTATTTTCTAAAATATATAAATACACATAAGTTTAGTGAAGAACAAACTGCAAGAAAATGCAACAAATTATTAACAACGACTATCTCTAGGCAGGGGATAATTTTTATTTTCCTATTTTTGTGGCTATAGTTCCTAATTTTCCCTCACTAACCATTTGTCAGATTACAATTTGAGAGGAATCATTAAGCAAAATATAATAAATGTAGCATAAGGTGGCAGATAAATTTGTTCCTAATTAAAGGTCCATTGTCCAGCAGAGCCACACATCATCCCAAACAGGTCAGATCTGTGAAATCTGCTCCAGCTGCCCCCTCAGGCAGGATGGGTAAACCAATGATCAGACCTCGCGGAAGTCACTGGAAGACCTCACCTAGGGGAGCGCAGTCGCTAGGACGAGGAGGGAGCCCTAGGTTATCGTCTTGTCTGTGATCTTAGAACCCTCAGGACCTCCAACTTTTTACATTTACAGATATCCACCATGTCCCAGATACCAAGGACACAACAATGCACATAATTCTTGCTTTCACAGAGCTTCCAGTTTCCCTTTCCAAAATTAAGTTCAAGCAAAATTAACCACTTATCAATTTTGTCTTTCTGGCACATCTCATTAAGGCCTGATAACAAACCCTGCTTCAATGTAACAATAAAACTGGCTTCACAGCAATGATTTAAAACTACCTCTAAAACCCACACTCCAAAGAGCTGAGACTTTATCATTCAGTACTTTTGGGGAAAAAAAATTCTAGAACCTACAAAGAGCACTAACACTGATTATTCAGAGAGTACCATGAATTCACTCTTCTAATCAAACTTATTAAGAAAACCTTTGCAATACAAGGGAAACACAGCTACACATTTTCTCCAAATATTTTTTTTAGAGAAACTGCAACCACAATGGAAAATTCACTGAATGTGGAGAAAAAAAAAGTTTGCTAGATTTCCAGAAAGAAGATGATGCTGGCCTCAAACAGCAGTCAAACACAGAGGGGCTGCTTATCAGATATTTGCACATCGACTGTTTCTAAGAATGATCAACGGTCTTAAAAAAGTACTTGCCCATAGAGCTGGGGTGTAGCTCAGTGGTAAAACACTGACCTAGCATGTGAAAGATCCTGGATTTAATCCCTAGCAAAGGTTAAAAGAAAAAAAAAAAGTCTTTGCTCACCAGGAAATTCAGAGTTCCCAACTCCCAAGAATTAGAGCACAGGCAAAAACTAGCTCACCAGCCACAGGTGAGCTTAGTAATGTCACACGAACTTACAGAGCATGTACTCCGCATGCAGGAATCCGGTGGTTACTGCCCAACTCACTACAAACAAATGTTTTCAAATATGATCTCTAAGCTACTAAGAGTAAAAGGTCTTCCTTTAATAAGTAAAAGTGTCACTTATAAGGCACCCGAAGTTGTCGGGAGATTTTTTTTTTTCAAATTTCTACTGCTGAGAGACTCCAAAAGACTATTAGCCAAGAGAGCTGTCATTCTTCCATGAGAAGGGCCACTGAGAAGAGCATCTCCTACTCATTTTAAACCTCTTGTGTGTAATGAGCCAAGTATGTAAGCAAGAGACTCCCAGATGACGGCTGTTTGACTAGTGTAGCATTTAACCACACCGTAGCATAGTGCATACAGGGAACTGATACTTACCAGTTAACCATATAGTGTAAAATTAACTGTGCTCCTAAGAGGACCCAAAAATAACTAAAGGGAAAATAAAACGGCAAAGGCACTGTCAGACACTACTAACAATGCAGGCTAGTGTCTCCGAAGTAAAGGTACAGAAGCTGGGCATTAGGAACCCTAGCCAGAAATACCTGTGCTCATCTGCATCAAGTCTCTGATTAAGCACCATCAGATAACCTGCATCAACACCTTAGCCACGTGGATTTGGAGAAAGGGGAAAAAATATCCACCTACCACAGATTAGAAAGACTCTGGGACTAAAGCTCATTAGCCCAATGGAGATCAGCTGAAGGGCCAAACTCATTCCTTAAAGGTGGAAAAGCTTTGTATTTCTCAAAATACGATTTTCATCATGAAGGAGACCAGAATCTTCAAATTGGAGAAATAAAATTTGTTCAAGGAAGCATCTGAACTCTGGCCACTTCTGCTGATGTGCGCTTTCATTTCATGAACAGGGATGGTGGGAAAGTATGAAGGCAGCTACTGCAACATTTTCGTGATTACTTTGGATCTTTCTTTCCTTGCTGCAGGAACCATAAATATTCCCAATTATTTTACAGTCACAAAATGTAATGTATGCCTGAATACATCTTTTAAAAATAAAAATAAAAATGAAACAGTATGGGGGAAAACAACTGGCACTGTGTAAAAGTCTTTGCGCCCTGACAGGGCAGCTCACTACCACTTGGATTATATTCATGTCTACACGGGAAATCTTTGAAACACCTTAAAATGTTGCCTCTGCACTCTGGTGCTGATTAGGCTGAAGTCCTTTTAACTTATCGCCTTCATACAGCCTGCCCAAACAAAAGGATCTCAAGAATTCCTTTGAAAAAGCCCAAACAAGAGTCTAAACTTGCAAAGCTATTTTTCAGAGGGCAGTAGTACAACAACAGGAAGTAGAACTTCTGGGATAGAGATTTTGCTATTTATTTTTTCTTTCAATGGCTGTTTTTAAAGGATAGAGGGGAAAAAAGGCTACAGGCATTACAAATCCTGGAAGCTATGAATCAGGAAGTGGGAGATGGCTGATCCTGAAATGGCCAGCCTGAAAACCCTGGCTCTTTTATGTAGTTAAGTCTCCAAAGGCCAGGAATTTTAAAAATCTTAGGCATTCTGCATTATTTTCTGAATCTTAAAAGAGCTGAGACTTGAGAGAGAAGGCCAGAGTAAATTAAGCAGTAAGTAAGCCCCCACCAACCCAGAAACCTCACGCCCATAATTAAAAGCTAAGCTGGAACTTGCTCTCTACAAATGGGGTTTTGTTTACCATGCTGGGGGGGTGGGGGTAGAGCTCAAGGTTTCCAACAGCCAGCCACCTGAAGGTTCAGTTTCCTGAATCCTCCTTAACACCGAACCTAGAGTGGACTTGAGACGCTGAACAGTCCGAACTCCAAACATCTTTACCGTGATTAAAAACAATGGTCACTTTTGCTTTCTGACAGATTTTTGCTAAGTCTGAGTAAAACGCAAATACCCATGAAACCAACTGTACAAATGCTTTCTCACCTACCGGCTGGGGCGAGGCAGGGTGCGAGGGATGGGGTGGCGCTGCTCCTCTCAGTTCAGCTTACCCATTTTAAGTAGAACTCTAGTACCAGGGCAGGGCAAGGCTCACTCTAACACAGGCCTGCACGGGGGACAATCCATAACGTCCATCAAGCATATCCTCCTCCTTCCACAAAAAACAACTCAATGAGAAACTTCTTCCAAAGCCCTAAGAGCCCCAGGACCGTGGTTTGTGGAATATGCCCAATCATTTTCTATGGGAATTAAACATACTACCTATATGAGCAAGTCATGTTATACATGCATTGATTCTGAGGAAGAAAGCAAAGGAAAAACAAGTAGTAAAAAATCCTTTCTACACAGTAGCTGTCAGTTGTAATAGCTTGAGAAGCCTTCTTCTGGCGTTAAGTGAATCTGCCACAGGCAAATGTGTTACACACAAAAGGAATGTGGCAGAGCATTTGGAAGACCTGCAGTGGTCTGCTGGGGATCTCCCACACCAGACTTCTTTCCTTACCATTTTCTGGACACAAACCCACTCCCCAAAAGGCCTCAGGTTCTTTCGTAGAGATCTAGAACCTCCAATGTATTACTTTAATTCATCTCAAAGAATGGAACCAGTCCTTAATGGATGATTTTCACTATTAAGGAACCCTCCTGCACTGCTGGTGGGAATGTAAATTTGTACAATCCCTTTGGAAAGCAGTATGGAGAGCTCTCAAGACTAGAAATAAACGACCCTTCGATCCAGCAACACCCCTCCTGGGAATATATCCAAAAGAGGTCAAAACAACACACAACAGATATTTGTATACCCATGTTCATAGCAGCACAACTAACAATAGCTAAAATATGGAAGTCACCAAAACACCCATCAACAGACCACTGGATACACAAATTGTGGTACTTATACACAATGGAATACTATGCATCAATAAAGTCCAACAATGTGGAGGCTTTTACAGGCAAATGGAAGAAACTTAAGAACATCGTACTTAGTGAAGTGAGTCAGAAGCATAAGGTGAAACATCGAATGGTCTCTCTGATATGAGAGTCCCAGAGCACAACTCCTATGGAACTTAAAATGAAAAAAAAAAGTGAAATGGGGGTCGGGTAGGGGAGGAGGGAGGGATGGGAGGGTAGGGGAAGGGACAAAAGGAGAGGGGGGTATGGGGAGAAAGCCCTTGTCACCTTGACAAGATACATATGTGCATAAAAGGCTCAACTCCATTGTAAACCTTAAATTTTGCACGTATACATATCAATAAAAGGGGGGGGGGGGAGAACCCATTATACTCTGCCGTTTGACCTCTAAAAACCTCCCAAACCATCTACAGCTTCACCCCATCACTACCCTTACTCCTCAACCTTATTTTGAGCCCCATCCCACCTTTTCAACCCAACCTGAGGGAAAGCTTAGTGAAGCCCTTCTGATCCTTCATGAGGCCTCCAGGATCCCTTTAGGCAAAATGACTTCCCAGTTCTCACTTTTTTCTTCCTACTCTGTGGTAAAAGTCTTTTGTCCAATGCCCAACAGCTGTGTATACTGTATCTTCTCAAAGGTGATATGTGCTCTTTATGAAGTAGGGACATCTTCTATTTCCCTCTTTCTCAGGTCCCTCACTATGCAGTACTCCTACCGGTCCCTCTTTTCAACTCCTACAACACCAAGTTCTTCCCAGATGAGCCCAGCATTCCTTGAGCCTCTGAGCTTCTTCCTTTGCCTCTTCTATTGTTCAGAGGAAGTAACACCAATCACCCAACTCTAACTTTAAGTGGCACTCTCAGCCTATGCTCTCATGAGCACCATGAGCAGGTCCGGCACCTGGCAGAAGCACTATGTGGCTTCCTTTACAAGCAGCCAACCTCTGAGGACAGGATGAGGACTCAAAGCTGGGACACTGAGCTGGCTATACAGCCCTGGGTGGACACCCACATGAAAAGGCTTCCCAGAGGCCTTAAGGAAGGTAGAGATAAACCCTAATGTTAGGGACTCAGTCAGAGGCCTGAATTCCCTGAGCCAGAAGCAGAGGACATCCATGTTTCTGCTACTGTCCTGCCCTTCCACGGTCTGTCTACATATCTAACCCTCAACCTTTCCCTGCCCACCAGTAGATAAGAATTCACAGCAGCCAGTACATCTGATGTCAGGGCAACCTTCTAGCCAGCCTCTGATAAAAATCCCAGGAATTCAAAGCCCAAGGCTAGGGGGGAAAAAAGTCCCTAAGTGTCCACAAGTAACTGTACACAATTCCTGGAAATTTAAACAGGCCCCCAGGATGGAGCTGGGAGAGCACAAGGGATAAAGACTCACTCTCCTCTCCCCTTCACTTAAGGCAGCAGAGGTTCTAAGAAACATGCTAATCACTAGTGGGCACCAGCAGGTTTCAGATCTGCAAATAAAGGGGCTGAGCAAGTCCGCAGGAAGCCAACTATGCACACAGGGATCGCTGGGATCCACGCTGGCGGAAACTTTAAGACTGTCTCATCTGTCTCTAAACTGCTCACAGGATTAACGGGAAAGCTTGATCAATACCAATTTTACCGTCATGGGAGTGACTCACCATGAAATTCTACCCAGCTTAAAGCTCAGCTGTGAAGAGAAACAAAACAACATAATAGCGGGGTCAGATTTAAAATAGCAAGTATGACTGGTAAACAGTTAATGCTTATAAACAATTAGCAATCACCTCCCCAGCCTTCTGGATCTGCTGGAGAGGAAGAAGTAAGAACTGCTGTGGGCTCTGAAGCCAGCCACAGTTATAGGTCTATCTTCTGCTGCAATCCCTCCCAGGGATGCTGGTGTCAGCTTCATAACAGCCCTTGGGGAAGGATCAAGATGAGCTACTTTTGACCATGTTCCACAGGTAAGATGAGAGTGCACTCACTAAGGTGGGGGGAGAGGAGGGTCACATTTACATGAAACTGGGTTTTCCAAAAGTGAAACTTAAACTTCTCTGAAGAGTAATTTCTCTCTTTGTAGCTCCTGAAGAATTTGCAACCTATTTGTCTTAAAAAGAGAAACAGGATCATGTGAAATTTTTCAATAGCTGAGTACCTTCCAAACTGCACCCACTTCAAGCACTGGATTGAGAAGGCAAATGTGCTCAATGCCAACCTGAATACGTGAGCAGTGGTCCCTCAGGATCAGTGGAGGATTGGCTCCAGGACCCTCTATGTGAGTAGCAAAATCAAGGAAGTTCAAGGGCCTTATATAGAAAGGGGTGGTATTTGTATCAACCTGTGGCTATACATCGCCACATCCTCTTGTATACCTTAAATCACCTCTATATCACTTATAATACCCAACTCAACATAAATGCTATATACGTTAGGGAATAATAATGAGGAATAAAAGGTCTGTACTTGTTCAGTAAAGAAGAAACTTTTCCCTGGGCCTGACAGCACAAGCCTATGACCCAGCACTCCGGAAGGCTGACAGGCCAGAGGATCACAAGTTCAAGTCTAGCCTAGGCAACTTAGTTACTTGGTGAGCACCTTGGTGACACAAATGAAAAACAGCCTGAGCATGTAGTTCAGTATGAAGGCCTCAGGTGAATCCCCAGTATCACCACACACACACACACACACACACACATTTTTTTTCTCCAAAATATATGCTGAACCATAGATGCCTGGATCTGTGGATTGCAGAGAGTTGACTGCATACTTTTAGGTACCGCATTCTACCTAAGTTTTAAAAATCAATCTACAATTAACTCTCAGACTTAGCCAAGAACTTACTCAGAGTCCTGACTTGGGGCATCTGTAACAGCACATCATTCTATTATTACAGGCTGTATGATTATGTCCCTGAAAATTTCTATGTTCAAACTCCAACCCACAAAAGGATGGCATTAGAAGGTGGCGCTCTGAAAACATGATTGGATTTAGATGGGCTCCAAAGGGAACAGCTCCCAAGAAGGAATCAGCGACACTGTCTCAAGGGAAAGAGACCCTCACTCTCTGTCTGCTACAGGAAGACAGAGTGAGAAGACATCTGCCATTGGTGAGCCAACAGACGAGTGTTCACCAGAAACCAAATCAGCTGGCACCTTTGTCGTGGATACACAGCCTCCAGAACTCCGAGGAAATGTCTGCTGTTTATGCCACCCAGCCCATGGCAACTTGTTACGGCATCCTGAGCTGAGACACCCATGAGCCCTGCAAGAACGCGTCACTGATCCATGCCTCCTTCCTGTTCCATGACTACATCTCCTCCCCAGTGGGTGCACAGGCAGAGTGAGGACAAACAAGCAAGCAAAGCCAGGCAGGGCCAGGGTGAGCAGTCAAGTCACGTAGGTCTGCTTCCCAGGGTCACTTCCAGGTACCACCAACCACTGGCCACTGATTTCCTGCCCTAGACTTAGAAGGGAGGCTGTCAGAGCTGGGTGGAGAAAGCTCCTCTCGCAGCCACACAGCCTGGGCTACCTCATGGTCTTGTTTGGAATCCCGCAGGTCCAGGCCTGAACCCTGGCGCCTTGTTAAACTAGAGAATGAAAACTGTGTACAAAGGGCCAGCCCCAGAAAGCATGTGCCAGAAAGGTGCCAAGGAATCCTGGCCTTCCATGTGACCTCAAGCAGCACACGTGTGAAGGTCCTTCAGGTTCCTCACCTGTAAAGCAAAGCTCTGGCCAGTTTCTACCTTTGAATCCTCACACGCTTGCCTCCAAGCGGTCAATCCCTTCCTTCCAGGACTCCTTATAGGATAAGTAAGTGCGTATGCAATAAAAAAATTGAGCTGTCAGAACAAATGAAAACTTCTAGTATAATCAGGGAGGGAACTAAATATCTAAACAAATCTCTCTTCTGGAAAACTGAGAAAATGAAATAGCAATTACATGTCACATGGTTGATTAGCGGTAAATTTCATCTGTGACTACCACAACAAGAGTCTGACTCTGGACTTGCTTGCCTTGAAAGGCAAACAGCATCTGTAAGGCTGTATGTGTCATTCGGGAAAACAGAGCCACCCCGTGTGACTCTCAGCTCAAATCTGTACCCTCTCCCAGCCCAGGCCTCCCCAACCTCCCACTCCCCCCTGCTTTGTGCTAGAGTGGCGCTGTCCCCCTCTGCCATGGCTGCTATGGGCAGGGACTGGTCTTCTGAAACGTTTCTTTCACTAACTAACCTACATGGTACACACAGTGGATCAAGACACAAAAGTTTTCTTTAATAATTGTGGTAAAAATGATGTTAATAGGTATACTGTAAAAAAAAAATGTCGTGAGTAGCTACCCATCTCCAGATTTCACTTCCCTCTACTGGAACTCTATTCCCATTAAAAAAAAAAAAAAAAAAAAAAAAAAAAAACCTCCATTACCCCACATGCAGCCTCTGGAAACCTCTATTCTACTTTCTCTTTCTGCAAATCTGACTCGAGTATGTACCTCATATAACTAGAATAATGTCATATTCTGTGAACGGTATTTCACTTAACATAATGTTTCAAAGTCCATCCACAGGGTAGCATGTCATAACATTCCCTTCCTTTGTAAGCTCAGTAATATTCCAGTGTATGAACTGGCCCCAGTTTGTTTATTTTTGAGACAGGGTCTTGATCTATAGTCCTGGTTGGTCCTGAATTCACTGTGTATCCCAGGCTGGCCTCAGACTCACGCAATCCTCCTTCTTCAGCCCCCCAAGGGCTAGAATTACAGGCATGCACCACTATACCCAGTTAATTTTTCATGTGGAGCTGAGGAATCAAAGCTAGGCCCTGGTGCAAGACAAGCACTCTAACCACTGAGCAACACCCCCAGCTTCCCATTTTGTTCATCGATTCATCCATCCATGAACGTTTGGGCTGCTTCCACCCTTCAGTCATCCACACTGCTATTTGATGCCATGATCACAGTTGTACTAATAATACCTTTTAGAGTGCCTGGTATCACCACCTTGGGCATATATCCATAAGTGGACCTGGTAGATCACATTGGCAACTCTACATTTAAATTCTGTTGTTTCTCTTTTCTGGTGACTGAGACCAACGGCCTTCACACTGAGCTACATCCTCAGCCCTTTTTCTTTTGAGACAGGGTTTCAACAAATTGCCCAAGCAAGGCTCAAGCTTGCAATCCCAGAGTACTGGGATTACATGTGTGCGCCACCACACCTGGCTTATGTTTAGGTTTTCAGGAACCCCCATGCCATGTCCCACAGTGTCTGCACAACCTACCAGCCTGCGTATAATTCACAGGTTCCCATTTCTCCATACCCTGGCCTTTGCTTGTTATTGTCTAGTTTTCTAGTAGTAGTCACCCTAATAATGGGTGTGAAGGGTTACCAGCTGTGGTTTTGAGTTGCATTTCGTCAATCACTAGTGATAGTCAACATCTTTTCATGTGCTTACTAGTCTCAAGGAATGTTTTAAATAAAAAGAATTAATTCCTCCCCTCCTAAGAGATCTTTGATCACAGAAAGTAAACAGTATCGTTACTGACTACCAACTGTTAAACTGGTTGAGTAGATGGTCCAGGCTTAAAACCCATTTCTCATAAAAACAAAATGGGTGATGGGCCCTGAGCAAGACCACCCAAGTCCACTAATACGTTACTAAGCAGGACTCAGCTTGAAGCAGGTCCTGGAAGCAGGGCTACTATGCAATTGAACAGGTGGCCTGTCTACCATCCTGCAGAGATGGAGAGAGTTCTCCTGCAAGCGTGAAACCATCCTGCACCCTGTTTGGGCTGGCTTCCCACCCCGACTGAAGCCTTCCCCTTCTCTGTCTTTCCCAGGAAGGAACCCCACTAAGGGGCTCTCATCCCTGCAGACAGCCCTTACACCACATGGGCACAATTTTGCCCACTCTCAATTCAAATATCCTACCTAGCTGTCCAAATTCTTATTTTTGCTTTTTACATCCTGTGCTCTAAACTTTGGTTGGGAACATAAACACTACCTTATTTTCTATGTGCCTGACCTGGCTCAAGGCACACAATTCCTAACTACTGTCTCATCCTTGGAAAAAAAAATGAAGATAGTAAAGGGATACAGGACTACTCAGATCACAAAATATGTGAATGATTCACTTCCGTCATCTGGCCCCTGGGACAAGACACAACGGCCTTCTAAAGAGGGCACTTGGAATTCAAATATTCCATCTCCCCGAGGAGGATGCTTCAACCAGAGAGAAGAGAGGGATGGAGGGAAAGGGAGGAGGTGCTCCTATCCCCTGGCAGTGCACTTGGGAAATGCTCTCTATGCAAAAGCAAAACAGTATCTCAACTCTACAGTCAGAAGTGGCAAACGTAGCTAACAGCTGAACATCAGAATCCATGCAGGAAAACACGATTTTTCTATCTCAAGGAAGTAAATGACTCTTAGTGGTTATGACAAGCACTAACTGTAAGAGTTTCAAATGCAATCTGTCAGGAATCATGTGTAACCATCCTTTGAAATGGGTACCACGTTACTTTCAATCTTACAGATAAAGAATGTGGGACACAGAAGGTCAGTAACAGCCATAGGGGCACAGTTCATCTGCAGAATTCTAAATTGCTGGCTCAGGGCTCTAACTCAGCTCAAAAGCGAACCAGAACCATCACAGCAAGTTTAGAGGAAAGTGGCAGAAGGAACAAGGCAGAAGTCTATTTTCAAACTTAATAGAAGCTGTCTACGATGCTTAAACTATACTTAAATACAATTGGTGCAAAATGTTTTAAAATTCAGAATGCCTGAATAAAATTTCTGGCAGCAAGGAAGTAATATGAAAGTCCAGACCAAACGACACGACCATCTCAAGAAGCCTCTTGCATTATTCTGTCTTTAAATGTTACTTGTAAGTGAAAACAAACTGTTGTTACAGTTGCACAGGAGCAACTAACAGTGCTCATCTTGGACTAAGGGAGCAACTGCTTCCCTAAGAATTACAATGTACCCAATCCACTTGAAAACATAAATCAGTACAAGTTTAAAAAGCACCAGTAGCAAAGCCCAGACCAGGATATAAAGTTGGCATCTCCTTCTAAATAAATCATTCCTCTTCACTAGGACAAGGGCTGGAAACCATCCACCAAGATTTGCCAGCAGAGTAGCAGGAGTTGCCTCACTGTCCTGGCCACAAGGAGTGCAGTCCACTGGGCCCGCCTGACTGAGCTCGGAATAAAGCAAAGGTCATTTCCACGTCAGATTGTCTCTGAAAGTTGGAAAGCAGCACCACAGCAGATAAAGTTTTCACTTTCTTTTCTTGGAGTAAGTTTGGATGGCACATTAGTCTCATGGGTTTTAACCCTAGTCCTTGACCCTACTAATTACCCATCATGCACCTAAAAAAAGAAATAGCTTCTCCACTTCAGTAAAATTAAGCTCTCATTTAAAAGGTGAGTATCATGGTTTCCAGAGGGCTTTGTTGTCTGCCTCCCTCACTAGAGGGAGAACAGGTATGGAATTGGAAAACCAACAGGTCAGGTGCCTCAAGTCCCTACCTGTTCTACACGTGGCCTCCCCCACTCTCCCATTCAACCCTGGCATCCAGTCTCTCTCGTCCACTGTGGCTCCCCTCCACCAGGCCCCTGCCTGGAATCAACATCTCACAAGCTCCTTCTCCATCAACCCAGCTCCCCACACACAGAGGAACCTGGCCTCACTGATCACTCCCTTCACCCCCAGAGCCAGGTACAGGGATCCAGTGACTTCCTATGTCCCTGGTCTCAGACCTAGATGTAGCAGGTCCATCCTGGCTGTCCTCATCATCTCCCTCACCTCTACCATCACCGACTCACTCTGGGCTCTCTCTGATCCCCCAATCCCACCTCCATCAAGAGGCCAGTACAAGGGCTGGAGGCTCAGTGGTTAAAGTGTTTGCCTAGCAAGTGTTAAGTCAAGCACTTAAGTACTCGAGTTTGATTCCCCAGCACCACATAAGCCAGGTGTGGTGGAGCACACCTGTAATCCCAGCACTAGGGAGGCTGAGGCAGGAGGATTACTGTGAGCCCAAGGCCAGCCTCAGCTACATAGTGAGTTCTGGACTAGCCTGGGTTACAGAGTGAGGCCATGTCTCAAAGGGGGGAAAAAAAAAAAAAAAAAAAAAAAAAAAAAAAAAAAAAGGCCAGTACAGCCTCCCTGGGGCCCCTACCTCCTGGAATTACTGCAAAGACCCAACAATTTCAAACCTCACCATTCTCCACCCATCAGTCCAGTATTTCCCCTGATGTAACTGGTCCTGACATTCACCTTCCACTCCACTGGGGCAGGTCGCCACATTTACCTCACATGGCCCACCCCCTTTTCTGGGGTACTGTGACACAGAACCTTAGGAGTCAAATATGCAGATACACCAAAACCAGACATCCTCATTAAAGTTTCCTAAGCTACTGAGAAGCTCATCGAGCTCACCTCCCGAAGCCCATACACTTCTCTGAACCCTTAGTCAGAACCCCGTTATTTAGCACAAGACACACACTGCACGTTACTCTTCATCTGTATCCAAACTGCTTAGGACCAGAAGTGTTCCAGACTTTTCTGATTCTGGAATATATGCACAGACTTTACTGGCTAAGGGTCTCTACTCGGAAAACCCAAAATGCTCTGAAATCTGCAACTTTATTATAAAACTGACAAGATGTTGACCTAATGCTCAAAAACTTTCAGATTTTGGGACATTTTAGATTGGGGAAATTCAATCTGTATTTGTGTTTTCCCAACCGGACAGTAAGTTTCTTGGGATGGAAAAAAAATCAAGTTTTGCAAATGTTTTCCATTCTTCAGCGTCCACCAGAGGCCATCAAGTCTTGACAATGACAATGGCTTTGTACTGTTTCCACTGCTTACCTCCTACCCCACCTCCCCACTGGGAGTTGGGGGACACAGGACAGAATCAGAGTCAGCCTAGTTAAATTAAACAAAGACAACCAGGTGCAGAGAAGCAACCTAGTTCTTTGTTCCAAAGTTTGACCTGCAACTCAGATATTCCAAGTTCAAGTTCTCACAGCAGCTTTGGATAAGATAATCCACTCTGAGTATGGCAATGCCTAGGGATGGGGAAAGGACAGTGGGACTGGAGTCCAGAAGAGGGCCCACCAGGGCCGCCACAGCAATGCAGGGATGAGAAAGGTAAATGCATCTATTTGTCAGGTACTTTCCATTTGCCCTTCTGATGGGCATCCTGGAGATACTATTAACACTCATGGCATGCTTTCTAGAAAAGTTCTATTCTAAATCACAGATGAGCGCCTGAAGTCTACTGTACCCTTTCCAACATGCCTCTGCATCAGAGAGACTGCCAACGGTTTGACAGGACCTGGCTTCATGAGAGGCAGCTCAGGCAGTCCAGGCAGCCCTGGATCTACCCATTCAATACTCACTGGGTGATTTTACAAGACACTTTTTTACAAGGTGCACTCAGAATTAACATACCAGGTTCAAATGATAATGTTTACATTTTCTACAAGAAAGATCCCACCTTACAAGCCTCCTCAGGAGATTCAAGTCTTTCAGAATAATTTCTTAGATGTTAATTAAGTTCAGGAGTCCTCTTTACACCACCCCAGACAAGTAAACTTTTGTTTGCCACAGGCAGGAAGGGAGAAGAGGGCCAAGCTTGGCCTTTTCCAAAGGCCCCATTATGAGATGTTCCAAGACCCTGACCTGCACCTAAGAGGGCAGCAGGTGAGAAGGAGAGCAGTTAAGTGCCAAGAGGCCCTTAAGATCTGGCTCTATTCCAGTAATATTTAAGGTAAAACTATCAGTCTCACCAAGAAAACAATGCAAGAAACAGAAGCAAACAGTTCTAAGCATTCCAATTAAACCTTTCCAAGATTTCATCTCTCTACGCCTTAGATCTAAATCTAAAGTCTAGAAGTGCCTAAGAAAGGGCTCAGAGGCACCCTGTCATCCTGAAGGAAGAGAGCAAGTAGTCAGCAACTGCTGAAGGACTGGCACCCATCCCACTGAGGTTCTAGTAGGGCCCTCTCTGTTAGGCCACTCCAGAGACCACAGCCAGGGCAGCAGAGACCAGCCTGCTGTCATTCATATCCAACCAGGCACCCAGATCCACAATGGTTGAAAGCACTCTGCAAACACCAACTGGTACTGATGAATTACTCACTAAATCTTATCCACAGGGAACTTACAGAATGTGGTCTCCATGCTCTGCGATGAGTTGACCTTGACACAAGCTAGACTTGCACATGACTTTCCAGTTCTAACTCTTCTGTTCACCTCCAACTTCAGAAATATCCCAACAAAACAGTGATTTCAAAGACCATTTTTCACTGCCTCCAACATCCATGAAGTAGTAGTCACTGGTGGGATAAAATGTTTTGACAGGCAGAGCTACAATGACTAGATGAAAAGACATTTGTTGCACATAAAAAGTACGTCAAAGTGAGTTTGAAGGGAAGCTCTCTGTGAGAAGGTTTCCTTTTCTTGAGCTACTTTTACATGCCAGATATTGGGCAGCATCTTAGGGACCCAAAGGTGACCAAGGCACTACCCTCCTCCCCAGTGGCGTGGGGGGGAAGCATAATCAGCATAAGGAAGAAGTCCTAGTAGACATTTACTGTAGAATAAAAGCAGAAGCCACAGCAACCATCCTGCATGCACACTCAAGGCTGCCAGAGGATAAACTGGACGTAGAGCCATGGATTGCACAGAGGCTACCACCCACTCAGAAAAGCCCAGGAATTCATCAATTCTTCTTAGGCACCTTAGGCAAAATAAAGTTTTATTACAGAACACACAATTATTGAGCAATTACTGTGTGCCATCTTTGTATCGATTTACAACAAATGCCACATATGTTCGGTATGTCCGGTGCTATTCAAAGCCTGCTTCAAAAACAGCTGGGGAGGAGCCATTCAGAATATAAGGGAGCACGGTGAAGTTCCCCTCTCAGCCAAATAAATGATGTCCAGAATAAAAACAATAAAAGGCCATCATGGGGAAACAGGTCTATTTGTGGTCTCAGCAAAGTAGTAAGGAAACACATTCTGAAAGTATCAACAAAACAGGAAAACTAACAAAGTCCACCCAACATGGAGAAGTATTTGTCATTACTCACTACTAGGATTTCTGACTGGCCAACAACTTAAGTGCACAAAATAGCCCAAGGGGACAAACATAAGGACAGTAACTACAGCTCTACTACAGATTTAACTAGAGCCTTTGGAAGGTAAGTCTAGCCGCCTTTTTAAAAATGAATCAGTGCTTTTTTTTTTTGAGAAATACTTTAGAACTGCTCATATATGAAAGTCCTATAAGAGTATCTAACAATCTTAAAGGTAAATGCACACCATGTCCATCAACTCTGCCCAAGAGCTATAGCAGGCATGTTTTGGTCATTTCAGAAGATCCAATTCTCTGACTAGCTCACTAGCACAGCCACGCAACCTTAATCCCAAATCACAGCCCCGTGATTTCTACAGAAGCCTGAACTACCCACATTTTCTTTTAATCGGTTCCCAGGAACCACGCCAGAAAGCTTCTAGGGAAGCTGTTGGGAATGGACCTGTCATCTTACGAACACTGTTAACCCAGTCATAGAAGAGGCTGAATTTCCTGTCTGGCCACTAGATGGCGCCTACAGATTGGGGAGGTGGGTAAAGTGCACCCTGGACGCCTCTCGCACCAGCAGAAACTGACAAAAGGAAGGATTACAGGAAAAGGAGCAACAGATCTCTGAAATGGAGGGAAAGATGCACAGGCTGTCCACGGTTTACTGAAAAAAATATAATATCACAGAACTGTATTTTACAAACAAAATTCAATCAGCACCTTAGCAAAAACAGTTTTGTTGCAGAACACAAATTTATTGAGCACTCACTGTGTGCCAGGCTCCGTATCACTTAAGGACAGTCAAATATCAAATATAGTGTGTACTGTATTTCTGGTGCTACCCAAAGAACATCTCTGTTCAAGGATGGCACATCTGTAAGAGGCAGCAGCTACTGTGAGGGTTTAACATGGGGCCAGTTGAGTACTGAGCACTTAGGCTGGGGATTGTCCATTCAAAGTTTAAGGAAAAAAATAAAATAAAATAAAATAGGTTCTAGTAAAACCATCATTTCACAGATGAGGAAACTAAAGCACAGGAAGATCAAAGAATTCATTTTAGACCTCAGTTACTTAAGAACTAAGATCCAAGCCAGCACCTGGCTTCTCGGTCCTTCCAACATGAAGACAGCCAAGGAACTTTAAGAAAACAAATCTCCATTAACCAGTGCAACAGTGGCTCTGAACGCAAAAGAAGAGAAAAGTGGATCTAAGAAAATCAGAAAACTTATGGAAAGCCTGATGAAGGAGAAGAATCTGAGCTAAAAATTACAGGACGGCATCGCAGACAGTCTGATAGTGTGCTACCTTTAGACAGAGTCTTGTCCCGATTTTTTAAATTTACCTGAAACTTAGGGACTTGTTCAGAAAATGTTTAAATCACATTTTCCCACTCCAGTTCTACTGCCTATGCTGTTCTAAATACATCCAAAAACATTTTTACTATGTTACTTATTAAGAAAAGGACAACCTTCTCCCACTTATTTATTGTAAGTCTCCACCTTTGTTTGAGTCTCAGAAAAAAATAAGTAAATTTTTTTCAGAACCAAAGAACTGGCAGTTAAGGAGTATGTAGAACCTGGTGACCTCCCTGTGCTCTTAAGTGGCACTTCCTGCACTGGGACAGGGGACAGGGAGGAGGTGAAACAGCAGAGAAAGGATGAGGAAAAACACCCCAGGCTATGAAAATGGTGAGGGGAGGGCAAGAACTTGGAGACAAGACTGGCATGGCTTCAGGCTGAAGCACAGTGTTGGGGAGCACAAGGAATTAACACCAGCTCCCTAACAGCAAAATCTCATTCAAGACTACTACAACCAGTAAGAGGGGCCTCTGGCTTGATTTCTGGTCCACAATGAACCAGCACCAAAGGCATACTCTGAGAATGTGGGGCCAGCAGGTCCATCAAACCACAGGGACAGGGCAGATGCCGGGGCTGGTCTACCAGCAAACTGAGCGTACAGTCTGCCCAGAGAGACAAGATGCAGGTCTGGACTGGACTCGGGTGGAGCCAGAAACAGACAAATTTGAGTGATTTCAAGTGACTCAGGGAGGCTAAAAGGAAACATTCAATTAGATGGTCTCTCTAGAAAAAGGGCAGTCTGCAGAACTGAAATTTAACTAGAAATCTCGTCCCAAGCCAAGCTTTGTTGCTGCAAATCTTGGTGAAAGTTGGGAAGAAAACAGAGAGTGCACCCACCCAAGAAAGGCTACTCTCACAAAAGCATTTCCTGGGATTAAACTATATATGGTGTTGTGAATCCACCTCCACCAATGTCACACAATAAAACTGAAGGAAGCTGAGCAGCAGATGCTCTGTTGGGCTGTCTGTGCCCACCTGGTTTCAGGGCAATCTGTTCTTCAAGTCGTGAATCCATAGGCTTGTAAATTACGCCACTATGGAGAGACCCAGAGACATCAGGGAGGGAGAACAAAGACAAAGGTAAATAGAGATAAACATGGGGCACCGTTGGCGAAGATTTTATAGTCACAACAGTGATTAGCTAGTGACTTAGAAAACTGCAAACTTACCCAGTAGAACAGATTGTTAAGTTGAAACCTGGACTTTCTGCAGATGCATCCTGTTTTTATAGGGAGCTATCAAAAGTCACCCAGACACTTCAAATTTGAGGGAAATTCATCACTTCCTAATAATCATCAGACTGCTAGGCCTTGAAGTACAACTAATTAAAATTCACCTAACTCAAACTGGTAACTTCTCATTTACAAATATCAATTTTATACAGACAAACTAGTAACTATATTACACAAAAAGCAAAAGAAGCATTCAAAGTCTCTCAGAAAATTTTTAGTTCTGCCATATAAAATATTTAAGATTGTCAACAAATATTTGTTTCCATAGCAACAGTAATTTAAAAAGCAATATGCATTTAAAAATTAACTAATGACTCCAAAGCCAGTTTTTTTTAAAGATAGTGCCACATTAAAAAAAAAAAAAAAAGCCAAACAAAAGCGTATAAAATCTCAACATGGTCGCTTAAACTATGAGAATTTGGATGAATAGGTGAAGATAAAAACAATTTGAACAGGTAACATTATTTTATAACTCTCACTAATGTAGTACCCTCTGTTATTAAGGTGACTAAGAGAGAAGTGAATAAAATAATAGTTAAGCAAGTGCTGGTCACCATCACTGGCAAGAAATTTCTGGAATAGTAATAAACTACTTTTTTTTTAATCCTCCAGACTGCTATAACGTGAGCAATTTGCAATTTGTGACTGGTGCATAGGCACCCTTTTCATTCTGTAGCCGGTCACTCGGCCACTGGATCCCAAGAAGAAATCAGGAGCTCTAGGACCACCAGCCAACATAAGTGGGACAAGTAGTTACCTCCACGGACACATCCCCAAACCATCACCAGGCTAGAGATAAATACAAAAATAAATAACAGTACACTGTAGAAGTTATTGCATCAAGTATGTATTCCTCATAATAAACTGTCTGTTGCATTCCTGTAAAATCAGAACAGCAATAAATGAATTTAAAATTTCCTGCAGTACAAAGAAAAACTAAAATCTTGCTTCTTTACGTTTCCAAATAAGTACAGCAGTAGTTCCTATACTTTGACAAGTACATTTTAAAACTTATGGTAAGACAGTATAAGAAATGAACATCTAAACCTAAAGAAGGAAGAAAAACTATTTCTCAATCCAGGTGAAGAAAGAGTAATCTGTTAAGATTCTGAAATTAATAAAACATCAGAAAACAGGAAAGAACTTCAAAATGCTACTAGCTGAGACTTATAAAACATAAGTTCCACTGACCATTTGGAAATAGACAACAATTTAGTCTTCTAAAATCAAAAGTCTCAAAATCAAAGATATTGTTAACATCTTCAGTCAAATAAAACCAAAGCAATTCAACAAAAACAACTTCATCATGCTGAGGGAATGTGCATCTGTTGAGATAACAACATAGCCTGCTTTTAAAGATTCTCTGTTTCTCTACCCATTTTATATACTAAACATGTGTCTTTTCCTCAGAACAAATCCATCCCTTTATACATCTTTCAGGGTACAGGGTGACAGGCATGTACATACCTCAAAGGTCTAGTCTTTGCAAACAATGGAAATCAGTTAAGTGTTCCCCACCCCAGACCCAAATGTCCACAAATACTGGAAGCGTTGCCCACCCGGAGTGCGAGTCAAGTCACATCTTCAAAAAGAACTGGAAAACATCCTCTTGCTAGTAGATGCCAAATACCATCTTCCCCCAGAGCTCACAGTATGTCATGCACTATGTGCTTTACTGTCTTGACAGAGTTCAACATTTTGCCTCAGAAAGTCTCAGTATCCTTAGCATGTGTGCAACTATTATATATTTAGTACAATTGAATAGAGTTCATCTCTTGGTCTCAGATAGCACCTATCATAAATTGACTAAGAAAAGCAGTTCAAAGCAAGCTGGCCCACAGGCACCAAAGTCCTCTATGAACCAGGGTTGAGTTTTAAGTGACTTTTGGAAACTAACTGAAAAGAAAATCATAGAAAAGCATGTATTGTATGGTTTGCAATTTTAAAAGGAACTATAAATCTGCCAGGAATCACTACTTCAATCTCACTCTTGTCCCCTCCCATCTTTAAAAAAGAGCAGCTTCTTTTCAATTATTAGAAAAACACTATAATTATGAAATTTCCTAACAATTATCAGAAAGCTAACCAATAAATGTATTAAGTTGAGAAGCTCTGAAACAAGTCTCACCCTTTCAAAATTTATTTATTCATTTCTGACAGTAGTGAGGATTGAAGACTGACCCAGGCCCATGCACTGAGTTGTATCCCCAGCTCTTTTCTCTGTTTTTGTTCTTGCTTTGGGATTTTTTGTTGTTGTTGTTTCGTTTGCTTTTGTAATTTGGAGACAGTGTTTCATTAAGTCACTAAGTTGTCCAGGCTGGGCTTGAACTCCTGAGCTACCTGCCTTGCCATTCTTTGTATAGCTCAAAGCACGCCAAGCAACGTTCATGCGTAAGTCTAATATTCTGGCAAAAGGCAACCACAACAAGTGCACATTTTTCAGTCACAACCGTCATCACCAGTGTTATAAAGGCACTGGTAAGATGGGTGGATACCTGGATGTCATGACCTATGGTGACATTCCTATATAGGGGGTTATATGAATAACAAAAAAAAGTGCAGGCCATACCAGGAACACTGGTTTCCTTCAGATCTCAAATATATAAAACTATTTACAAAGGGACTTTAAATGTTACCAGCTGTCAATCTAAAAATTGTTGAATCTGAAAAAAAAAACTATGAATTTTCAAGTAACTTGCTTACAAGCCAGAGAAAATAAAAAACCAAGGACAAAAGTAAAGTTCTCTTTCTTTATGGGCCCACACACTACGTAACACACAGTCAGCACCCACCATAACTCAGTCCAGAGCCAGCTAAGTACTGAAGTACTGACTAGATTCACTGGCTTCTTACAGCACATTGTTACAAAACAAAGAAAATCTGAACAAGAAGGAAACAACCATCCCTTGAGAGCTCCTACTGTTTTTTTTTTTTTTAAGGCAAGCTAAAGGACAAGTGAAAATGATACAGTTGCTTTCATTATTGTCCTGATCTTTCAACAATAGGAGGGGCAGGAAACATTTATTAGTAAACTAAGCCACAGAGAAAAAGACCAGACAAAATAAAACAACAATAAAAACAACAACATAAACAACTACTTTCTAGGTCTTTTGCTATCAAAAGGCCAGGGTGACTTTGGAAAAAAGTGCTATAAAAAGAAAAATACCTTGGTACCTTCTAAAATCTTTTCTGTAGAAAAGTTTCACTTGTAAGAATCACTCCGCTCCTAATCTAATAACCGCATCCTACAAGGACACCTCCTCCTGCTCACTTCTGGAAATACTTAAGAAACAAAGTGAGCGAAAGAAAACAGAAGAAAAAGACCACTGCATTAAAATGAACAATTCATCCTTACGTCTTTACTACCTTTGTGGTGAACCATGGCATATCAAGAGTGGAAATTCTCTACCATCACAGCACATTACTTTATTGGGAAACATATACGGTAAAACCAAAAATACAAATAACTACCCAAACTATATCCACACTAAACTGCATCTTGAAAAGACTCCCATCATTTCAGATTCACAAGAAGACTTTAGCTAAAATATATCATTAGCATTTTATTTGTTTTTAGCAATAATGGAGATTGAACCTAGTACCTTCACACTGACCTACATCCCCACCTCCTTTTCATTTTTTTTTAAGACAGAGTTTTATCAAGTTATTAAACTGTCAAGGCTGGGCTTGAATTTGCCATCATCCTCAGCCTCAGCCTCCCAGAGTGCTAGGATGACAGGCCTATGCCACCGTGCCTGGCAGCATTTGTGATTTTTTTTGATCCAGTCCTCAACTTTAACTCAAGTTGTACGGAACCAAGATTCTTCACTCTGTTGTCTCTCCTACAGGACTGAATCTATTGTTATAGCGTCTAGTCAGTTTATTGCTCTGTTATAATTCACAGTTCTAAAAAGCTCACATTTTTTAAAGGGAGGTATCAACCTGCAGGGCAGATTTACTTCGTAATTGTAACCTAACTTTTACGTCCAGGGTACCACAACACATTTTCAACCTCTGAATGTTTCTTTCTAAAAATAAACTTATTGAGATATGTCACACACCATAAAAGTCACTAATTTAAAGTATACATTCATATTATCAGCATATTCCAAGTTGTATGACCAACTGCACAAAACTAGGTTTACAACTTTCTCATCATCCCAGAAAGAAACCCATACCCATGAGCAGCCACTGGCCATGGGATCCTTCTCCAGCCCCTAGCAACCACAATCTACTTTCTGTCTCTACGGATTTGCTTATTCTGGACATTCTGTATATATGAAATCATACAAGATGTGGTCTTTTGTACCTGACTTGGCTTTCTGCAATGTTTTCAAGGTTCATCAATTCACTCTGGGCATATTGCTTAAAGCTGGACTTTTCCAACTCTTATGACAAATCAAACCTATGACCTTTTCAACTTCAAATCCTGACCCACACTCCACCCCTCCACAAAATACCATTTACTTGCTGTTTTCCTCTACTGAGACTAAACTATAATTTGCTATTTAGGTACTTTCAGAAGTTCTTATTCTGGGTTTGCCTTCTAGTAGGTAACAAAACACTAACTTCTTTGAACACCAATTTCTCTAACAATACAACATTATGATGCTTGGGGCACAAAGATAACTGAATCCTTTTTAGGAGATGACCATGGAAAGTTTAAAGTGCATGTTTTCAGAAAGAAAGAAAGAGAGAGAGAGACAGAGAGAGAGAGAGAGAGAGGAAAGAAAACCACTCTATCAGATTGTCTGGCTATCACTCATAATTTCCAAACCCCCCTTCTGCTCATATTATAACAATACAAAGCAAACATGTCTGTAGGACTGCATTGGCCACACAAACTTCTAAATTTTCTAAGTTAAAATGTCCCCCTGCTGTTTACACTCTGAAAGGAATCACTGATCCCCAAATATACCTCCAAAATACCTACAGCTGATCAGCAGCACGCCAAACTTCATAACCAACTAAAAACAAGAGTTGAAGGGGATGCCCATCTCTGACAGGACCCAATCGCTTACTCATGAGTGAAGTGGTCTGGGATCTTTGAGCTCAAAAACTGAAAAACATGTTCATAATTATTTGTATCATCTAATCCTCCAAACTACAAAGACGATCGGAGAATCAGATACCAAGTCAAAAACTGTTGCAAAAATAACCAGGATTTCCGTTAACTTCTGGCCATCCCACGAATTTTAAGGAACTAATATTTTAAAGGGTTCCTTGGGAAGAGCCGGGGTAGCGTTTTTAAGGTATGGTTTACAATACACTTTCCCCCTGCTGTATTAAGAAACCGCCACCTTTTTACAAAGAGTATGCTTCATAAAGAACGCCCCAAACATCAAGACTTCTTATTTTAAAATACCAGAGTGCTGCCCCGAGGAGGCAAGGCCATCCCTGATCGTTTGTATTTCAGAAGTATCATTAAACAATAAAACTGGAGAAACTGCACAGCTCAATAGCATGCCATTATAAAAGATTAGCTCTCTGGTGCCTTCTAAACTGCAGCTTTTAGAGGCTACAAAACCTGCGACTGTTCCCCAAACACCGTCCCATAGCGTGAGCAGAAGGCAGCCGGAAGCCTTTCGTCCAATCCAGTGTGCTCAAAAGTTTGGAAAACAAAGAGCAGGAGAGCCCAGATTTATGGACGGTCCGGCCCAGTCTACGTCCAAGGCTATGCAGTCAACAAGATAATTCTATAAAGATCTGCTCTTACTCCACCGTGGACTCATTTCTTACACGACGTTTAAGGAAGATTTGTTTATAGAAACAGCCTTTCTGAGTAGCCTGTGACGGGGCTGCGCACCCCCGCAGCCTCCGACTTCTCCCCCTCGCTCTTCAAAGCTCAGTCGTGATTTTTTCAAGATGAACAGGCACCACCTGCATACCCTCGGCAAACATTACTCACCAATACGCCCTCACCGTCCCAGCCCCAATTCTGTGTCCGCATTTGAAGTTTTAACCGTGCCTCTCGACTGTACTAATATACTACTTTTTTGTTTTGTTTTAGAAGAACAAAGCCCCTTCCTTCTCCGGCCTCCATGCACTACGGGGAGTTCTTAATCCTAAGGTCCCCGCGCGCCCGTACCTACCCTTTCCCAATACCACCAAAACAAAAACTATCAGACTGCACAAGACAGCAGTGTGGAGCAGGACTGCGTATTACTCTGTACAAAGAAAGTGCGCGGCGCGGGGCTGGCAGCGCCACACGACTCTGACCACAACAAAACCAAGCCCAGGGCTCCCGGTTCTCAAAACGAAACACCCCCCGCCCCGCCACCAGCAGCGCAGATCCGGGCGCTGCTCAAGCTACAGCGCACGACACACCGGGCCAGGGCCGGGCGTCCAGCTATCTCCACGTAGCCGACTGGCCGCAGCAGCACCCGCGTTGCGAGCACGTGTGCGCAAAGGCACTTCGTCTCCAACCACTCGGCCGCGGACGCCCCATAGACCCTCCCGAGTGAGGAGTGGGGTCCACAGGACTAAGGACTTGGTGCACACGTCCCCAGCAGCGGTCACGGGGGCGCCCCCCCCCCCGACCCGGGGCAGCTGGGGCATCCTGGGACAAGGTGGGTAGAGGAGAGGTGATCCACAGCGGAATGGGTTTAAGTGGGTGGGAAAGGTAGGGAGAACAAGAGTTCAAGTGTGCGTGTGGAGGGGGGAGCAAGTTGGGAGACAGAAGGCCACGCCAGGATGTTTGGAAACGTGTCCTAGGGCCTCTCCACCTGGCGCCTCCCCCTCCCGGACAACAAGCACCCGGCGGCGGCTTCCCGGGCCACCAGGTACCCTGCTCTGCCGCAACCCAGTAGCGAGAAGCGGCCAAGGGTGCTGTCACCACTACCGCCCGCCGCGCGGGGGTCAGCGTCGGGAGCGGGACGGCCTGCGCGTCCGAGAGGGGCGCGGGCAGAGTGGCGAGCCCTGGGGCAGTGGGGCCCGCCTGGCGACCGCCTCCCCGCCGAGTTCCCGCGCCTGGCCCGGCCGAACAGCCGCCGGGCAGTGCGCGCTACCCACCCAGCCGGCCACGGGCCGGGGCTCGCGGGACGGCGAAAGAGAAAGCGCCCCGGGATGCGTGCGTCCGGGTCCCCCGGGGCTCCCAGCCCACGAGCTGGGGCCTTTCGCCCCGCCCCGCCGCTCCCGACCCAGGGGGCCCGACAGCTGCGGCGGGGGCAACTCGGGTTTCTCAAACAGGGCGCAGCCCCTCGGAGAAAAAGTTCCCGCAGCGGCCGCGGGCGGCGGGCACATACTCACTTTCTCCACTCGTCGGCCAAAGCGAGAGCGCGGCGGAGAGAAACAGGAGCCCCCACAGCGAGGTCGGGGGCCCTCCTCCGGAGCCAGACTTCATTCCTTTTGAGACGAAATTCCTCTTTCTCAAAAAAAAAAGAAAGAAAGAAAGAAAAGGAAAAGGAAAAAAACAAAAAGTCTCCAACTCGGTCTCCGCTCCCCCTCCAAAACACAAGGGCGAAGGAAAGAAACAATACTCCGCAGGCGGCGCCAGCCCGGCCCGGCGGGCAGCGCGGACGGGGCGGCCCCTCAGCGCCGGCAGCCACGGCCCAGCTCTCGGCGGAGTCGGGCACCCGAAGCGCGCCGGGGAGGGCTGTCGGCGTCGTCGGCCTCCATCTTCAAACCCGGAGAGGCAGCAGAGGGGGGAACTGCAGAGGAGAGGGGCAAAGCCCAGATCCGTCTCGGCGAGGACGCGCCACGCCGGCCCCCCGCCGCAGGGGAGGCTGCCGGACGCCGCGCCTCCGCGGCGGGCGAGCGCGACGCAGTTCGCGAGACCGCCCCGAAGTCCGGGGCGCGGGCGAGGCTGGCGAGGGGCAGAAACGAGGAGTAGAAATGAATGAGCGGCTCCCCTCTTCCTCCTCCTCCTCCTCCCGCGGCTCCGCTCGCCGCCGCCTCCTCCCTCAGCGCCGCCGCCGCCGCCGCCGCGAGCTCCTTCCCAAATCCAGGACACACACAAAGCGGCGGGCCGGCCGCGCCGTGCTCAGCGCTCCCGCCGCCGCCGCCCCGCGCCGGCCCCCGCCCGCCGCCGCCGGCTCCGTGCGCGGGGGCTCCGGCGCGCTGAAGGTCAAAGCCGCGCCGCGCGGCGCCGTGCAGCTCCCCTCGAGCGGGAGGGGCGTGGAGGGCGCGGGGAGGGTGGGGGTCCGGAGAGCGGGGCCGAGGGTCCGCGAGCGCGGGCGTGGGCGCGCCGGGGACAGGCTCGCTGGCGGCGTCCCTCCCGCTCGCTCGCCTCTCTCGAGTTCGCCTGGTGCGCTCGCTCCTCCTTAGGTTTGTTTTTTTTTTTTTTCCTCTCCCTTTTTTTTCTTTCCGCTCAGCGGAGTTAATGCTGGTAAACAAGAGCCTCAGCCTCGCCGCGCCACTGCCACACACTGGGGGCTCGCGCGCTCGCGCTCCCGGGGCCGCGCGCACGTGCCCGCGCGCACACCCGAGCGGCCGCCGCCGCAGCCCAGGCGCGCCGAGGGCCGGGCCCAGGCGGGCGCACGCCAAGAGCCGGAGCCCGGGATCTCAGGGACGTGCGGAGCGGAGCCCGGGCGTGGGGCGCGAGGCCGCGAGGCACCGCCCCCGCCCCGCCCGCGCCGGCGCTCGCGCGCACACCCCCCGACCCGACCGGCGCGCGCCCCCACCCACACTGCGCTGCCGCCCCGCACGCGCCCTCCCCTCCCGTAGGACTCCAAAAACAATGCCCCGGGCTCCGGGCCGGCCGGGCGACGGCGAGGCCGGGAGGGGCGGAGGGGCGGGGAGCGCGGGCCCGCAGAGCTTCACTGAAAACAACAACCGTGCGCCCGGGAAGCGCGGTTCCCCGGTTCTTGAAAAGCTTCATTGTTTCTTGCAGCTGTTGCAAAATAAATAAATAAGTGCGTGCATGCGGCATTTTTTCGCAGCCTGTTGGAAAGCCCGAACGTGGCAGGCGGGCGCACCTGGGAGAAAGCGGACCCCCAGCTACTACGCCGGGCACTCTTCAGGCGAGGCAGGGCGCCCGCCGCGTCGCCAGCGGGGTGCTCCGAGTCCCCGGGACTCCGGAGGACCCGATGGGGCTTCGGGGCGCCAGGGAGACAGCCCGCCGCGGGGCCCGAGCCCCGGAAGGGGGGCCCAGACGGGCGGCCCCGTGCGCGCAGGGCGCGTCCCCACGGCGGCCGCCAGAGGGCGCGGCGGGGGCTGGGGCGCGCCGGCCCGCCCGCTGTCGCCTCCCTCCCTCCGGGGAGGAAATGTGGGGGCCCCGTGCTGGGGGCTGACGGCGCTGGGTCGCGCCGGCCGGGCCTTCCCGACCCGCCGGCCCGCCCCGCGCACTCCCCGCCCCCTGCGCGGCTCCGAGCTCCACCACCACGTGGGCGGCTGCGGGGAGCAGGCGCGGCGCGTTCGCGGTGCGGGGCCAGAAGCTGGGGGGCGTGTCCGAGGGCCCCCAAAGAAAAAGGGGGGCCGGGATCCCGACTGGGACGCATCTTCTGGCTCCGGTCCCAGCCTAGAAACATGTCACATACACCCGGGATCAGCGGCCACTGCGGAAACCCACCCGCACCTGTCTCGGGTACCCCGGGCACGTCCCTCTCTTCGTTTGATACGTAAGTGACTAGCAACCAGTACCAGTCCGAAGTCTCCTCGGTAGTTTTCTGGAATGTGCCGGAGGAGATATTTCCCCAAGGCGAGACTTCCCGAGGACTGCCATCTATTGAACAAATGCTGCGGAGGCCAGGTCCTCTCAAAAGGGGAAACAGCCTGGCGATGGCTTGAAAGAGGAGTTGTAAATACGTGGACTTTGAAAAACAGGGATGGGACCACGTGTCACCCTCAATGTGGTCGAATTTCGTGACTCGGGGTAATTGATGGCAATAATAAATAAGAAGGCTAATAAGAGTCGTGGGTGTTTAGAATAAGAATTTGTCTCAAACGATCAGGTTGTCTAGTAGAGGGAACCTGTTCAATAGGAAAGGGTTTTCTTTAAATTATTATTACGTTTGAATTGCAGAAGATTCCTGCTTTGCATTATGCATCTTTTCGAAAACGATTTAAGAGTTAAAAAAAAAAAAACATGAAAAGCTATCACAAAGGAAACTTAACCCCCTTTCTGTATTTGTTTTCTAGGTCAGTTTTCCCCTTGGAAATGTTTAGCTCAATTCAGTAAGCCAGTTGTATAGAAAGAAAATAAACTTTTTTTTTGTAATTTAAGATCTATGGAGTTATTTTTACTGAAACAGTCTAATTTTTAAATTAAAATGTTCCAGCTTTGGACGTTCTTGGACACTAACAAAAAATAAACACATTAGAATTTTAAATTTAGCATGCATCTTTTTTAAAGTAGGGATCACATATGATAATTAAAATTCAGTCTACCGATTTTTAAATAATTTTGTAGAATTCCCTGCACGAGGTTGGTCTTGTCTTACAGATCCACCTGGTGTTTCAAGCAAAATAATTGAATTGTCAAGGAATATTAATATTATATTTTTTTTATATTTGGTGTTCCAAATTTTTAAATTCATACTTGTAAGATGAAAGTTTAGTTTTAGTTTTTAGAAAGCTAGTTCAGCCTAAAATCTTTTTACAGAATGTTTGTAGTATTAGTAATAAAAATTCTTCATTTATCTCAGGGAACATAAGGGAGTATATAGAATTTTTTTAAAGTACATTAAATCATTTGTAGGGGTTGTGGAGGTTTAGGTACTTTATGAAATTTTTACATGTGTTTTCTTAAAATAGTAAGAATAAGTTAAATAATTTCAGTGAAGTTAAGTACTTATTATATAGTTTGAAAAAGAAAACAAAATTTAGGTTGCCTTTAATCCCAATGTGCTCACATTGAAAAAGGTGCTTGCTTGCTATTTTTTTTTTTATGACATTCTGCCTTCCCAATCAAACATTTTTTAAGTCTTGGAGATAAACCCCTATAGACAAACATTAATTGGACTCTTTGCTTTGCAGCCTTACTGGCAAAGTATTAGACCATTTTCCCTAAGTGATTATAAATTCTCCCTTTGGAGCAGAAACTGCCTGCTTATTTTCACTTTTTAAAAAAGATTTTCTTGATAGACATTTTGGCTCAAATTATTCTTCTGACTCCTCCCTCAAATGTGTAATATTTATCAAGTGAAAAGATGAAAAATGATACAAGTAACAATCAACAAGTATTACAAGAAATACGATATGTTTTGATATATTCCCAGGAAGGAATGTTATTCAGTGGGGAAAATGAATGAACTACAACCACACACACATGGGTTTATCTTCGAAACACAATGTTGAGTAGAAATACACAAGTCCCAGAATACTACACACAGAATCGCACCATTTTAATAAATCTCTTCAAGGCAAAGAAAGCTTTAAAAATACAGCACATTCTTAGAGCAAAGAAATAAAATATATGATAAAATATTTTTGGTTTGCATGGTTTCAACAAGAGGGTTGATGAAAGTTGATAATTTCCTTGAAGTAAGCAGGGTGAATCCTGTAGGCGTATGCAGGGTTCCTGGAAATGTGTTTGCTTGTGGATTGGTAGGTTTATAAACTTTCTTTTTATAATTATGCTTCATAACCATCACATCGTTTCACTCGTATTTTTGTGTGTACTGACTACTAAATAAGACAATAAAAATCCAGGAGAGATCCAAGCAAGAAATCATTCAGGGTTTCCAATTGTTATATAAATTACTAAGAAGCTCCAGAAAAGTCACCACAACGAGTTAATCTTATCCTTAATGATACCTCTCAGAAGAATGCAACTTAAGGCAAAAATCATAAAACAAAAGATTCACAGAGTATCACATTTATTAATAAAGCATGCATTGTGTAAATTGGCAGTTTTCTATAAGGTTAAATATATGCTTCACTTACACTCTAACAATTCTACCCTATTCACCCAAAAGAAATAAAAGTATGTTCACAGAAATACCTGTATGGGAATGTTGATAGCTGCCTTATTCATAAATATTAAAAAAGTAGAAACATCTCAAGTATGCATCCGAAGGAGAATGAACACATCATGAATGTGTTCATGTAGTACAATCCTGCCTAGCAGTCAGAAAGAACAAACTACTACTCTGTGTAGAAACGTGGATGAATCTCAAAAGCAAAATGTATACGCCAGACACAAAAATGCAAGCACTGCATTAGACCATTTATATAAAATTCAAGAGGAGGCAAGGCTGATCTACGCAGCAGACATCAGAACCCTGGCTGTCCTTTGCGGATGGGGAGCAAGGGGTTTCAGATGACACAAAGAACTTTCTAGGGTCCTAGAAATGTTGTCCATCTCAATCGGGACGTTAACTAAACTAGTGTATACATTGATCAAAAACATCAAACTGTCCATTTAAGGTAGGTGCACTTCATTGCGGGTAATTATATCTGAATTTAAAATTTCAAGAGTGCATTATGTAATTTAGAAATTTTGCAGCTGTTCTAAAAAAGGTTAACTCAATGCTTCCCATTTCTGCTATTATATGGGTTAGCAGAGATGCTAAACTCCAACCTATAGCTCTCCCTACAGCTAGACTTGCAGAGATGTGCCTGCTAACAGACCCCTGCCGGGGATTTTGGTTGTGGAAGCCACCAGGTCTCATCTCTGGAGTCATCAGTAGCAGGAAGATAAGACTGAGGCTCTGGTTGGTTCTAGTCCCCAGCAGGCATAAGCAAAGAGTTTCTGTCTCTCTGAAACCTGTTCATGCTCAATTTGAGTAGATTTGCTATTTTAATTCTGTACCAGTAGCCAGCTTGCAAAGGCATAAATGCTACGTTCCTTCATCATACTTTGAAAAAATGTGGAAGTTTCAAAGAGACTTTGCACAGATGTGGGCAAGACAGTGTCCTCCCATGGCTTCTTCTAGCGCTGTATTCAGTGAATCATTAATAAAGGAAGTTCCTAGAAAACCCAGCGATGAGCTGGGATTGTCAGACACCCTTGGGTTCTGCATCCACCCCCAGTAGAGAACCAGGCAGCTTCTTTGGTTGAGTTGATGCCCTGAATACAGTCCTCCACAGGCTGGAACGAGCTGTCTCTGACTTGAGCCTGATCCACTTCGGAAGCCTGTGAGGAAACAAGCATACACATAGGTGCACACGAGCGCTGGCCACAAGTGCTGTCTTGGCTTTTGTCACTTGTCATTTGAGTGGTCGGTCTTTGAGATGGGAGTACCGTCTCTACTCCGTGTAATTAACTTTCAAGCCCATCAAAAGTAAGGATCTCTGTCTGTCTGGCAGACAGTACAAAAAAAAATGTTTTTTTTTTGTTGTTGAAGGTATGTGAAAATTTGGGTTAAATCAAAACACCTGTCCCCCTGATTAATGCCACCAGCTGTGAGGTATTTTCTCAGCAGCATGCCAGGCAGAGACAGAACACTCACTCTGCCCTACCCTATCTGATTGTGCAACATGGGGTGACTTCTCACGAGTTGCTGCACCTTTCTGATTCCTTCACTGTGATGTAGTGATACTGGAAGTAGCAAGGTCTGCTGCTCTGAAATGCCATGGTGTCTTTGGTTTTTAATTAACAGTGGTCCATTAGCATGGTTTATCTGCATACTACCTTTGTCTTCTCTGTCAAGTAATCAACCTCAGCCAGTCTCAGGGAATATCCCTTCCGAATTTGCTTTAGTAATACAGACTTTTTCTACATTAGGGTTTCTTAGAGCAGAAACAATTTTTGTTTCTACATTCCCTTATATTTTGTTTCTACATTCTCCTATATATTCATCTAAGGATTTGGCTATCCAAAGACAAGCAGAAACAGCACCAGTGCAGTGGGAGGTGGCTACAGGTAATCTATAAAAGAAATCCCCCACTGATCACTGACTGAGAAAGTTTCTACAGAATGTTCTTTTTGGGACATGCTCCGATGGAGCTCCATTCTGTAAAATATGTTTGTTCATTCCTTTGGTAATGTCTTATAGTACTGTCAATGTATCAGGCACCAACACTGTTGTTGGCCTTGTGACCAGGCTACAGATGAATAGCTGGTTTGAAGTCATGCACCTGTCTCTGCTGCGTGGGTGCTATAAGGAGACCATATCTGCAGAATCAAGTTGTTTCCATTTGGCTTTGGAGAACCATCGACCAACCAGAAAACTGAACACTGACACAGGAAAGGGACTGGTGCCCACCTTTCGTGAGGAGTGATTAAGACCATAGTCATTAAGAGAGAAGTCTGTTAGAATTTTTGCTTTCAGATACTTTAATATTGACCAAGAGACTTGATCCTAGTAATGGACAGAGCTAGACTAATAAGGGAAAAAGGCATATTTCTATTTGTTGAAAGAATTTTTCTTCTTTTCCTATTAAAGCAAATAATTAGCATTAACTTGCAGTCTTTTCCTGGAACACTGCTTTGTGTGGGAGGGAGCCCTTCGTCAGAATGTCCATGCACGAATGAAACTGACTCCTGCTAGAATCCAGTCCACAGAAGCACTGTCTCAGGCTGGAGTGACATTGGCAGTGCCATCCAAGTCTAGGATCGCAGGATACTTGGATTGTAATCCCACGCTTGGAGTACTGTTTTTAATGGACTGCTAAAGGAGTTTGGCATTGCTTCAAAGTAAATAGTGATCACTTCAGAGTTGAAGATGGCTGAGTTCAAAAGGGTATTAAGTGTATCTACATTGTAGAAAGCCTGATGAAGTTGCTCCTAAAGGAGGCTCAAGGCCCAGTTCCTTTAGGCTGAGAAACCAAGTTAGGCGATCAGGGATTGTTTTCCAATTAATCATATTGGAATAGATACTCATAACAGGCAGGGCTCAAGATGAAGGTTAAAATTGTGATGTGCTGGTAAGTTTTGACATAACCTCTGGGAGCGGAAAGCCCTGATTTGTTAAATTTGCCAGTATCACTAGTGTAAAAGTTCCCATGATGGCCATCTTAAGCAAACAATGTAAAGTCACGGGATATGAAGTTCTAAAGACGTGCACATAGTTGGCTCTTCCAAAACTGTGCAATCTTCCTCTAGTGTACCCCTGGGTTAAAATATGCAAGAACCTTGTCTTGTCTTGCAACAAATTAAATATGTATTCAGTAAGAAAAATGTAAGCAACACAGTACAAAAATATCAGTCGCCACAAACCGGCAATTCACAGAAGAAACCAGAACATCCGAATAAGCAAGAAAATATAGTCAAGCAGCCCAGTTGGCAAAGTCAAGAATTGGACAGTACCAACTGTTCACAAGGATGAATAGAGAGAAACAAATTCATGGCTACTGGGAAGATAAATTTGTACATCCACTTTGGAGAGCAATTTGGCAATCTCCACAGGTACCTGCCCAACAACCCAGCAATTCCATTCATTAAAAAGTATATCCTAAGAGCTCTTGACTCATGCACCAGAAGAGAGTGTAAGAATGTTAATTGGAACATTGTTTTCAATGGTTAAAAAACAAGAAACAATAATTGTCTCAGTAGAAGGATGAATAATGGTGCTTTATTTGTACACTCCAATACTACATAGAAGTTAAGATGAATGAACTAGATCTAAATGAATCAACTCAGATTTAACGGCCAATATTGTTTGAAGGAGCAATTTGCAAAGGTTCATTAACCATGTGCTGCCATTTCTGTAACTATTATCCCAAAACAATAGCATATATTCTTAGTAAGTATATACATATGTAGCAAAAGTGTAAAATATGCACTGGTGGGATAAACAGCAACTGCAGACATTACCTCCAGGGATAAAGGGAGAAGAAAGACAGAGTAGTTTCAAATTTATTGGCAGCATTTTATTTCATTAAAAGACAAAAGAGACTGAAGCAAATGGGACAAAATGTTGTTCTCTGTGAACCCAAGCTGGGAAGGATGATTGTGTGTGTGTGTGTGTGTGTGCGTGTGTGTGTGTGTGTGTGTGTGTGTGTGTGTGTGTGTTACAGTATTTTCTGCATTCTTGAACTAGTTTATAAGTTTTTCTTTGTGTTTTCTAAAATAAATGTACTTTATAACAGTTATGGATATATGAATTACTGTAAACAGGACAGAGAGTCTCATATATGCCTACTCAGTTTTCCATAGTATTAACATCCCCCATTGCTCTGGTACATTTTTCACAATTAATGAATCAACATTGCTGCATTTTTATTATTAACTACATCCCTACTTGCTTCAGATTTCCAAGCCTTTTTCCTAATTCTCCTTTTCTACTCTGGGATCCTATCCTAGATCCGCCCATGTTAGGTGTCCCGTCTCCTGTGGGGCTTGGCTGGACTATGACATCGTCTTTTAGTAGCCTGGGTATTGAGGACCTTGACAGTTTTAAGAAGCACAGCAAGTATTTCATAGAATGTCCTTCAACTGGAATTTGTATCTTTTCCCCCTCATCATCAGACTGGAGAAATGTGTTTTGGTGAGGAAGCTCACAGAGGTAAAATGACATGCTTGGCATATCACATCAAGGGTACATACTATCAACGTAATTGTCATTATTGACATAAACATTGGTCGCTTGGCTGAAGAACCACGTGTCACCACAGAGTCACTCTGTTTTCCTTTTTTCTTTGTATACCATACTCCTTGAAAGAAATCCATGACTCTTTAAGGGCAGAAGATCCGTACAAAGTATTTGAATCCTTCTGCACCAGCAGTCTGTCTCTTCTTCCTCCTTGTGTATTTGATCATGTATTTGTACCAACATGTTATACCTCGATCCTATTTCATATGCCATGTTGCTCCATGTGTTTCAATTTTAGCTACTGGAAACTATTTCTGCCTCTTGGGTCCCGTTGTCCTACCTCTGACCTTGTGGGTTTTGTTTGAGTTTCAGCACTTGCACTTTCTAGCACTACATGATGCCCCAGGCCCATCCAGTACATTTTCTCCCCCAATCGTACAAGCAGCTCTGTTAAAAAAAGAAAAGAAAAGAAAAAGAAAACCCTGTTTCCTTCTAAAGGAGATCATCATTAGAACCAAACTCTGATTTCTGGGTGTGCTTGTTGCTACTGGGGTACAGTTGCTTTGAGGACCTCTCATCTGACAAAGAAGGTATTGTACACTAATGTATACTAACTTGTATATTTACACAAATATGAAAATATTTCTATATGCAACCATCTGTGTCTCTGTTAAGCTGAGCCTGAGTTCTTACTGAAGTCTCCAACTCTAATCCGTCAGCACAGAGATCATTCTAGCCTCTTCCACCTTGCTCCCATCTAACAGCTAGAAAGCTCGCTCTCGCCGGCTGCCATCCATTGTTCCATTTACAATTTTTAACGAAAAATACAAGCTGAAGGAAAAATGCTTTAGCTTACAACAGCATTAAACCAAAAATATAGACTGTTTACAGCATAGACATCGAGGACAAAGACCTTTCGTACCTTGATCCCCTCACTCCACAGACCCCCTCCATGGGTCCAGGGGGTGCTCCTCTCTGTGGACCCTTCCAGTGGGCACTCCTGGGAACACAGCAAGAGGTTCTCTCAGAACAGGCCCCTGAACCCTAGATAGGAGGGAGAAAAGCACCAGGACGGAACTGTTGGGACCCTTGAGGAAGGTGAGGCGGTGGTGGTGATTGGTGGAGGTCCGGGTAATCACAGGAGGCAAGATTAGAAGCATTCATTTCTCACAGCAACTCATAACATTTTCTGAGGATGGGCCTCTTTGAGACTTGTATGGGAGCCCAGGAAAATATTCATATAGATCTGGTGGCGTGAAAGCTGGACCATCCCTAAGCCCATCCAAGAAAACTTTCGCTGTATGAATGCCAGTTTAACTTATTCTTTTGTTTGTTTGTTTGTTTGTTTGTTTGTTTGTTTATTCACTGGGACAAAAGAAGTTGTGTGCAAGTCTGCAGGCTACTTTGCTTCAGTCCAGTTGTTTTCAGAGTGGCCAAAGCTCCTGCCTTCCAGGTGGAGGCTCAGGATCAATCACTGGCAACAGCCAGTTTGTTTTCATGGTTACTGTCACTGACAAGTGTCAATGGTTTTAAATTTATAGAAATAATTTACAGAAATTAGGTATTTCTTAAATCTAATTTTTATTTCTAATAAAATCAGTTTAAAGAGACATATAAAGTGGCATTTAGCAGAAACAGATACAGAGAGAAGTGTTGAGTGCATCCTTTGGAGCTGGAATGGCCTGGATTCGAAATGCCTCTGCCAGTTGCCAGCTGGGTGATCCCAAGGGAATGAAACTTCTGCATCTGCAAATGGCAGGGATAAAATTTAGCAATCAGGACAGTGATTCTTCAAGTGGATTCCTAGACAGACCCCATCAGAACTGGCTGAGGTGCTTGTAAAATGGAACTTCCCGAAATGCCAACCGGAATTTTTTTTTAATCAAAGAGAATCCTGGGGAGCAGAATCTAGAAATCTACATTTTAACAAGCGCCCCCAGTGATCCTTACGTCCTGCTCTGGAGAGGATGTGGAGCCTCTGGCCCCAGGGAGCAGAAAGGACATTGCCATTATAGGCTACCAGCGTCTGCATATGGAGAATCCCAAGGACATTCCTCAGGACACCATGCATGGCTGTGCAGGTTGGAGACTGCACAGGTCAGGGGATGGCACTCTGCCATTGTGCGGCACCTGAACGGCAAGGTCATGTGTGCCTGCCTGCCTTCTCAGCAGGTGCTCAGCCATTCTCTGCACTACCCCACTCCAGATTGTTTGTTTTGGTTTTCTTTTTTCTGGTACTGGGGTTAGAACTTGGGGCCACTGAGCTGCATCTCCAACACACTTTTGTTTGTTCCTTCCTTCCTTCCTTTCTTCCTTCTTTCCAAGACAGGATCACCTTATGTTGCTAAATTGCCAGTCTGGGCTCTATGTTGTGATTCTCCTGCCTCAGCCTCCCAAAACATTGGGGTTAGAAGCACCATACCCAGCACACACACCCCTCCTTTTAGTTCAGTTCTTCTAATCCTTTACAATATCTATCTATCCAGTAGTCTTTCAAAGAATGCTTGAACTGATCAAGGTTAGTGAACAAGAGTTCTGTCAGGGATAATGACCAGTAAATTCTTTGTTTTCTTCCATCAACAATTCTTTAGTGGTGCTTCTGGGATTGGGGGGGGGGGGGGGGGGGGACGTAGTGTAGAGCCCCTCCTGGGCTGAAAGCAGACTTGAAAGAAGGTAAGAAGGTGAAGATATGACCAGTTCCCCCACCTCAGCTTCCTTTACTTCAAATTGTACAGATTGGATTTGGGTCAACAGTTCTTTTGGAATGAAGGGCTCTACTACAGGTGATGCTAACTTAACAATAGGTAGGTACATTGATGATTTTTCTACTTTAGGGTGGTGTGAAAGCTATACACACTCAGTAGAAACTGCACTTTGAAACTGGGTCTTTTCCCATGCTGATTCTGGGCAGCAACAACTCTCTGGAGCACACAGTCCCCCACACAGTCATGAGAACACTCAACTGGAGTGTGCTGTGTTGCTAAGCTGGGATGCCTGGTAAGGAGAGTGTGTTCAATGGACTTTCGGCTTCTGATGTTTATGATGAGTTTATTTGAAGCAATAATTGAGAAACATATGAATTCTTTTGAGACAGCTCTGTAGTTCAGGCTGACCCTGAACTACCTATGTAGCCTAAGCTGTTCTCACATTTGCAGCAATCTCCTGCCTCAGCCTCCCAAGTACTAAGATTACAGGTGCATGCCACCATGCCTAGCATATGTGGTGCTGGGGACACGAACCCTGTGCCTTGTGCTTGCTAGGAAAGTGCTTTAATTGCTGTGCTATTCCTCCAGCACACATCTGAGATTTTTGAAAACTTTGAAAATTGCTGCCTGTTACAAGAATCTCCAGAGGGAACCAAGTGATGACCGAGTGAAAGCAGGCAGGGAGGAGGTAGGGATTCCAGGGTTGGGGAGGCTGAATATTAACTTGTCCTGCCGCATCACGGCTGGGGTCTTTAGGGCTTCTCGAATGAGAGCAACCAAGGTCTTCATTTTATCACTAAAACTACTGGTTGGTTCTAAAATCCTACCAGAAAGGAATTTTTTCTTTCTTTTCTCTCTCTCTCTCTCTCTCTTTCTTTTGTTCTTGCTTTGTTTGTGGTACAGGGGATTTCAGGCAGGGCCTTTGCACAGAACTGTATCTCCACCCTTTTTTGTTTTATTTTTATATTTTGAGACTGGGTCTTGCTAAGTCTCAAATTGTATAGGCTGGATTCAAACTTAAAATCCTCCTGTCTCAGCCTCCCAGAGTGCTGGGATTACAAGTGTGGTTTCCATACCCAGGTTCTAGTGCTTGTTCTCTGTGTAATCTGCACAAGCTGCACTCCCTCACCCAGGGGGAAACTGATCAAGTCCATAAATAAGACAACGTAGCTCTGTGGCCAGAGTGCCATGACAGAAGCCTCCTGACCTCAGGAGGAGGGCATAGGGCATAGATCAGAATTCCTGAAGAAATGCTGAAGACCATACATAATTGAGATAAAGACACTAAAGTCATCCCAAAAGGACCAAGGGAGAAGGGCAGGTGGACTCCTTTGCCATGAGGACACCAACTTACGGAACAAGCGTGAGGTAAGTAAAGGAGTCTGGATGTTTCCCATAGAGACTAGCGCCTTGGCTGGAGGAATTGCACAGTGGTTAGAGCATTTGTCTTGCGAGAGCAAGGCCCTGAGTTTGATTCCCCAGCACCAGGTGATCCCAGCACTTGGGAGGCTGAGGCACACAGATTGTCCTGAGTCTGAGGTGAGACACTATCTCAAAGAAAAAAAAGAGCCTCCCCCAAGTTGGAGCTTAAAGGAAGATAGAAATATTTTCTTAACTCACAACTTTTGATAATTCTCACAGAGGCACTAAGTTTCCATTATATATTTCCTTGTGGTTCACCACTAGGATAGTGGGGGGGGGGGGGGGGGGGGGACATGATGGGTGATTTTCTAGAAGCAAGTTACATCGTTCTTGATTGCTCTTTATAGTTACTGCTAAAAGGCAGCTAGAACAGAAATCACGGCAGCCTCAGGAGTCAAAATGATTTTGTCTTCGTGGGTTGGAAGGAGAAGTAACTGCAGCAACGAAAATTTAGGAACTGGTACCCCTGTGAGGACACATAAGCAAGTCACGAATGCCAGGAAAAGTCTGTTTCCTTGCCTGGAAAAGTGACTAATGTTGCACTAATTCTTAGGGGGATGCTTTTTTTTTTTTTTTTTCATCTGGTGAGGATTAAACGAATCAGCGTTGGTTGCGCTGAGCACTGCACTATCCTTACACTCGAGATTCATCTTACTCCTGTGTCACGGGAGGAAGCTCTCCATCACAGTGATCTGCTGCGTGAACAACCGGTTCGATTGGTGCTAAGTGAGTGACACATTGGACCACCATAAAATCCATCCAACAAGAGACCGTATACTGTGTATACCAACGCTCCTGGACTGACAGTAGGGTTTTGCCTGGATTAAATCCATCCTAGGTTGAAAATAATTGCTAGCGCATGGGGCACTGAGTACGCTTAGCTTGTCAGGCACTGTGGCCTCGCAGCATGGCGCACTGTAGCGTGTTGGTTGTTTCTCCCCAGCTCTTGGAGCCGGCCTGGGCATCGTGCGAGAGGACCATACCACATGTTACTAGTCTGGGAGGAGGATAAGATGCAAAATGAGAACTATGCATATACCTTTTTTCACTATGTATATATAAATATATATATATAATACTTTTGCACCATTTTAAATATGAAAAACTCTAAGTTGAACCAGCATTATGTTGGGAGTCATCTGTGCTTAACAGATTATTTTTCCATTTGTCTGTTTACCAGGGATCAGCTGCCTTAGAGCTGAACGTGGCTTCTTAGTTCTCCACGGGCCACAGCTGCAGGGGGGCTCATTCATTTTCCTCTTTACTGGTCTGTAGCAGGGCTTCCTTTTATTTTTTTTCTCTAAGTCATTTTTAAAATTCTCCTACTTTGTTCTCTTAACACTTCAGCTTCTTTTGAAATTACCATTAAGGTAGGCAAATAGTTTCTCAATTTTGTCTGTATTTCCAACATTGGATTATAGATATATAAAAGATAGACAACATAGGGTTATTGTAGTGGTTGGGATCATATCCATGGAAAAATTTGGTTCTGTTTATAAACACAATTTTTCAAACAAATTCTAGGGTTCAGGAATCCTTAAGGCCATCTGTGGACCTTCATTGAACACCAAGTTACTACTTGAGTTTTATAAGAAACCTGTGAGTACAAGGAGGCATTTGTAATGCAGAATCTTTTAAACTGATGGTAGCTTTCATAGGTTTCAAGATTACAAAAAACAATTCTTGTTGGAATAAAATTTGCAAAAAAATAGGAAACTTACATTATTGATGGATAAGGCATACTAGTAACTAGTACAAGGCAGATAACTTCCTGTATAAACAGGTGCTCGCCCAGGAAGGGGAACAGCGTTGCACCTCAGGGCCATCTATCTTTCCTTAACCAGTGGTCATTATTGTTACACTCCTTTCTTTACAGATGGAGAAAGTGAAGTGTGAGAAGTCAAGAGAGGTTCTCAAGGTCATGCAGCTTGTCATGACCACAGTCATAAAATATCCAACATAAACACAGTACTAGTCATTTATGAAAGTACTCATTACCAATGAATTCATTAAGCAAAGTCAGCTCAAATACTATCTTATTTAAGTAATATTTAAAGTCAGAAAATTTAGGGTTGTCTGGAGTCATTTGTCAAGTCATCCTTAGGTTCCTTTGTCTTATTTTCTTGGGTTTTCCCTTCACAAAAACTTAAAAGTGAACTTTGTATATTTACATGTCATACTCAAAGAGAAAACTCCCTCTGGAACAGTTTTTCACCCCTTTACTGCACAAATCTCTGCAACTTTCAACAAGCACCGCGGAATCTCCTGAGGTAGGATCAGTTTTTTCATCTCCCTGTCCTCACACCCCCCTTTATCATGGCCACTTGTTAGCAATGCCATGTAAGCAGAGTTTGTGTCACTTCCGTCATTGGTGCTGCTTAGGAGTGTGTAGGTACATGGCTGTACAAATTAGGCATTCAATAGTTGTCTGAGGAACTGCATTAAAAGCCTATTTTGTTGGTGTTATTCTTTTGTCTGGTGTGCTAAGGGTTCAACCCAGGGCTTCCGTCTACCCCTGAGCTACAGCCCTAGTCCTTAACTGGGAAAATTTTTAACAGAAAATGAAGGAGAAAAGTATTGAAGAGAGATGTGTGACCCATGAATGAGATTTAGTAAATGATAGCCTTTTCTCATTTTTACTTTAGATCTTGTTTTTTTAAAAGAAACAAAATGTACAGACACAAGGGAAGTTCCTTTCCCTGGTTTCAGGTTCCTTCTGCCTACTGAGAAAATTATCATTAGTATTTTGGTAGGTATCTTTCTGATTTGTACTTTTATGTTTGCCTGAATATAACTATATCTTGCTTTACATGACTTTTAAAAACATGTATTTTGTACCTTGGTTTTTAAAAGTCTGATCATGTGTTTTCAAGATCTATTAGGAGTGATTTACATAAAGGTAGTTTATTTGACTTACTTATTACTTGGTAACATGCCACATTGTGCCTACTCCTTCCCCGCAAGTGCTTTTGCCTCCCCCTACCACCCTCTGCACCAGAACAGCCCTTGTGACAAAGCACATCCTTATTACAACTCAGATTAATTTTGTACATATTGCCTAGTACACAACTGGTAAACAGGGGAAGCATGTTAGGACACGGACACTGTGTTGGCGCATACACAATTTTCCCCAACAGGTTACTGTTTTAAAGAGATTATAAGAGAAAACCTTAACAACAAGACCTGGAACTGACAGTATATAGGAATGCCTTCCTTCAGAGAAAATAATAACAGGTTCAGCAGCTTTGAGAACTACTGAAATTTTAACCATGAAATTATTTGGTGGTGTTACAAGTGCACATGAGCAAAATTAGAAAGCTGAAAGCATTTTTTTCTATAGTAAAAGTATCATTGAAAAGGCTATCCTGAGCCATATTTCGAATTTTGATGAAAATTAAAATTGTTGGAGGTAACAGCTCATGCACACCTACCTGTGTAGGAAGGAAGGAGCCTTAAGTTTCAAGCTACAAAGGACAGTTCTCTGGGAAACCAGGGACCAATGCCAGCAGGGCATGAATTGTTTTGTAGGGATCTTAAAAATATTTTTCAATATGTTCCAGTTTTAAAGCAACTAAAAGAGAAAATCTTTTTTTTTTGTCTCCCTTACAAAATTTTACCCACCATTTTTATTAATATACACGCATACGCGATACGTAATGTTTACAATGAACCTGAGCATTTTGTGCACATAAAGATCACATCAACATTATGATACCTCCGTACTTTTGGCTGTCCCACACCTCCTCATCCCCCCTGTAACCCACCATCACACTCACTTGGTTCTACAGAATGAAATAAGACTTGTTTTGTTAGGGTTTTAAAAACATTTTTGTTTTAGCTGGTGCTTTGATGGCCAAGTTACAGGCTTTGATTGCCGCGCCCCAACTGTATTTTCCTTAGGCATCTTGCTAATTTTAGTGCAAAATGTTGGCCTTGGTTTTTTTTTTTAAGCACACGAGTGGAGTTTCTCCAGGGTGTGTGCTAAGCCCTGGAACTGCTGGGTCACTGGGGTGCACAGTTCCAATGACTCCTCACAGCGGGTTTCCCCAGTTTACAGTCTCACCAGGAGCCGTGAGTCCTGATTTCCTTGCTTCTCGCGAGTGCCTGATGTCCTTGGTTGGACCTTTCTATCTTCGCTGATACCACGGGTATAAAATGCCTTATCGTGGTTGTCTCGATTTGTATCTCTCCAATCACTATGAAGCTGGGCATGTCTTTATAAGCTGATTGGCCATTTCAGTTTTCCGTTTGGCTCTTAGCTGTTAAACTTTTCATCAATTTCTCTGCTGAATTGTCTTTTACTTTTTGATAGAGATCTTTAATAAATTCTTTGTTTATTAAATTTTTACTTTTATATTCCTTCCTAAAATCTCCACTCCTCACATGTAAGTTCATTCAGGGGCTAGAGGAATGGCTCAGTTCGGTTCCCAGAACCACATAAACCAGGTGTGGTGGCACATGCCTGGTAATCCCAGCACTAGGAGGATTACCTTGAGTCCAAGGCCAGCCTGGGATCCATGATGAGTTTAGGACCAGTGTGGGCCTCACAGAATGAGGCCCTATCTCAAAAAAAAAAAAAAGTACACAAGTTGCCTTTTTTACCCTAGAAAATATCCTAGGCACCTGTGGTTATAGACTGGTCAATAAGTAGTACAACTAGGGACTTCTGACACACAGATGTTTATAACGATTTTCCCTGCTAACACTGTACCCTTTCCCTTACCTTGGAACCTTCTTGGTAGACACAAAATTTTTCAAAGCAGTCCAAAGGGTTGTTCCTTTATCCTGACAACTGCTGGCAAGATTTATATTTCTTGCCAGATAAATAAGAATAGTTTTGTGGAAAAAATTCAAGAAGGTTAGATGTTGTATTTAAATTGGATCTTATGTAGATGCCTCAAGCCCGAGAGAAAACAATATACTTTATTAAATTCCATTATCCTCATTTTTAAAATATTCAAATTGTAAGCAATCAACCATGATTTTCTCATAAGTTACCCAAGAAAATCATTTTTACTAACCGGCATTGAATTTCAAACTACATTTCCAAAGTGATATTCTGACTTAAGAAGAAAAAAAAGGCAAAAAAACAAAAAAAAATTCTAAATGAAATAGTTGAAGTTTGCCCAGAATAGAAAATTTTAGCGTGTGAAAATGTGAAGAAGAAAAAAACGAAATGTTGGCAAAAGATTGCAATAAAGTAAATGACGTGGTTTTCTCAGGGGTGATTTTGCAACTTGAAGCATTCCAAAGAGTTTCTGATCACAAAGTTTTAATTTTATCCCTGAAATTCTTGGCATACATAAAGCTCTTATGGATATTTGGATAAATTAAATGTATATTGACACTTTTCTAAAAGTTGGACAAGGTTTCTAGCTGGTGTAGGCATGTGTAAAATGGAATATTTTGAGATATTCCATTCTACAACCAATAGTGACATCAAGTTGCTGCTTTATATACTACATTCTTGAAAGTTGAATCACATTGAAATTTAAAATATACCATTTTTTAAAAATTGAAAAGCAGCACTTTCCTCAAAAAAGTTAATTGTAGACCCAGCAACTCTATTTCTAGGTATATACTCCAAAAAATTAAAAACAGAGGCTCAAACTGATTCTTTATCAATGTTTTTTTTCTGTATAATTCACAAGAGCTGGAAGGTGTAAACCATTCAAGTGTTTGTCAACAAGTAGGCAGATAAAATATGGTATATTTATAAAATGGAACATCATCCACAATAAAAACAAAATGGATTTTATATGTGCTATAAGTGAACCTCGAGGATATACGTTAGTCACAAATAGGTACGGACTGTATGATTCCACTTATATGTATCATCTAGACTGGAATAAGCAAATTCATAGAAAGAGAAGGTAGGCAAAAGGTTATGCATCGTGGGGGAGGAGAGGAATTGTGACTTATTGTTTAATGGGCACAGAATTTCTATCTCAGGAAGGCAAAAGTTTGGAGATAGTAGTGACTGCAATTAATGCCACTGAATTGTGAACCTACAATTGGTTACAATGGCAAACTTTGTTAAGCATGTGTTACTGTGATACAACCTAAGATGTTTTCTTTAAGTGCATCCCTAAAGGACAAATAGAAAGAGAGAGAGAGAGGAAAGGGGACTTGGAAAATCTTATAAAGTAAAAGAAAATTAAAACCACCTGTTATTTTAACATGTCAAGATAATGCAGATTAATGTGGTGTGAGCTTTCCTTTTTCTGGTCACATGTATGTACGTACAACACATCTAAACACGGGATTCTACAGTACAATAGCTTGCTTTTCTCCCTGTACGTATAAATATGAGTGAAACCTAATCCTAATTCATCTTACATTTCTCTCCTCTCTCTCTCTCTCTCTCTCTTTCTCTCTCTCTGTATACATATATAGTTCACAATATTTTCTTTAATAATTTTTGTGAATATCTTTGTGCTTATTTGTTGTGAGGATTTGATCATTTCCTTAGAGGGAATTTCTCAAAGGAAAGTCGCCAGGTCCCGAGAATTTGGATTTCGCAAATCTCTTAATTTGTAGATACTATTAATTTGCCCTGCTGGAAGTTTTACAATTGACATTTTCAGCAGCCATGTTTGAGATTTCACTTTATGCTCACCAATGTCATGCAAAGCATCTTGTGTTTTTTATAAATCTCTCTTTTCAAAATTGGTAAGAAATTCCATGGAAATGTGATAACATTGGTTTAATGATACTGCTCTAGAAAAGGGAGGAAGATAGCTTTATAAATTAAATAGAGATAGAAAAAAATCAATAGCCATTTGTCACATTCGAATTGTGAGCCATTCTTTGGGGCTGTCATCTGGGTACAGATACTTTCTGGTTCTCCTTGCCCAGGGAGTTTTGCTTGGCGCTCCTCATCTGCCCAAGGCCCGTCCTGCCCCAGTGAGAAGCACGGTAGCGGTAGCGCCGTTCAGTCTCTTGGTTGGTGCATCTGCTACTGCTTTGCCGTGAAATACTTTTCCTCACCTACATCCTTGAGTACAGACCCATTGAACCCTCATGATCCCTTTGCGAGGAACCTCCGTGGACTTGACGTGGAACAGTCGGCACCATGCAGAACCCGCGAAATCCTAGCTGGAAATTCAACCCACAAAAGGGAAGAAGCAGTGAGCTCCTCATCAAGGGGACTTTAAGAGGAGCCTGGGGATCGCCAAGGGCACAGAGCGCCCTCTGAATGGGGTCAAGAGATGTGATTGCTGCGATCTGCGAAGGAAGCAAACTGGGAACGAATGGGGTGGGAGAGCAGGCGGGCTGTAGGCCAGATGGGCCTTCTGTGTCTTGTCTGGGTTGGCAGCCGGCATGGAGCAGGAGAGGCAGGGACAGGTAGGAAGATGACTTGGTCTGCCGAGGGCTCAGTTCTTGAATAGTGTTCGGATTTTAAAATTAAGAAATATTGTCCTCAGGTCTTATAAAATATAAAAATTGGCTGTGTCACACCTTAAAATTTACAAGTTTTCCAAGGTTTTTGTGTGTTGTCATTTTCAGGTTTAACTTGTTTTTTCTTTCAGTACAAAGGAATGAATGCAAGGCCTTTACACTGAATTATATTTGTAGCCCTATTTAATTTTTATTTCATGTTATTTTATTTTAGACAGGGTATCTGCCCTGTCACTACGTTGCCCGGGCTGGTCTCAAACTTGAGATTCTCTGGTATCCTACAGTGCTGGGATTACAAGTGTGTGCCACCATGCCTGCTGATTTGTAGTTCAGTTTAAAAAATTTTTTTTTCTTTTTGAGAGGCATACTGGCACACGCCTGTAATCCTAACACCAGGAAGCTGAGGCAGGAGGGTTGGGAGTTTGGGCTAGCCTGGCCCATGTAGTGACATAGTGAGACTGTCTCGAAAAATAAAATAATAAAATAATAAAATTTAAAAGTATATATATTTAAAGACAAAAATAAAAAAGGGCAAGATGTAGCTCAGCATTCTTTGAGCTCAACACCCAGTACCACAAAAACAGAAAAGAAAGAAAAAAAATTTGACTCTCAGAACCCCTGTATAAAATCGGTGGTGTAGGTACTGTTAATGGCTATGCATGACAGAGTTGAGGCAGCCAAGAGTTGGGAAAGCTGAACCAAGCAAGAACTCATAACGAACACTTGCATTCCAACATCCTCTGTGAGAGCCCAAACAGCTCTTCAGAAAAGGATTCACTTTGTCTGACATGAAAATATCACTAAGCTGAAAGTTTAGAAAGAGATAACTAAGCCAGGAGTGGTGGCACACACCTGTAATCCCAGCACTGTGGAGGCTGAGGCAGGAGGATTGCTGTGAGTTTGAGACCACGCTGGGCTACATAGTGAGTTCAGGGCCAGCCTGGACTACAGAACAAAATCCTTGTCTCAAAAAACATATACATATATATATATATGTGTGTGTGTGTGTGTGTGTGTGTGTATACACATAATGTATATATATATATATATATATATAGTCTATATGTAGAAATATCTAACCGTGAAAGGGTTTCTATCTCAATAATTCCTCTGAAAGAATAAAAGGACTTTGTGAAAGTAAGGCACTGAAATGCAGAGATGCCATGGGCTGATGTCCTAGGCATTCTAAGTTTGAAAAGTGGGAAGGACATCCTAATAAATGGCTTGGGGGCCATTTTAATGGGAAATGGTTTAGGAGAAATTTTCTTAAAAAGCTCGTATGCTTTGTTTATTTTTAAACTGCTGTCTAGCCTATTACTCTAATTCATTACATTCTTTTCACCAACCACGGTTTACACAGGAACTGCGCTGGGTCAGGCGGTGTCATCTAGAGATGAAACTCATGTGGTCATTGTCCTCAAAAACTGCCTTGGCTGAGCAAGCAAGGATCTACAAACCCTGTTCTGCCCCATGTATAAAGAAAGAGAGGGGAGGAATGGCGCTTGATGAAAAATTTGTTTTACTTTTAAATGAAACATCCCATAAAGTTATTTACTTAATATCATAATCAATTGAGCCAGAAGCTAGAGTGGTACATTACAAGCACCAGTAAGTAAAGAGATTTGACTTCACGTTACTTAAATAACCCACAATTCTTCTACTTTTTTTTCTGCAAGAAAAACAATCCCCAAGAAATGAATGAAAGAAGTGTCAAAGATGCCAGATCTGAAATAATTTTCTGGAACTTTCTCTCTTCCTGTATACCCCAAACAGGGTAAATGTCCTTCTGATTCCAGGGGATGGTTTTGTTATAGTGTGATTTGAAAAATGCATACCACCAAGAGTGGGATTCTTACACTAGCTGAAGTTTAAAGGTGCATATTCTATTTTAATGTGTTAATGCATTTTATACTATCTCTGTGTAAGTTTTACATATTTTCCAAAAGAGTAGCAGCTAAACATTTTTTAGCAGAATAATTCTTTATTTAAAAATATCCTCCTTGATTAGATAGAGTATCCACACTGCTCTGGACTAAGCACTGTAGTAGGTGATTTTAGCATTTACAATTTTACTTTCCTAAACAATTAAATTTTCAGTGTTTAAAATTTTCAATAATGCCATTATAAGAATCACTGTATATAATTTTTAAAATTAACTTCATTAGAATAAGTTTTGAAAAACAGTTTTTCAGGGTAGAACTATTTTTTTGGGGGGGTTGATATATATATAGTTAATTTTCTTTTAGAAGAAATGAACCAATTTTTATTGCCTTTAACAAAGCAGGAAACTAGCTTCCCTCAAGCTTAGGTAGCAAAGAATTTTGTCATTTCTTATTTTAATGTAATTTAATAGATCTGAAATGATAACACCTTTATTCCATTTGAATTTTTTAAATTTTAGAAAAGGTGGCTAGCTCATCACATGTTGACTTTCTAACTTGTGTTTGCCTTTGAGCACTGTTTTTTTTTAATTTGGTTCTGTTCTAATAAATGTATATACATTTGCAATCTTAGATAATAAATATTTGTCTAGCATTTACCGCAAATATTTTTCATTCTCTCATGTGCTTTTTTAAAAATCGAATTAATTAATCCATTGCTTCTGTTGCTTGAATAATCAGAATCAATTTGATAAACACTTTATTCTCTTAATTTTCCTATTATTAGTTTGCCATTGAATCCATCCATCGCTTATCACAATAATGAGTTTGAGGTCTAAGCGTACCTCATTTTTATTTAACTCTTACTTTTAAGCAACGTTAGAGTATTTGCTACTACTTTTCTGGTTGCTTTGTTAGTATTTACAATGTACCATGTTTGTAGAATGGTCTACTTCTGTGTTACCTATTGTTTATGCTTGTTTCTGTATTTATGGCAAAACCACCATAGTTTTCATCTTCTTATTTCTTTTATTCTGCATTTTCTAAAAATTTTAAGTGAGTGAATTTTCATTTATTTTGGTATTTCATAATGAGAAAAAAATCTTTTAAATCATATTTGCCATTCATTTAACTTATTCTTAAAATGTAACTTTAAAAGAATTTTTAAAGTAAATTTTGTAAGTATTTTTATATATTTGATTGAAAGTAAATCAGGTCTAAAAATTGACTTGTGCAAAAATGTATTCTCTTTTTATATTCAATCATCTAATGTAACAGTTGTTGATCTTCCTTTGCATTTTGTTTTAAAGTTTAGCATTTTCTAGTTTAATTTGCATTTTTTGAGTCAGAAATATTTTTGTAATATATGTTTCTTGTCAGTACTATGAATGCAGTTGAATGAGACCAATTACAAGTTACATTCTGGTTTTCACTAGAAATGCTTTAGAGTATTATGGATTTTGCTTTTTTTGGGGAGGTGGGCATTTATCTGGAATTTTTTATTTCTAATACTTTTAGGTGAACTTTTCAGGTGCTTCAAATACAATTTAAATTAATAGTTCTAGTTCATACTTTTAAATATTAGTTTTTAGGGCATTTGCAGAACATTGTTAGGGTGACAAGAATCTCCAAAGATGTGCTAAGCAATTTTAACCGAATCTTTTTTTCCTTTTTTTGCTTACTTTAATGAATGCTTCTAATTTTTCTCTATCATATATTGGTAGATTTTATCAGGATAAAGTAGTATTTCTTATTTTAATTTGCACATTCTTATTAAGCAGGAAAGACCAATGAATTTTATTAAGTATTTTAGTCTTCTGTTTAAAGACCATATACATTTTATATCTGAATTTGTTTAAGTCATGTACTTTATTGATAACTGTGTTTTTATTAAACTGGAGTATATTACAGTGATAAACCCTACCTGTTTCTGGTAGCCTAATCTTTAAAAATAGTTATATGCATTTATAGGTATTTTAATACTTTTGAAATTTTGCCTAGAGAGATTTCCTTTTACAGTTTTATCAGCTTTCAGAATAGCGTAATTTTTGCCTGCTAGAATAAATATTTAACTTCAGCAACTTTCTTGAGTTGTAATTAGTTTTTATTCAAAAATTTGAGGAAGTTTCCACTGAACTCGTTGTGATAAGGAAAGCAGCTTATTGGCTAAGCTGGGCAATTTACTTCTTAGCTACTGGCCTATTCCTAGGCTTGGTCACTTATTATATCACCTAACATACTGTAATTTTCAAAAGTTATTCATCTTCCATAAATATCCAAGGGCATCATCATTGTAAATGGGCAGCATAATCCCTAATGATTTTTATTCTCTTTTTATTCATTTTTAAAATTTGGTTTTAAAAGATTTTTGTCTTACTAAATTTGCTAGTATTCATTTCAAAGTGGCAGAGCTCTGCTTTAGCCTTCCATAGTATCTTTCTTTCACAAAATCAATTAATTTACTGCTTCATATAGTTTATTGTTTTCTTGAACATTTTGGTTCTTTATCTCTAGGCATAGTTTTAGTTTCTAAATTTTTCTTTTATTAATGGAAATATTTAAAGCATCACATTTTTTCTAAACATATTTCCTTTAAGTTCAATGATTTGATGGCTAGAGTCTTTTTATATTTTAGAATAATTTGTTATATTTTAAATGTCTTTCACTAGGTGATAAAAGTCTTCATTTTATTATCATTTAGTTACTCTTCATTTATTTAAAATAAATTACCAACTTTTTGCAGTGCGGTCTTGTAATGTAGTGTATATATTTTTAGTGTATATATTTTTTCCTTTATTAAAAAAGTCTTTTTTCTATAGCCCATATTGTATGTTTTCTTTTTAAATCATTCCCATAAAATTGCTCAGGCATCCTTTTAAATTGTAGTTTTCTGCTATTCAGATTCTTATTTCTATTTTCTCCTACAGTAGCAAATTTTTACAGTGGGATTCCTGCTATAATTATGTCTCGGTTTCTTCTTCTAATTTTAAGTACATAACTTTATTTTCATGTACCTTATTGGAATGTGTTACAGCTCATAAAATATAATACTTTTTCTGGCTTCAGGGATTATTTTGAGAGTTACTGCTACATCCCAACTCCTATCTCTTACTTGCTGCTTTAAGTTCTTTTGGTATATTGTCTTACCCATTCAAATATTTTCCCTTTTTAGGTTTACCTGTCTTTCGTTTTTAAGTTTTCTTGAACTTTTTTTCTCAAATTCAACCAAAAATATTTTAAAAGAGAATTTAACTCATTACATTATTTTGTATTTAAACTACTGTGACTATATTTTTATCTTATTTCTTTGTTATACCTTTAATTCTAGAAAAGAAATATAAAACATATATTGATATTTTATAAATATAAAGTGGTGACTATTAAGAAAAATATCTGACTTAGAATTTTGTGTGCATACCTACCTTTACATTTGACCTCTCTTCTCCCTTTATTTTTCCTCATGGTTTTATATATCTGTGATAAATCATTTTAAAATAATTTTTATACTTCTCTATCACTGATGCTGATGATTTATTGCCATAAGTCTGGAAATGCTATTTGGAGCTGCTTGGTGTGATCAGGAATTTTCTTCTATTAAATCTGATAAATACTCATTAAGTATATGTTTTCCTTTCTTTTTAGGGAAAATCGTATAGAGTTTTCCACTGTCTGTAGAAATGTTACAGTCTCAGTTGCTATGTTTGATCTCATCCTAATCTGAAGCACTTCTTAAAAACAGAAAATCACCAGTCTTGATTATATCTTCGGCAAGGACCCGAGGAACACAGGCAAATCACGCTGGCAGCGTGTGTTCATTTCACACTTAGCGCTGAGCAAACATGGTTGCGTTCTCGGTCTGGGACTGGGAATTTTTAGTTAGTAGCTGGCTGCCTTTCTGTGCCTGTCAGACTCCGTGGGCCCTTGCTGAGAGAAGCATGGCGTTTAGGAATCAAAATTTAGCTCTGCTACTGACCACAGCATCTTCTAAAAAGTCATTTACTCTCAAAGAGTTTCTGGGAGGAGTCAAAGGGGCCAACCCCTAGTGATGGTTCCGTCACCCCAGAGTTCGTTTATTTATATATCAATTGATCTAATTCTTTCTTTATTTATAGCGGGCTGTTATGTAACTGCCCCACACAGCAGAGATTCTTTTTTCAAATGAAAAGTGGAATACTTTAAATGCTTATGAAATCAAGTGTGTATGAAACTGTTTCAGTTTCCAGGCTACCCTCTTTATTCAATTCGGAAAGTTTGATTTGCTTATAGTTTAAGTTATAGTCTGGGGCACTAATTGTTTAAGAATAATAGCATCAGAAATGACTGACGCTGCCTGACCTCCTGCCTCTTCGTGCTTTATGGTTACATTTGGAAAGCCGCGCTGTAAACTTGAAGGGTTTTTTTTCTTCAGTTATGTTCATAGAGGGCTTGATACTTGTTTATTGTACTTGATTATCCAGTTTGATCCTTAGTTTTTCTGATTCAACATTCCAGAGTAGGACCGTTTTTCTTTTTCTATTTCCTTTACACACACACACACACACACACACACACACACACACACACACGCACCCTCCACCAGCTGCTCTAAAGTGTTCTGTTTAAAGCAATCACTACATCACAACAGATTCAATGGTTTTTCCATCTCGTTGCTTTTGATTGAGAAGGAAGGTTGCCTATATTCTGATGGTGGCTTTTTTAGGTTATTGAAGGAGAAAAAGGAGGAGCTTAAAGAGTGTTTACTCGACAGAATTTTCCCTTACTTGTAACCTTTTTTTTTTCCTTTTTATATAGCTCCTGTAAAGGGCTGATTTCTTTCTCCCTTAAGATTTAATACATTTGCTAGAGTTTCTAGATTTTGGATATTTTTATTGATAACTTAATGATTTTACTAGAAATAAATTACTTTATAGTACCTAAATTTACCTGGAGATCCTGAGGACAGCGCAAGTTATCTCATGATAATTTACTTAAACTCACCTTGATAACAAAACAGGACTAAAGATTTTGACTACCCAAGATGGAAATGTCCTTAAGGACTTCCATCTTCTTTGAATTCTGTGACCTTAAAGTTAAAAAGCTCTCTTCTTTACTGCAGTTTGGCCTTTTTAAACAAATAATTTAAATAAAATTCGGGTGTGTAGCTCAGAGTAGAGAAGGTACTTAGCCACTCCAGGCCCTGGGCTGTGTGCCGTACAGCCCCCCACCCCTACTCCCCCGCCCCAGCAACTCGCACACACTCACCTGCTCCCAGCAGCCTTTTTCCTTCTGCAGATGTAATTCACTCTCCTCCACAGCTTCTTAGAATCTGTCCATACAGTCTTCTTTATTTTGGTGAGGAAAAAAAACCAGCACTTTGCACAACATCAACAAAAAGTCATAAATAGAGACTAGGAATGATTCTAAAATGGCCACCAGCACTACCTGCGTGTTTGCCAAAGCTTGTCATCAAGTTGTTCCTGTGTTTCTCAAGCTCCTTTGCAGGAATGCATCTTGTGGAATAAATGCAAAATCACACACACGCAGGTTCAGCAGGATCCACCGCTGTGTGTTCTCGCGTGCTCTGAAAGAATGGCATCCCCCCCGTCCCCGAACTCAGAATCTCTACAAATCGGAGTGATAAGAGCATGCATTTGTTTTCTTAAAAGTCTAAAATGAATATGCTGGGAAAGGCAAGGAGAATGAGGGCTTCTCTCATTCTTTCAGAAACTACCTATCACCTTGGAGAAGAAAGGAAGTTGGTCTCCTCCAGGAGAATCATAATTGATAATTTGCAGTTGACACATGGAACGCTGCGTTAGCATGCACTGGAAACAGGAAGCTGACTGCCACTGCTAAACAGTGCTAGCATTACTATTTGTATCCCTGCAATAAATAGTGTTATTACTGCGAAGCTGGGTAACTATGACACTTCTGACTGCAGCTCCTTTTAAATGGAGAATCTATAAATAGTGCCTGGTAGCATTTAAACATCTCAGAGTGTCATGTTTTTGTTAATACAAATGTGTGATCAGAGCCATTCATTCCCCTAAATATTTTTCCTCACAATCTGAGCATCAGCAGTCACGAGCAATTCCTACCAACCACAAAATGGGACATTTTGTAGCGAAAACCAGGTTACCAAGTTGAGGAACAAGCACTTTATGATACATCATTTAAACCAGTAAGTCTGGAAAACACCACAAATTATTACTCTTGTCGTAAATATCTAATACTTATTCCACAGATAAGTATTTTTTCCTCATTTCTAAATTGATTTTCTCCCCCTTTTACTGATATGTATAAGTACAAAACTTAGAGTTTACAGTGATCTTGAGCATTTTGTGTACATACATATGATGGCAAAGTTACAAATCCTTGATCATATATCAAAACCCAGTCTGGAGATCAATCAGAAAACAGATCAGACAAGTTCCCAAAACTTTAGAAAATGTACAATTTTGAATTAACATATTTGATTAGTTGTCCATGGGAGCTGTAACAAATGGTCACCAACTTGATGCCGTAAAACAACAGGAATCTGCCCACCTATATATTTCTGTTGGCTAAAAGTCTAAAGTCAGTTCAAAATCAGCATGTTCACAGGGCTGTATTACCCCCAGACCATCCAGTTCTGGTGGCTGGTGGCATTCCTTGAGTTGTCCAACTACTCTCTGTCTCTGCAGTCGCTGTGCCTTCTCCCCTCCATTCATGTCAAATCTCCCTCAGCTTGCCACTGAGAGAGAACACTCGTAGTTGCATTTAGGGTCTTGCATCTCCAGATCCTTGATCATACCCACAAAAACCCATTTATTAAATGCAGTTCCCAGGATAAGAACAAAGATCCAGGGGTCATGGGGGCTACTACTCAGCCAACTTCAAGAGCAAATGGTTCTGGAGATGTCCTGACCTTGACTCTGTCCTTGACTGTTTGGAGAAACACCTGCGACAACTCTCAGAATCTTGAGCGCGAGAATTCCCTTTAGAAAATGCTGGTGGGGGAGCTGTCTACTTGCCCAGGAGGCAGAAGCTGTCCTGGTGAGCTCACCTAGAGTTTTCTCTCCCTCACAGAGGTCTCTAAGTGTTTTTCCAGCTGACTTTGATTATAGAATAGTTATAAAGATAAAAGGGAGAGGGGAGGGGGTTCCCTGAGTGTAGAAAAGCTGTACAAATATTTTCTGGTGGCCACATCACTTTCCAAGCCAGGGCACCCCTCTTTCCCTGTCGATGGGAAAGGACAGATCCCAGACTTTCCCTGGCTGCCTTTGGAGAAGCTGAAAAGAGAGGGAAGGGAGCATTTTCACAAGAGACTTCAATAAACATTAAGAGGAAAAGTGCCGGCGATCTAACTTGGTGGTAGAGCTCTTGCCTAGCTGCGTGACGCCCCGGGAATCAACCAACACTGAGGTGGGAGTAAGGGAAAGAACACAGTGAAAATGATCGGAGTGTGTTTACAGACTACAGGTTCCTGTATAACTGATGCCTAAACTCTCATTTGGCTGGCAGTACTTTTAAATTAATTAATTTAGAGTTTGGCCCAGGTCTGTCATCCAATGGTCTCCCGCAGGTAATCTCTTGATTACTCCCATTCAAGGACAAGCTTCTCCATTCCATTTAAACTATTTCAAGTTTCTGAAGCTCTCCAGAATCCTATTGAATTTCAGGTTCTGGAAATAACAGATCCAACGTTCCCTTTATTTAGTTGGACCAGCCATTACAGGCTTCCCTGCAGGGGAAGTTCATCCAATTATGCAAAATAGGATTGAGATCATTAGAATTTATATTTTTTTTGTTTTGATTTAGATTAAAGCTTTGGACATCCCACACAGAATAAGAAGTTTCTATGGTGTTGATAAATGTGTGTGTGTGTGTGTGTGTGTGTGTGTGTGTGTGTGT